>JAQFJA010000005.1:17552936-17566959 GCA_029874485.1 Naso brachycentron
TCTTTTTTGCTTTAAACATTCCAAGACTAAAAATTTTAGTTCTACACAAAAAAGTTAGGCCTACTCGGTGAAATGACAGTGTATTTTAGACATTTCTTTAGCCTAAAATATTCCACTTACAGTCAAAAGACTTGTTTTTTTTAACTTTATTTTATTTGCCTTTTCTAGCTATGTGATGATAAGATACTTTAAGATCCTGAAATGATTAAATCAGTGTATTCAGTGTAAATCAGTGTTCATATAATTTGCTAAAGTCTGGTTGATCACACAATAACCTTAATGGCTGTAGGCCGGGGAGTGATATTATAGTGGCTTAAGTTTAAATCATCATATCTAATGTAAATATAAGAGTGATTCAAGGAGACTCAACCAGATAGCAGAAGATGTCTGAGAATGACACTTTGGGCTATTGAGTTTATCATCCAATCCAGTTCTTTTTGTTAGTTTTCCTGCTGTTCCCTGTCAGGTGGCAACATGAAACATGACCACACTTTTAACGTTAATATTTGGAGTAAACTTGTGCTTTGGCGGGTTTTAAAAGTGTACATTCCACACTTTCATAGCTTGGGGAAAGTATTGTTTTCACCTATGCAGATGCCCCGCCCCCAACCCCAAAAAGGAAGCTGACTGCATCTATTAAATAATATTAAATAATATAAAAAAACAGACTGCCCTCTGCTGGACAAACCACTTCATTATACAATTTTAAATCACTCGTCCAAGCCTTCTTTTTTCAGCCTTAAGAACAGTTTTAATATTGGCGCATATCAGAGAACGTACAGTATATGCCTTTACCGAAATATCTGGGGCCGATATTGGCCGATAAAATCAGAGTCTGATGTATCAGTCGGGTCCTAATCTTCATGACAGCTGCCAAATATCAAACACATTCCACTTCCCAGTCTGACTTTGCCAAATCCAAAGTAAATGTGTCAGGTGCTTATGATTAAATCTCATCCTGAATGTCTTTGATGAGTAAAGTTCATTCACACACAAAGTCCTGTATATTTAAATGGCATACCCAAATTTTGAAACAGCCTCAGCAACACCAGGATTTGGGTTTTAGAGGCCTTAAATATAATCTTTTGGAAGCACATGATTCTGTGAGAGGGGGTGGCTGCTGAGAAGTGGAGCATTTCAAATCACAAACTATCCCATTTCTGGATAGAGTTTAAACAGGAAAGACTTGTGTGTGTGTGTGTGTGTGTCTGTGTGTCTGTGTATCTGTGTGTGTCTCTGTGTGTCTCTGAGTGTGTAAGGGGCAGAGACAGGGTGTTGTAACTGTTACGAACTCCTCAAAACCTAAAGAAGGTAAAAGTGTCCTTTGTTTTCTTGGCTGAACTCTTTCCTTTTCCTCTCCCTTTCTCTCTCCCAACCTCCCCGACCCAGAAGAGCCGATTACAAAAATTGCTCAAAGGATTTGGGAGCACATTCTGCTGTGTTTCACCTACAAACCTGGAAGAAGTGGAGCAGAGCTTGCAAAAAGAGTCTAGCCGTTCTCTCTCTCTCTCTCTCTGTGATTGAACGTTTTGTTCTTAAAAACAAGCCAATATTTTCTCCCTGCTCCCCATCTGCTCCTTTGTCTGTGTTTCTGAAGGAAGCGTTATGTTTACATTCTTTCATCTCCATGCAGGTGGAACAGCAGGAGTTTCCAAAGTTGTGTTTTGTCGCAGGACAAACGAGTGCACTGTTGGCCTTTTAACTCTGCCAAAAAACAATTAATTTTCCTTAAGAGATTCCAAAAGTTAAACATGTTAGTGCCCTACTTACAGTAACTCACATCTTTATGATATGATTTATTTTAAACAGAAAAAAAATCCAAAATTAAAGTCTATATAAGTTTTTCTATATAAGCTATATAAGTACCAAACATTCATTCTGAAATGAGGATTTTACCTTAAATCTGTGTTTGTTCCATCACATGCTGCTGGGTTTTCCCATTCAGAGGTCACCAGGAATGTAATCCAAGTTAAACTCACACATTTCTTAAGACATCCTCAGATTTTCGTATGTTCACCTGAAGCTCAACACGTGTGTTTTCCTGGAACTGTTATGTCTCCAATTCTTTGCCAGGACAGTTACACTCTCAAGCAGGAAAAGCTGGGAAGAAGTTGGGTTGAGTCTGATTCAAGCACCTCCCCTCCTGTTAAAAGCAAGCCTGTTATAGGCCAATAGGAAATGAGTAGACTATTTACTTATCTAAAGAAATGAAAGGTGACGTGATTAAGTAAATGAGGAGGGATAGACAGCGTGGAGAGCACAGGGAGCTGCCCTCCGGCTTATTTCTGAACTGGAAAATGGAGTAGAGTAAATAGAAATGTATTGTGTACATTGCAAAGGCCAAACAATGGAGACTGTGGTTAGGGTGTCAACCAGGGCGTTGGACTCCTGAGCAACAAAGTTAATTTCTGTGTGAAGTGTCTGGGTTTGCGGGGTAAACCCTTTTAGGCTGAGGGTATTGTACTCCTCAGGCCCCAGTAACTCCACTGAGTACTTTTGACAGATTTCTACTGACAAGCTCTCTAACACCCGGGCGCCTTTTCTACACGGGAAGGGACGTAGTCACTCTTTGCTATGCAGCATGACACGCTGTGCAAAGCTGTTTGAAGTGCGCCGTCAGAGGGAGAGAGGGGAGACAAGTTTGGGGGATGAGAAGAGTTTTGTGGGGACAAGAGTTCAGTCTTTGTTATTTGAAACTTTGGAGGCTGCTTGCAAAGTTTCTGAGCTTTTTTCCTTCTATAGCATGGGATGAAAACCCTGTAACTTTAAAATGTATCAGCCAGTATTGTTAGTCTTGTGGGCAGTGATGCATGGGAGGGTAAAAGAGCTGAAAGATCAGATAGGGTTAGGGGGTTAAGGATTTTCAGTCTCTCTCCAAGGTGTATTTTCAAGTTAATCACTTCAAAACAGTGTCATGGCCTACAGCTTCTAGGGGTCAACTTCAAATCCTTTAAATAAAGTTTGGAAATCATAAAAACAAAATGATGAAGTCTCAATGACAGCAGCAATGTCACTAAGAACAAATAAGTTCCAGTGGGTGTTGGCGTGCTGCTCCAGTAAAAAATTAAAAGCACATTAACCATAAGATGATGATGCAGAATGCTGTTGGTAAAGTTTTACCTCTGTGGTACCAGATGCTACTCTGCGACTGTAATAATGCTTCTGCGGTTTGTTAACAGTGAGTCATCCGTCCCTAAAGGCAAGATATTATGACAACAAAGCAAAACCGGTTTCCTGAGTGTCAGAATTCAACTTCATCAGCATCACGGGAACAAGCTAACTGTGCTGTACGTGAAACTGTATCCTGTAGCGTTTCCTTATTCCTTGGTAGGCATCACGGATTAAGATGAGTAGACTGTGGAAGAGTGTGTGTGACAGAGAGAGCAACTCCAATTCAAACACAACCTCTTCAGACCTTGAGGCAAAGTGGATCTCATCTCAGTATTTCTTAATTGTGGCCACTGCATGTGTTGAAATAAGTAGCTGAAGTGTTTGTTCACTGTCACTGGAATGCCAGGCATGGCTGCAATTTCCAGTGAAAATTTCAAAAAGAAAGGAGGAGAGGGCAGTTTGGATGAGATCCTTCATGGAAAGGTGTTTCTGTTTTTTCTGTTTTTCTTTCATGGAAAGGTGTGGGCCTATAGAGGTAGATCAGATAAGGTAACCCATCTGTCTCTGATGTCAGTTGAATATCTTATCTGTTTATTCATTTATCAAAGCCCCTCCAAGGAACTTTTATTTTGTGTTAAGCAGTACTGCTGCTTACTGTCTTAAAGGTCTTGCCTAGCATGAACATTTGTTTTGGAAGAGAGTGAAGGAGTAGAGTTATTTAGACAATACCCGTTTGGCCATAGACACAGAATATTGAAATGATCTAAAGAATTTGTTATTGTGTAGCACAATGAAACTGTACTGTGTCGACCCCCAAAAGGGCATTTTAGGATTCAATAAAGACGGATAGACAGAAAAGAAAACGAAAAATCAGCAATAAAAGTACTTTTAGCAGCACATTAGCATTATTAATATGAGCAATGGTCACTGATTTTGGGAGCACTGATCTGCTGCAACTGTTCGCTCCACCATATCATCAACAGTGACCTGAACACAACAGATCAATCATGTTCATAAACAAGAAATTGTCTTCGTGCTGTAAATCATTTCGTAGCATTTCTGAGCGAACCAGGCATAAAAAAAAAAAAACAGGACAGTAATCTCAACTCGCCAATGGTCTCATTTGCCAATATAGGTAAGATGTGAGACATTGTTTTATATTCAGACTGTTTCTCACCACTTACAAGTTTCTCATATTGATTGGTGGAATAAATAATAGGCAGCAATTGATCTGCTTACGGGTACAGCACTACTCAGAGTACAAAGAACATACTTTAGTTGAAGTAAAAATGAGATGGTTCAGAAATATTAAGTGCTAAAATTGTAGAGTCTTACTTCAAAAACACTTAGTGTGAAAGAGAGTTTGTAAGGTCTTAGTCACTGTATCAAGTAGAGTTTGTCTCACAAAAGAGCTTTTCGAGGACTCTCTGGGTATTTTTGTAATTGAAGGCATCTCATAAACAGTGTTTTGATATTCTTCACTGTAGGGTCCAGAGAGAGTGAGAGAGAGAGCGAGAGAGAGGAGGGAAAGACAACAACTCCCAAACAGCCACAACCTTGAGAGTGATATTTAAACATTGCCAAAGAAAATATGCAGCAGTGGGGGAAAGACGAAGGATTAAATTAAGTGATATGGAATCGGAAGCCCATAGGCCTACTACTACTGACAGAATGATTCTGTTTGCCTTATGTGCTCAGTGTGAATAAAGTTGACCATTTTCACAATTCAAAGTACAATACATCCAAAGTAAAGTATGTAGTCTACAGCTCGTCAGTAGCCAAGTTTCCATTAATGTATTGGATGCGCATTTTGAAATATTGTATGAGAAACAGCAGAATTTAAAAAAAAAAAAAAAATCCTCAGTTTCGCCAAAAAAGTTTTTACACTTGTTTGAGATGGATTTTGCCGCTGTTGAAAAAAAAGTTAATGTGCAAAATGGGAGATAAAAACAGTTGTTTCGAAGGAATTAGCAAATATATATCAGCTGGTTCCCCTTCGCAAAAGAAATGGTAGGCTAATGTTTGTACGAGAAATTGATTACACCATCTTCCTGGATATTCCCTAAACACGCAAAAACATGGCTGATAACAACAACAACAGGTACATGTGGAGCGACACGGAGACCGAAGTATTACTGGATCTCATCTGAAGAACATAACGACAATTTCAGATGAAAAACTGGTTTTGTTTCTGGTGTGTCACCTCTTTTTTTTCTACTGTTTATTACAGCCGTGTAGAATGTCTACACCGCCATCTTCTGACCAAACTATGCTTTGCAGCCTACTTTATTCGCTCCAGACCAGTTGTTGGAAACACTCCAAATTCACATTTTCTTTTTTGTGGAATTCAAAAATTTGCTTTACATTCACTTAATAATTAATGGAAAACATGGCCATTGTGGAGCCACCCTGAATAAAACTTCTGTTTCTATAGGTAGGTTTCAGATGACTTCTTGGAGCAGCAAATGGAGGGCAGGAAGTGATTCCTACATTGAGAAGTGATATCAAAATGCCAAAATTTTGTTCTGTTTATGGCTATGTAAGGCCCGCAACCAGGAATAATCTTCATTTCTTTATTTTCTTTTCTCAAACATGATGACTGTGTTATTGTTATTTTTTCCTACTGTTCCCTGTCAGGTGACAGCAATGACTCATTTTCACATTAATATTCACGTTGACTGCATGCAGCCACTGAGGAAGGCTGGGCCGAAAAATGTTTGGCTGTGGTATTTCTGTCATCTTGTTTGAGAAAAGACAATAATGTAGATCATTCCTGGTTGCGGGCCTTATATACACATTCAGTGAGGTCTTTTTTGATATGGCCCAGCACTGGAACAAACACTGAGAATTCCCTGTGGGTGAGCACACTGTTTTTTTGAAGATTCTGTTTATGGCTATGCCAACAGATCAAATCGGGGAAAAAACAACAGTTACTTTCAAGTTTTGAAAGTAGTGACAAGTACAGGCGTGATATTTTAAAACACACAGAAACGGCGGAAGATGAGGATTAAAAACCTCTGTCTAAAGTCTGGAGGAGTAGAGTCAGACAACGTCCATATATGCAGTGACCACTTCGTGAGAGGTATGGCTCCAATCATTTAACTTCTTAACGTTATACATCTGGCTAAAATCTAAAGAAATATGGACCAGAGTGGCAATAATGTTAAACAGTGTTCTTCACTTCCTCCTGCCATCTGACCTTCGGGTTAGTCCTTGGGATCATGTGACTTCAACCCACCTATAGGCTGATGAAGTTTCATTACTCACAGTCAGAATAATGAAATTAAAGGAGACCTGTTGCTCTCACCTTCAGTTCTACATTTTAATTCTGAGACTACACTGTAGAGTCATTCAGAAAATTCCTTATTATCTTAAACTGGCCCTTTACACAGCTGCTCAGTTCATCCTGTCTGAAGAAGACACTGAAGCTCCTGCTCTTTATTATCCGCAGTATATACTTAAACTAGCAGCAGCCACAGAGGAACGTCTATCATACCACGAGGATGACATGACAGGCCAATATCCGACTTTTAACCAAAGACCAGTATCAGCCTGATATACAGGTCTTACTGCAGAAAACGAACGAAAGGGGAAAGAGGAGATAAATGAGTGAGGGGAGAGAGGCGGTCAGAGGGGCAAGGATAATGAGGTCAGAGCCATCGTCATTAAGCCAATCAGAAAGATTGATTCTGAGGTCGGTAACCTTGCCTATAAAATGAGGTAATCAGAGATCTGGATATAAAATGATCCTATTGGGCACTGTATGAGATTGTGCCCAGGGTCATTTAGGTTTTAATTTACAGTTGAGCAGCACAGTTTTTAATTGCTAATCCTGGCAAACTTGCCTGGCTTGTCACCTCTTTACCCACATTACACCTACTCACACAGGCCAGGCATACACAGAGGTACACAGAGGTATACATGTGATGGGAGCAGTGGTAAACTTTGCCTCAAACAGTTTAAGAATTATAAATAAGGGGATAGTCAACCACTGATTTTTTTAAGGGGCATTAATCCAAACAAATTATTTCCACAGTGCTATTATAAACACATTTCTGTTATCAACAGGCAATGTTAGAGTGTAAACAGGATCAAGTGCAAATGTTTGTAAAGGCAAACATAACATTCTTCAAGGAAATAGACTTTTGAATAACTGCTAACACAAGACTGATTAGAGAAGGAAATGACAGGACACTAGTTATTATTATTATTAGCGTTGTCAGCGTTCCTTTTATAATTATTATCAATAATATCATCATCTTCAACATGGGTGACCAAGGACTGCCAGTTTATAATCCAATCAGCTAATTAATTGTATTCCTCTTTTATCCCACTGTTAAAATCAGTCCCTGTTTTAGTTAAATGGCGGAATGACAAGCAGCAGGCTGTTTTTTTCTCTCCTTACAGTCATTGCACCTCACAATCAACAGTGTGTAGCAATGGACTCTCCTCTCTTTTTAAACAAGCACTTCAAACACGGGTCATTTCACCCCCTTGTGTCATGAGGCGGTTATATCATCCTCAGGCATGTGTAGCAAACTGGCAGAAGCAGTGCTGCAGGATGATAAGTGCAGTCACCCTGTGTACAGCAGACTGGACGGAATGACACGTAACCTGGTTTACTAAATTACTCAACTGTTTAACAAAGTGAAGACACAAGTGTACTAACACCTACAGACTGATTTTTTTTATTTTATGATTTTCAAATTATTCCTGACAAAGGCAAGGACTCTGGAATAACTGATGTTACTACAGCAACCCTATACCACCTTGCCACGCTAACATTTCATACATATCATACATATATTATAATAAAGACACATCATGGGATCAGAATTAAGTATAAAAACTCCATTGCCACTCAGGGTAAATTTCCTTTTTTTGGGGGGGCCAACTTCAACCTTCCTCCAAAAAAAAAAAAAAAAAAAGATTTGAACCTTTCCATCCCAGAGCATTGATTTACTCTAATATAGTGCATTTGGAGGACTTGTGTGTGTCAGTATACTGAGATCCTGAATGGACAGCCGAGCTTTGTGTCCACCTGAAGAGTGGAGCAAACACATTTAATCAGGACAAACAGTGGAGGCATCTCAGTGTGTGTCTACGGTCCTATATAACACCTGCTCTCTCATCCTATTTGGTCCAACAGGAATTTGATGGAATGAATTAAGCAAACACTAGAAACAGACACAAGCCCATTTCTATAAATAAACATTTATCTTCTAGGCTGTGGTATTACTAAGTCTTGATAAAACACTGTTAAGTTGCAGGTATGCACAAGATGATGTAGAGTCTCTATTGTGGTGATTGTAACATGAGTGATGTGTTGACTGAAAGCGCGCACACTATATGCTGTGTGTACACAAGGGTTTGTCCAGTGTGATGAACATCAAACATTAATTTAACCTTTGACTTACAATTTAATGAACTCTAACCAATATCAAGATTTAAGTTTACAGTAAAAAAAAAAAAAACCTGTGGAACTCCTGTAACATTTCCCCAGTTTTCTCATACACACACAAACAACAACATGGAAAACATCTAAACAAAAAAATGGACCCCTCGGGTGCTATAAAGGCTTTTATAGGGATACAACTCCCCCCTACACCCACTAACTTTATGAAAAGGTCAGACCATGAAACGAATCGAACCCAAATCAACGGAAATCAAAGTTGAGGAGGATTCAGTCTAATATGGAATAGAATCTGGCTGAATAAGGAATCCCTTCACACAGTTTAAAATAAATACAAGAAACACTTCCAACACAAACTCAACTCAAGCACACAATGGAAAAAATAAAATGAAGAAAATAAAAAACTAAACAGAGAGTCAACTGATGGTGTTGACTCTCTGGAGAAACACACTAAACTGAACAAGAAAACACCTACCTCCTTATGACTTCTCAGCCAGGCTAATTCCCATCAGCTGAGGAAAACATTACAGGTGTACCCAATAAGTCCTGATGAGCCATTAGTACTTGTATAATAGTGGTATTAGTAGTAGGCTAGTAGTTGTAGTATTAGTATTATAAGTATTTGTAAGGAGCAGGCAGTAGCAATAGTTTTCTGATTATTTATGATATTAAAACATAATTTCAATTATCAGTCCCTATTAAATGTCATAGTGAGGAGTTTGTGGTTTGCCAACCAAGGGAGGTGCTGCAATATAAGGAATCCAGTAACCGAAAGTCTTCCAGGCTGGTATCAGGGTGAAGACTGGGAGGAAGTAAAGGGCACAGGAAGCAGTGGAGAATCATGGTTGTGTCACAGGGTGCTGCTGGGATCTGTGGCAATCGGCTGAGCAGGAATAGGCAGCATTCGAACAGCCCACTACAAAAAGAGAAACAAAGAGAGGTGGCACCTGGTCAAGAATGAAAGGAGAGCCGGGTTTGAAGAGCTTCATGCAAACCAGATGGTGGGCCTGCAGCAACAGGGAGCATGAACCAGATGGGAAAAAGTGATCGATCAGAAGATCTCTTGGTTGTAGCTGTGGAAGGCGAAACCCTTCCATATCAAGTTCCTTATCCAGTGGGTGTATGATGTTCTGCCAAGCCTTTCTAACTTCTTCTTTTGTGACAAACCTGAAACACCAACTTCTCCCTTGTGCCAGGGAATAGGAGCACGGAAACACATCCCCAGCTGTTCTAAAACACTTGGGGAGGATCCCTCCTGCTGGCACCAAATGCTGAAGGTAGTTGCTGAGTACATCTGCAGCACCATCGGTCAGGTCAAACATCAGTAGACGTAGCATCACATTTGTGAGAGCAGGAGATTAGAAAGGCAGGCAGGCCTCTTGGGAACAGCACATGACTGGCAGATGAGGGTGGATCTAGGGAACCAACTAACATTCCCTGAAGACATTGTGAAAACCAGTATTAGATTGGATATTGTGCTGGTTTCAGAAACATCAAAACAAGTAGTTATGCTAGAGCTCGTAGTTCCCTGGGATAAGCAAATGAAGGAGGCCAGCGAGCGGAAAAGGGGGAAATATGCTGAAGTGATGGAGGACTGCTGCAGGTGGGGGTGGCATGTTTGCAGGTGTATGGGTATTACTGGGGCATGAAAAAGACAAGCCATCAGCAGACCTTCACAGGCTGCAGAGAAAGCTTCGCCATGGCTGTGGACAAGGAGGGACAAGCTGTGGTCAAATATTGCTTGGACACAGGCTGGGAATTGATCGCTCACGGTCAAGTTGCCAGGGTGAGTGGGTCTGAAGCTGAAAGACCCAAAACCCCTGATAACCCCTGATACTGTCATTGATGATGTAGCCAAGAATAACAGCAGATGTTTGTATTTACAAATTAAAAAAACATTTCTTTTTCAATAAAATCTGATTTTAGATATGAATTTATTATTTCATTTACTCAGCTAAATCCTTAATATTTCACTTTTGGAGTACACAGCCAGAGAATTTTAAGTTGAGAAAGTTGAGGAATGACTGCTTTAATTTAGTGACTTTGAACATTTAGAAATGTTTCCCACTTCTGAAACGATACAATGAATTTATGTCAAATATATTTAAGTTTAAGTTTAAGTTTTTCCAGGGAGAAACAAATATAATGGAGAGGTGCTTTTCAAGGCAGAGGCTGCTTTACTGGAAAATGATGATGATGAAGATGGAAGATATGAAGGAAAATGTGAATAGGCCTAATGACCAGGATGGTAACAAGCCAATCACCACCTAACATGCAACATCTGAGATGCCTTCAAATCACTTTACCTGAAAACATCAGTTGACATTAAAAGTTCTGTTTAGCCTTATTCTACACAGAGAGTAAGAATAAACTGAAAAGCAGGGTGCTGAAAGGGTTAAAAATGCACCAAAATTATTCAGGGCATCTCACAGGATGAAAAAGTCATTGTGCATACATGTGCAAGTGATAGGCTGCCATAGATAACCAGCATACAATCGATCAAGTCTGCAAACCACATCATATCCATCATTTCAGAGGGGGACATTATTGACACATGGGTCGTGTGTGTGTGTGTGTGTCTGTGTGTGCACATACGGCATTCCTTTATTGAGTCTCTAACATCTATAAAACAAGTCACACCATTTCATCAATTATTAGAAATGCCACATCTGAGATTGGCTGTTGTTACCTGGCTTTCTCATCTCCAGGGGACAGTCATTGTCACTGTCGCTGTAAAGTGTCGATGTTCTTCAGATCCTCGTGGCTTTGGCTTTGACAGGTGCATGACAGGGAGGAGGAGGAGGAATGGGACGGTGCGGTACAGGCAAGATCAGCCTTCGACCACATGCTGCCAGTTCCCCAACACACACACACATTCATCCATGCACATTACACACACACTGCTGAATCGTCTCCCGCCAGCAGGCCACCCCTAATCGAGATGGAAGAGCACTGTGGCAGATCGAAATGCTTGCAGATGACAAGGTGGGAATGGATTGGCTCCTGTGCCCTTGTCATGTTGCTCAATCTGCACCAAACAGAGAGGAAGACAGATGGATTCCGTGGCAAAATGGGGTGCTACAGATAGACAGGTAGAGGTGGACAGACAAAGATGAATTAACAAGCAGTAAAGGCTGGAGGGGAAAAAAAGTTTTTTTTTTGAATAAAAAATGCCAACTGATCATATACCTTAGCATGTTTTCTGTGATTAGTGAGTCTCTAAATACTCTGCTATTAAAAAATGAGTTGAGTTACTTTTCATGGCTTGTTGGGTCATGTGTGTCCCACTTGAGACTGTATTAAAGTCCATTCAAAACAGAGGCGATGCACTCAAAGAGAGACATCTCACAGCACATACTTTCATGCACACAAAGCCTGAATCAGACAATATCAAAGTTTGCTATCAACAGTATATGCACTGATGACAGTTTTATCCATCACGCCACATCCCAACCGACGACAGAGTGGCTCAAGAAATGCAAGGTGGCTGCTACGTTTGGGTGGAGCCACATTACCAAGAGGAATATTCAGTATCAGCTCCAGGAGACAGCAGTGAGGCCATTAAGACTCGCTGAACCAAAAGCAAGTAAAAGGACTGCTCGTGGATTAGATCCATGCTTTATAAGTTTAACAAGACAGAAGGCTTCAAGGATGAGGACTAACTGGTTGGTTAGAGAGTTGTGTGTCTTGTGAAGCATCCCTCCTATGATAAAAGCACCAAACACTAAGCCTTTCATTGGAAGCATCCAACACTGTCCCCGACACTGCGGAACAGACAGTGTCAAACAGGGCTGCCTTACATTAAGCTCTTGAGCACGTTTGGTTATTTTCATTAGTCTATGCATCAGCTCTGTGGGTGGCCTGCACACCTTAAAGGCTTGGGGGTTATATCTTTAACATATAACTGCAGTTATCAAGCACATAGCGCCTCTCTCCTTTCCCTTATGCAAAGTGAAATCCATTTTTAGAAGCACATTAAATCTATGATTTGTTCTTTAAGGGAGAGTTCATCCAAAAATGGAAATTTATCTACTCACCCTCATGCCAATGGAAGGTCGGGTGAAGTTTTTTTAGTCCACCAAACACCGCTGGAGTTTCACATGAAAAGGTGTTGCAATAATCACTCAGACAACTGAAGTGAGTAGTGCCAATGAATAGCTGAATAGTTACCAATTTTCAAAAAACAACTATTAAAAAAAAACAATAAAATTATAAAATTCTTCAATCCTGCTCGTCCATGGTAATTCAAGTGTCCTTAACCCTCAGTTTGACAATTTTGTTTTGAAAAACATTTCTGGCACAGGGGCGAAAACCTGATTTCAGTGTTGGGGGTTAGTGAGGGGGGTGGCCAAGGAGGAAGTGCTAATTTTTTATGGCTCTTCAGATGGTGTGCTTAGTGTGCCGGTAAACGCTGCTCTCATGTTAGGAGCTACCGGCTACAGTGAACAATGAGGCTAAAAACATGGCATCATTGACGTTTTTCGGGACAAACTTGGCATGTCGAGGCTTCAAGACACTTGAATTGCTATGGACATGCAGTGTGAAGGCATTTCATGATTTTGTTATGTAGTTTTTTCACATTTGAAAATTCAGTTTGTTTCAGTTGTTTGGGAGATAACTGCAACACCTCTTTCCAGAATTGTGTGGACAAAAATAATTCACTCAACCCTCCGTCGACACAAGGGTAAGTAGATAATGACTGGATTTTCATTTTTGGGTGAACTATCCCTTAAGTATCTCTTTATTTTTTCAATGTTCACTCTCTCTTTCTTTGGGAATGATGTGTTAGTGATGCTGGACCTTGGATTTCTGCAAGAGAATGAACAGCGAACATATCGCTGCAAAGGCCACTTCACTCTAAAGTGCTGTGGGTGCTGGAAGGCATACCTACTTACTGTGGAGGTTACCTTATATCTACCTACACAGATTGTGCTGGTGAGCCCTTTTCTATCCCTGGAAGCCAGCTTTTACAGGTCAGTGATCTCCCATTACTGCGAGGAGATCCATGTTCCTAACAATCCTTTTCCTTATTTAGCTCAGCTCAAGCACCAGATAAGGCCATAGTTTAAGATATTCCGATAAAAGGAATGGTACTGTACTTTTTACTGATAGGAGAGATCATTTATAGTCGGAAACTTCTCTTTTCAAATAATATGCTGATCAAGAGGACTTACTACCAATTTGTAGTCAATAGCATCTCTAAATCAAGCACTGACTGAGGGAGAGAGTGGAGAAAACAGAACACTCTTGGGATTTTTATTTAATTTATTCCAATTAAACTGCATGACCCAAGTTTTGAGAAATATGGGAGTAAACACTCATTCATGCTAGTCTCATCATCACCGGCTGCCCGGTTGAAGGAGAGGGTTGAAGTTTTAATTAGTTTAAGGATTCTGAGCAAAATGCCACAGTGCTTATGATCCAACCTTTATGGGATGATATTCAGTGGGCTGATGCACTGGTGTGTTTTTCCTAAGGTGATGTGGTGGCAACTGCTGA
>JAQFJA010000005.1:17640610-17657928 GCA_029874485.1 Naso brachycentron
TTCCTTACTCGTGTAAACTCATGCTTTCACTCGGGTAAAGTCGGGGAAGGAGACGGTACAAACGGCCATTTCTGAACATCTTTAAATTTACAAAAGAAGTTACTCTTCATGCTACCACAAACAGCCAAGTTTCCATTCAAATATGTGCAGGTCTTTAACCACATTTCCAACTGATCAAAAAAGAACTGATGCACATTTTCATCCATTCCTGTTATGGTAGTTGGGTGCTTCAAGAAAAACGGTATATATATCTCAAATGGATTTTAAGGAACATTTCCCCCTTATCTGACATCGTTGTTTTTCATCTCTTGTCATGATTTGTGTTTTTTGTTGTTTGTGTTGTTCATTCGTGTATATCCAATGCTGTTAATTGTTGTTTTTATCATTATACAAACTCAGTCCCATACAAATTTCTAGTTCTTCACTCAGGCTTTTCAAAACATAAAGTGAAAATGTACATTGGAAACTGGTGGGTAAAAATGCACTTAGTGTGTCCTTGCTTGCTGCAGAGGAGACACAGTAACACAGGATGGACATTTCATAGCTAAAATGACTGTTGCTAAGAAACCTCCTTTATAACTCACTTACCCACCCTCAGCCTTTACATGTATCTTTAAAATGGATTTTTATAGAATAAGGAAAGTGGACTCAGTTCACCATCATTTACACTGATGTCCCTCACAAAACCCTCATGGACAGCATGAAAAGCCGTAACTATTGTAGTGATCAATAGCTCTTTTAAGGCACATGCAGTAAAAGCAGTAAGTAATGTAACAAACCTGGACTTTTAAAAAGTCCAAAAGTATCCTTAAAAAAATCACAATTGATTAATCCACTGAATTAAAAATTGGGAGTCAGTAGGACAACACAAAACATTAATATAAATACCTCTGTGAGACTCAGTGTTCCTGCAAAGATTTTGTTCTACAGGTCTTTAAAGCACTCACCTATAATATGAAGGCCGTGAAGAATCCAACACCAGTCAACCATGATACGCTAATTAATTAACAACTTCCTATTTTATCCTAATTAAACAGGTTGTCAGCATGGGAGTTCTACCTTGAGACTTTCATCACTCACCTTTTCTTGGATCAAACCCCACACAGTTTGATTTGTATATAATTAGACAGGTGTAGCCGATTTGATTGCTTTTTTTTTCACTTTAATTAGAGGGGGATAATTACTTAAGATGAACACTGACCACGGAGCTACAGCTCTTTATCCTCGAGAGCGGCGAGAAGACATGAACTTCTGTGAAAAGTTCAAATGCAGGTTTTTTTAATGGGAGTCACAATGTAGACTTTTTTAAAAAAAATCTTTTTTGCATTAATGCAATTGAAAATGTCACTTGACACAAAGCTGTTTGTGTAACTCATGTAGGTGTGACCAGTTATTTGTCTTTTTATAGACATGATGTATGAAATCAAACATTGACAATCTGTAAACTTGTTATATGACTTTCCAGTAAGATTCTTTTACAGTGTAGTGACAATTAAAGTTAACAAATTACACATGCATAATCCTTTCTTAGAGGTTAAAATATGACCAATAGGATTATAAAACAGAAATTTCTAAAAAATTGGAATTGAAGGAATTTGTTCCGTTACCCATGAGAGAGGGACTGACTCAGGTAATGATTTCTCAGCAAATATTACAGTTCTATAAACATTGTGTGTTGCTGCTAAATAAATTTTGAGAAATAAATTTTCAACTTACTATAAAGAATGGACCAAGTTTAGAGAGATTTAGGAACAGCAAGAGCCAGGAGGATGAGTGATGACAGTGTAACAATAAACCAGGTAATAAGCAGGTGAAACCCACAGAAATCTATATCCATCAACATATTCAATTAGAAAGAATCACAGTTCTCACTCTAACCACAGTGAAGAAAGGTAAGTATTTCCGTAATTCACAGCCTTCTTGCTGCAGGCAACAGATTCTGTATCTTGTGGGCTGGCTCACCATCCAGTACTGGAAAAGGTTTTTCTGGAATCTCTGAAATTGTCTTTTGAGTCTCAAAAATCTCTTCTGACAACTCTTGAGATCTCTCCGTCTAAAGAAGTCTCTGTTCAACAAACCTTAGTGGTGCAATGAAGTGGCACCTTAGCTTTGGAAAGGCCTCAGTGCATGGAATGAAACTGCGTTTTCTTTTTTTTTATTCACTCTTTTATCATTAATGATGCTTTACTATAAGGCTGCACGATTTTGAAAAAAATATCAAATTGCGATCATTTGCAGTGATTGCAATTACAATATGATTTGCGACACTAGAAGGAACGATCATCTTTACATCATTTTTCTCTTTTTCACTGATAAATATATTAAAATGATTACGGTCTGATTTTTGCACAGGTGTGTACCAAACAAAGATGCTTCCTTAAGTCTGTAGAATATGATGATATAGGCCAGGACGACACTGCGGCCCAGCAATATTTGAATTAAATAGTATTTTGAGACACCTCTCGCCTCTCTCCGATTTAAAAATTGTGGTAGCTGATACTGCGATTTTGATTAAATTTCGATTAATTGTGCAGTCCTACTTTACGATCAGCTAAGACTGTTACGTTTATACTTTTTCACCTTCATTGGTGTGACTTGTCAGCAGACTAGTCTGCTTGATTGGAAAAAAGGAAAGTTGGAGTTTAGTCATAGTGAATGAGTTTCTGAACACTAATACAGCTTTATTTACATAGCTTCTTTAGGCTATAGTAACAAACAATATCTATGACTAAAATGTAAACATTTAGAGACAGTTACACATACAGGGTATCTCACAAGCAGCTTCATTAATCATCAAGATTATCGTCACCGTCAATCATCACAGACATTTACAAAAGCTAAATCAGGAGTGCAATGGAAAGAGGATAGAGGAAAGATGGTTGATAGACAAAGGAGGCAGAAAAGTTGGTTAACAGAGAACTTTTATAGGTATAGAAAATATGAGGCGAAAGGACATATAAGAAAAGATATGATGCAGAAACATAAAGGAGGGAGGTTGGCTGGAGGACAAGATGAGAGGAGATGACGAAAGGAAGCAGAGTCAGCCTGGAAACTGTGGAGGAGGAAGTGCAAGAGAAGGGGGAGAAAGAGGGAGGAAGAGAAGCGTGAGCACCGTTCTTGGCAAGTTCATGTGTTTCTTTAGCATTAAATAAGTTCTCCAGAAGGGATCCTTTCCAAGTCAACATGGCACTCAGTGAGTTTACAACTTGCTACATACCAAACGACCAAAGACCCACAGACTGCTTCACACCCCTGCGATAACTAAACAACATTTCTAAAGATAAAAAGAAAATCTCTTACACTAACAGCATAAGTACGGTTATAATAAAGCATCATCAAAAGTTACATCACGCCACCGCTCTCAACAATATAAAACGGTCACTGTATTAACACTTATGAATTATATATGTTCCTTTTTGGCACAGTAAAGGGGATTAAAGCGGTGAGAGCGGAGTAGAAAAGGCCTCTGTTCCTTCATTAATAATTCACTCTCTGAACCTTTACACACAGAGACACACACATGCACAAACTACACAATAAAATACATACAAGCAGTGATGCCCGACTGATGTGGGATTTTTGGGGCCAATGCCGACACCAATATTATGAAGAAAGAAAACGCTGATATCAGATATTTTGTTGTTTTTCAAATACTTGTGACAAAGATCTATAAATGAGGCAGGATATCTTACATTTGAACAAACTTTATTTCAAATATCAGTGCACCGAACAGTTAACACTTTATATATTTTTTGTTAAATAATGGACTGTCCTTTACTGGATAAACTGTGTAATTACACCAATTAAATCACTAGTCCAAGCATTTTTACAGCCTTTGAAAACAGTTTTGTCATATCTGAGCATATCTGAGAAACTCTACAATGATACTGATATATTACAGGCAAATAATGGCTGACATATTGGCTGGACCACAATAAACACAGTACGGCATTGCATTAGACAGAGGGAGGACAAAGTCATTGTTTTGCAAGTCTTAAATAAGTCTAAAGTCTTTGCTCACAAGTCTCGAGTCAAGTCCAAAGTCCTAAACTTTGAATTTCGAGTCCTAAACAAGTCATTAGCACTGTTTTAATCGATTAAATTTACACAAATCGTAAATGCTTACTAAATTTTATTTACTTTTTAAAATAACGTTAAGACAAGAAAACAATATAACCCACTTTGGTTTGTTCTTTAAATTGGTTGGATGTTGCTGGATGCTTTTAACAAATTAGACACTTGGGGGAAAAGTGTCGACTTGCTGGGAATAAATAGCACTAATGTTAGTAGATTCAGGAAATAAAGGAAAGTGTATTGATTCATGGCACACTTTCTACATAACATACATTTAAATCTCAAGTGTTTTCAAGCCAAAAGGCTCAAGTCCAAGTGAAGTCACAAGTCACTTGTGTTAAGTGTTGTAATTTTTTATATTGTCAAGTCGAGTCTGAAGTCATCAAATTTGTGACTTAAGTCTGAATGGAGTCCAAGTCAGGTAACCTGAGTCCACACCTCTGGTCTTAGGCATTGTTCAGCCCAAAATTATCATATTTTCTTTGCAGTAGGTTTTAAAAATTTCTTGTATATTCGATAATAATCTTTCTCGAGAGAATTTTTTCAGTTTAATTGCCATCATCCTTCATTCCAGTCTTCTCTCCACATACTGCCTCAGGGGCCTTAGGAGTAAAAAATATATTTAATGATAAATTCGATGCAGATATTTATTACCTTTGCATTTATGGTCAGATTTAGATGCAATGAATACAGCATTTGGAAATACAGCTTTGGAAATGTCAGTATTTTCATCTGCCTTCAAAACCCACATCAGTCAAAGGATATTCTCTAAAGCTTGGCACAAAATACCAACACAGGGCAACTCATGATTTAACCAATCCATTATTGCTCTGTGGAGGTTTTTGTAAATTGGATACTGATTTGACCTGAACTGAATGTGTATTTCTCACCTGGTAGGACCCGGCCTGTCTGCATGGCAGCGAGCCTGGTCCCACTGCATGTTGTTAGAGGTGGTTATTCAACATAGAGGTGGGAGAGAGGGTGGTAGAAGCAGAGTAAGGGATATTGGCTGACACACTAAAGACATGTGAGACTTGGCATGCCATGCCTCAGTCTGGCATAGGTGCACCCCCTCTGCTGTGCTGTATTTAGTTACATAATCTCAGGGAACACCGGATAACACACAGGTGCCTGTGTGTGTTTACAGGCACAACTTTCTTTTGGTTTTCAAACCATAAAAAGTTCCTGACGTCCACTCCTGACCATCTTCGAGGAAGGAGTGCGATAGTTTCTAATTTGAGCCTGCTGTCAGTGATCATGCGCCTGTAGTGAGCCATCAGTCAAAATTAACAGCCTCATCGAGCATTCAGGACGGGCATCAATTAAAACCAGTGGAGCTCAATATTGTTTTATGGTATATTTACATTTTAAAGCTTGATTTAATTACCCTGAGAGCAGAGAGCATCCACAGTGGTCCTCCTTCGCTCGACGCCCACACACACCGCTTCCTGCCATTAAAATATGGATAGGACATAAAGGACAGAGTTAGTGCTGAGCTGGCTACTGCAACTGCCTAGTACAGGATGAGAACTGCATATAAAATCTTTTACCTTAAAATATGGACTAAAGTAAAAAATAATTTTCTGCAGTTGCAATATTATGCAGAACCTGGGTAAGAGTAAATTTGGTTAGATTAGATTAGATTTGAGGTTAAGACACCAACCATGACCTGAAGCAGCCACGGTTCAAGTCAGACAAGAGACCTCTGTGGCATCTCATTCCCTCATTATCTGTTGTTTCTCCACTGTCTCTACTAATAACTTATAATATCCAAATGGGTGAGGGTGTTCGGAAAATTAGCTAGCAAATAAATGTTTTTGTTGCTTTGGTAATCCTCACTCCCAAATGTAATTTAAAAAAATAACAACAAAAAAAACAAAAACGAAAAAATCCCACAATTTTAACATCTAGATATTGCAATTAATGTTCAAGTAGATGATAGAAAAATACTTAATTATGCAGTTGCATGGGATTATATTTGCAAATGACCTCAGATTTGTGAGATTGCATCGACTTTATTTCAACAAGCTGCAGTTGTGTTTTCAAATCTGTTGTGTGTCATGGCATATTAATTCTCAGGTATTTCATTTTGAGTCTTAAATGGTTATCTGCGATCTGATCTCTAGTATTCAAGTTCACTTTTCGTCAGTCAGTCTGAAAACGCTGCCTTAATTATGTATAATAAGCCAAAGGAATTTGATTCCTTAATGATAATAAAAGGTATTTGCAGCTTGAGGTCTATGAGAAATTATGTCCTATGTCACATGCATTATCATAATACAGAAATTTTCCAGTCTTACTAGTTATTTTGAATCCTGTGCACGCCATGATTAGAGCTGGACATGCGGCTGATCCTATGCCTGTTGTTTCTGTAGGAGGTGCTGACAGCATTGCTTAATAAGCTTCCACAGTGCATTGCCACTGGGCAGGAGCTGTCCACGGTGCTGAAACAGCACTGCTGCATGTTTCCACAGAGCAGTGATTTTGTTGTGTTGGCTCACAGGATCACTTGTCTGGGTCATTGGGTTTCATTTCCTCTTGCTTTTAGGGAACTGGCTTTCCAAAGTCTCACCTCTTGATTAGTGTTGTATTAGAGAGTCACAGTATAAAGCAAAACTCTATTTTTAACATGTGCCTGTGCCCACATGGTGTGGTAATGCTGTAACCTGATTATTATGTTAAAAGATTGCTTTAAAAAGTTGTCTTTAAAAGTCTCTGAATTTTCTAGAGTTGACTTAAAGGAATCATTTCTTCTGTGTTCATCTATTTCTACGTAGAATCTATATTATCAAGAATAAACTAGAGTCTGTAATATTTAAAGGAACACCTCCCATTTCACAGCTATTTTCCAGTCCACATTTTGACAGATCCAAAAGCTGGTTTCTGTCCTCTCCCCCCTCGGGCTTGTATTATTAAGTGAACAGAGGTCCTGCAGGCTTGAGCCTTTGTTTGCTCATATGGGTGTAGCATGTCAAGGTCTAAAAAAGTAGAACACATACATGAATTATTGATCATTTTTTAGCCCCTCACATAATGCATCTCAAAATGACAAAATAACTGTAAAAAATCAGAAAAGTTATGCAAAAAATACTATTGTCTGAGTACTGCGAGTGGCAAGGCCGGAATGCACAAAACCTCTGCAGAAGGAGGTTGTCGAGGCTCCTACAAATTAGTGTGTGTTTAGAAAGATATTAGAAGTCGCATCAAGGTATTTTTTTATATTTCTGGTTCCATTCTGAAGCACGGTGATCTACATAATAAATTTAAAAATTAGCATAACATTTAAGAGAATGAAAACCAATCATAGATACTAATAATTTAGTTTGTTAAAGCTGTTTGCTGAGATTGGATTAATCCAAATATTTTTCAGTCACAGTTTTACACTAATAAATGAAATTTGTGTTAAATCATCATTTTGTTCCTGTTATAATATACTTTGACCCATTTAGTGTGTGCGGTGATGACAGAACATTTCTTTATTATTGTTCATTTGTATTATTCAGTGTGCTGTAGCAGCACAGTCGTTGCTCCTCCCACATTCCACAGACAAGCAGGTTAACTTAAAGGTGGCGTCAGGAGGATTTTACTAAAAAATAAAACACAGACATATACAAAAAAACTGTGAATGGAGACACACTACCTTCTGCCTGTATGTTGATGTTTTGGTTTGGTCTGGACATTTCTGGGTGGGTAGGGGGAGCGTTTCCTCCAGCCAATGACAGCATGCAGGTGAGGTTGAGAGCACCACGGAGCAGAGCGACTGGACGCCATCTAGACCAGAGAAAGGTACAGATTTCAGCCGCTTTGGAGCACTGAAGGAGAGGCTGGGAAGAGCGATGCAGAGTTGGCCTGCTTTGTGATGGACAGATAGGTGCTAAACACTGGTGGTTAGCTTGCCGGCTTGCTAAATTCTTCTCCATTAAACAAATGTAATATTCCTACATAACCTGCTGTGTAGCATTAGGTAAGCAGTATAAGAGTTCACGTAGTACATGCTAAGTTACGATATTTCGAATGCCACTGACTCTGCATTTAATTAGCAACTCTCAATTGCCCAAAGGTCTGAGTCTGAGTGTGAAAGGTTGTTTGACTCTACGTGTTAATATGAAGAGGTGACTTCTGCAGCACCTTGCTGCTCACCCAGTGTCAGCTGGGATTGGCTCCAAAGGATAAGCAGTTACAGATAATGAATGGTGGCATTACTCAGCACTGTGAAATTGTCATGCATTGTATTCAAATTATAGAGAGCAGCTCACTGCTTGTGCCAATCATTGTGCCCAGAATACTCCAGCCCCTCTACAGCCTTTCCCTTCTTTTTCATCAGATATAGATATGCATTTAAAGATTTTGAGGTCTTTTTTGAGCCTTTATTTACAGAAGAGCTGAAGATTTAGACAGCAAATGGGGGAGAAAGAGATGGAAAATAACACGCAGCAAATGGCCGAGGGTAGAATGAAACCTGTGTCTCTGCAGCGAGGACACAACCGCTGTGCATAGGGCACCCAATGTACCAACTGATCTACCAGTTGCATCTGTTTTGACGTCTCTGTGTCCACATGTTTGAGTGTATCTAAAGGAGAGTCAACAAGTTTCTAATTATAGATGTGTGTACAAGAATGTGCTGTATATGTGTTTGTACAGCATTTGAGTGAAGGCTTATGTGTGCAGTTGCGCTAGCCAGCATATATACATTTATATGTATGCATGTACTTTGGGTTTTTTTTTTTTAGAATTTGGCCAGAATGGGCCATTAAAGCTCTGTCCCAGTGCTATAGATGGCAATTAAGACTTGGAAGAGAAGTCACTGCTCTTGCAGTAAAATGCAAAACAGTGAGAAAAGGCAAAAGTTCCTCTTTACTCAGCCTGGGATTTGATTTTTGTTAAGGGCCATTAAATTGTCTACAGTGAACGAGGGAGGAGTTGGCACACACTAAAGGAACTAACAGCAGCAGAAAAAAACAAAGAGCACAGGAAGAGAATGACAAAGGGGAGGATGATATAAAAGCAGAGGCACTCAACGTGGAGATGGATGGAGTGCATTAAAGGTGAGAGAATCAGGAGGAGGGATAAATGGCACAAAACTAAGCTGAGGTAGATGGAAAAAGTGATGGGGAGAGAGTATTAAGAGATGAGAAGCAAAGGGACCATTATGAGGGGTGTAGTAGGGTGAGTTGTGGGAAAGCATGCAGGGATCTACAGGTAGATGTATATAGAGGTAGAAGAAAAAGAGAGAGAGATGTGTGTTGATGGACGAGGGAGGCAGGGTGAGGGAGAGGGGAAACCATGTATTAAGTCAATGGGATAATGATGTGTCAAAGCGTGACCAAGCTGCGAAAATGGGAAAATGTCTTTCATCATCACTAAAGTGTCCTCTCCCTGACCCCTTCAGGTGAAAATTAAAATGGTGGGGACTCGATGGAAAAACTGTTTCAATTTACTTCTAAGTGGAGTAACATTGATTCTGGGTTGAAAGCAGAGCCTGGAGGCTTACAGACACAGGAGGCCGACTCTGTCGCGCTCTCTCTGATAGAAACACAGATCACCACAACTTCTGTCTGTGTCTGCATATTGACTCATTGATTTTTTAGTATCTTATCACAAGATTCCTAATTATTAAACCTTTTCTTATGTCAACTTTATCACAATATTTTTCATGGTAAGTCCCACAACTTTGTTTCCACTGATTAATATACAATGAGAAAAAAAAACATTTGAAGGTAAAAGCCTTATAGAAAAGAAAGGATTTATTTCATTCCATTAATGACAACGCTTTTCTTCCCTTAACCCTAACCACTTCAAATAACTTCACGCATCGAGCAAGAAGAAGACGTCACAGCGCACCTCCAGATGTGGATAAGTGTTCTCTTGGACATGTGGTTCAAAACACTGAAATCAAATATGGTTCACAGAAATTATAATTTCAAGATCTGGAATCTATTACGGCATCTAAAATTCACAGATAACAGGAAGTCAGCCCACAGATTTTGTTTACATCATCATAACCTGGCAAAATATTTGCTTGTCAGTCATTATTTGAAATTGCTGGTGCAACCATCTTTCACTCTGTCACTGATCTCTGCTTCAGAGTTTAAAAGTTAAAAAAAAGGTTAAAGAAATAATTAGAAAAAGAAATAATTGATCTAAATTACAGTAATCACTTTACAGATATAAAGTCATGTATGTCATGCTTTTGTGCTATCAAGCCTCACTTTTTACATCTAATGTCAAATTTAAATAAATGGTAAGACTTCACTTAAAGCATGCATCGATGCATTATGAACATACTTACAATACATTCTAATGTGCCCATTTTGCTGTATAATCATAGTTATAAGCATGGTTAGGTTGAACTCTAACCCTAACCTAACCCTAATTATAAGCATAACTACCTATAACACATTCAAAATGTGTTTATAATTTGTTATATATTTCCATAATGCGTTATAACGCATTAGAGAGACAGGCTTCATAGAAAGTGTTACCAAAACTTTTGCTTATGAGGTGCTGTGCATCACTGTCTCATCACTTCCTTCATCTGTTGTTCTGACAAATATCTTGCAGACCTCGGTCACTTCTAAGTGGATGTTTTGCTGACAAAAATCTAAAATTTCGACTGGCTTTCAAGAATAATGTAGAGAGGCTCAGAGCCTTCTTGGAAACTTAGGTTTGACTCAGGGACTCATAGCGTGTTGTGTGTGCTGAACCCAGCATGAAGGTTTAGCCTGTAGCCTGACCTGTGCCACGAGAGCAAGGTAAAAGAGGAGACAGCCCAGGCATACACACACACACACACACACACACACACACACACACACACACACACAGAGAGAGGGAGAGAGAACTGTTCCCATCACCTCTGAGGACATTGCACTTTCTTTTCTTGGTGACCTAACCTAACCCTAAACTAATCACTACTTGTCTAACCCTTACACCAATCCCTACTTAAAATATAACGATTTTCATTATAGGAGGAAATTTTATGTTTCTTTCTTCTCAATAGAAGGCAAATCCCCACAGGGTGAGTGAGTCAACACAACATGCTGGGCATCAGTTTTAGAACCTATTTTGTGGATGAAATACACTTGATTCTGAAATAGCTGGCATTTTTTGCAATGTGAATGACACAAATAATTTATGGCTGTGCTTTTTTCTTCTGTGAAATAACATACACCAACTTCACCATTAATTCAATTTATTGACGGTGAGAAAGTCACAGATTTTGCCTGGTTTTCACTCTAAACAAGTTTCCTAAATTTATTAAGTAGTTAAAGTTTGAGCAGCACAGGCACATGACTGAATAGAGGCTGGATTTTAAGAAGCTAATGTAACTGTTGAGTGGAAAAAACGGAAACCCCTTTCATTATACCTTGTATATTACAGACATTTAGTGCAACAGCACAGTAAATTATTGCTTCTTTTTATGTGCATTAGATTTAATGATACAGAATTTATATTCAAAGGTAAAACAGAATTGTAAAAAATTAACAACATTGACGTTAAGCCTTTACAGATGAAAAGCAGCAAGTTGTTCACACTTTGGATGATTTTCCCTCTGCTGGTACAAGAACAAGTACCTCTGATATTCCATGAACCTCAGTATGATGTTTGAATGCGCTCACACAGTCACAGCTATGCAGCGCATAAAAATGCTTCCAGAGAAAAGGCACTGTGACACATATTGACTTATGCTGGGCTGGAGACAGTATTGATTTCCCAGTCAGAGACCCAGAGACAGAGGCACACAGCGAGGAAGAGAGAGAGGGCATATTAACTCACTGGCTGCATTACAGGCCACATTACTGCTTCTAAAGCAGTCCGAATCAAATTTCTTCTGCAAAATAAAGATTTTAAACATCAAGAAAAGTGGCCCATAAGGAGCTTTATTTGATTTCAAAAGTACATTTATACTGGTGGTAAATTTTTGTTTTTGTCTGCACTCTAGTTTTACTAGCAGGAGAGATAACTCCTCCTACAGTAGAATGAGTGTGTGTGTGTGTCAAGAAAAAGTCGCACCTCACCTGTGCACTTGTGTGCATTGATGTCATGTTTGACATACGCTGTGCGGTGTAGTGTTCACCTTGGTCAAGCTCAGAGAGGTTAATAGTGGCCACATCAGCAGGTGATTAAAAAAAGCGTTTAGCAGTTATAATTGATGATGCAATTACTGTCTGGATAAAGCCAAAGTCTGTTTCCCCTCCAGCTTTATGCCCAAAGAGACATACATCTTGCTGCAGGCTGGCTTCTCCCTGTTCCTCCTCTTTGCCAGCTCCCCTTCAGCAAAACTCGTGTTATCACCAGAAGGGTTTTAGTTAGTGCACATAATGTAGCTTTTAGGTCATTACAGACAAAAGGCTGAAGGAGAGGTAGACTGATAAAAATAAAGAACATACCTTTAGTGTGCTTATGCACCTGTTCCTTCAGATTTCCCTCATGCTTACCCCTTGATTCTACCCGACACGGCTCTGTGAGGTTACATCTCCCACACAGGTTTGTTCCATTCTCGTGCTGTGACTGTTACTTTAAGTGTCTGACAACGATATCAATTGTTTCTTAACAGAGACAGACCTTTTCTTTCAACAGTAGAATTCTTTTTGTTTGACCAAAAGTCTTTAAAAACTTGTGTCAAACAAAAGGATTTTTTTTTTTTATAATAAAAATGTAGATCTCTGTAAAGATATGTTTGACAGTGTTGCCACACTTTGAATAACAATATGTAATGAAAAAATTAAAAGAAAAACGTAGTTTGAGATGTTATGAGGTAGCATGAGATCATGGGATTATTTATACATTCATTCATTCATTACCTGTAACCATTTATCCCTTGCAGGGTCACGGGGGGTGGTGGGGGGCTGGAGCCAATCCTAGCTGACATTAAGCGAGGACGTGGTGCATCGTGGACAAGTCGGTGGTTCATCACCGGGCTGACATACAGAGACAAACAAAAATTCATGCTCATATTTACACCTACAGGCAAATTAGAGCAGTCGCCAATTAACATGCATGTCTTTGGACAGTGGGACCCGGAAAGAACCCATGCACACACAGGAAGAACATGTTGACTCTTCACAGAAAGGTCCTACCCCAGCCGGGTATCAAACCCAGAACCTTCTTGCTGATAGGGGAAAAGACTTGGATTCGAAGCCACCAGGCTGCCCAGAAATTATTCATGTCATTGTTTAACATCAACTATTGCAGTTAGAGGTAACACTTTCTATGAAGCCTGTTTCTGTAATACATTGTAGCACATTATGAACATATAAAACACAGTATAAGTTGTATGTGTATGTGTGCAGTATGTGTTATAGGTGTGTTTTGGTTAGGGTCAGGGTTAGGACTAACCCTGCTTATGATTATAGATGGGTTTCACAGCAGACATCTTGAGGACCAAGCTCACCTGATAACCGAATGGGTTTCATGATGGACATTTTGAGTTGACAGAGCAGTAAAAGCACAGGTGAAATTAATGACATCGCTGCTTCGGTTTAGGTGAGCTTGTCCCAGAGCTCTGCTACTGTGCATGCCCACTCATTAACCTGGCTTGCTGTGACTCTTAATGGAACGAAGCCATCACTGGTCACACCTGTGTTGGTCCTCAAGATGTCTGCTGTGAAACCCATCAATACAGCACTATAGGTGCATTTAGTGCATTATAATTATGTCCATAGTGCATTATAGATGCACGCTTGAAAAATCCATGTGATTGACTCAGGCAGAGATTAGTACACAACTTAAAAAATATACAACAAAGATAGTTTTTTTCAAACATTTTAGTGTGAATGTTTTACATATTCTTCATTTAAATCTGGAGTCTGTAATGCTTTTTAAATCAACCAGTTAAGATTGTTTGATGGAACGAGCAGCAGAAGCCTCAAAACAGCTAATAGAAATATGGTGTATGAGTGTATGGCGTGAAGGACAGTATTTGTGTAATTACACTTACTACCAGAGTGTATTAGTCACACACTCACTCAAAGGCTTCGCAGCATAACCGCTAAAGTGTAGAAAACATATGAGGTTGAAAATAGTTCGAAGCCCAGAGAGGTTTGTGAAACCAACGCTAAGTTGTTCTGATCAGTCAACAAAAAAATATGCAACACACATCAAAGGCTGGATCTATTGACAGACTTGCACCTGACTTGAATTAATGCTGATATCCTTGTTTGACCTTGCAACATGAGAATCATTACCCTCCAGCTATGGTTCATCCTCTAGGTGAACTAGACCGCTAATGGGTCAAGACACAAGTGAGTCAAGTCATCGGGTGTGTTGATTTGGGTCTGGATAGCCCACCCTTAACCTAATTACAGCCTTGTGAGACCCCCTGGGTGGCTGCTGGTGCTAACCTGCAATATAAACACAACCTGTCCGTTTGAGGAGTGTGTTTGAGTGGCACTGAGTAAGTTTCACACAGCAGGTGGGGATTTTTACTGTTATTACCTGAGGGCTGTTATGCAGACAGATGCCTCCGCAGCAGGAGGCTTTCATGTGAGCCACACACACTTAAAGATGCCAGGATGCACACTCACACCCACCGAGTTCATTTGTATCCCCTCGCTAACACGCTATGTAAGATCAATACTAGTGTGGTGATACTGGCCTTGTACTACAGCCGCAATTAGATACTTATGGATGAACATTTTTAAAAGTAATTGGGGAAAAATGCATGTATAGTTGAGTTTCTCTGCTTAGTCATTAGTGCAATAAGGGAACATCCGATGGAGTCGATGTTACTCTGTCAGTCATAGCAAGTTTTGGTGATTAAGGGAGAGGAGAGGAAACGATGGGAACATTTGACATTTGCTGATCTTACTGACTGTATGTACACTAGTGTTGAAGTTGATCAATCTTGAATACAAAACTGTTCAAAAAAATCAATTATTTGTTGCAAATTTTCCAACAGACAGGGCCAAATGTTTACTGGCTCTGACATCTCTAATTTTAACATTTACAGGTTTCCCTTGTTCTCAATGGTACCCTCTCAGAAGAGGGAAACACTAATGGAGAATTTTCGAGGATTTCTGCCCATTGCCACTGTGGACAAAACTTTTAAGTTCAAAAAGGTTCCCTGCTCAAAGAGGAACCCCTGCAGGGGATCTTCTTCACGGAACCCATCAGAACGGTTCTTCAATAAAGACTCATTAATTAATTACAAAAAAGATCCTCCGGGTTTTTTTAAATGAGGTCTAATGAGGTTCAAAACACCTTTTTTTTAGTTATCAAAGGCAGTAAACTTCCCTCTAAATTAAGAAGTAAAATGTTCCTCCATGGACCCATCAGCTGAAAAGGTACCTTAAACATCTCCAGTTTCTCCAGGCTTTGTTTTTTGGGCTGTTGATTGGACCAAATAAGCTATTTAAGGAAATTAACTTGGTAGTCTAGGATATTTTCTGAAATTTTAAACAAATTGTTTGATTAGTGTTGCCAGGTGGAAAATATGGCATTATTGTCCAGCAGCTTTAAAATAACCGTATTTTACCAAAGATTATCGTACACATGAAAAAAATGGGAAAGGGCCCTTAAACTACACAATGGCAAAACTATGCCCTGTGCACCATCTCAGTGTGAAAGCTCAGACGCTCTGTCCTTTAAACGAGTCGCCAGGTATGTGCTTCACACAACACAGCCAATTAAAGTCCATTGCACAATCACTCCTTCCATTGTTACCGTTCAGTACAAAAGCACCATATCTACACGCGGTGTCAGTGTTTTACGATAGGGAACTGAACTCGTTCAGAGACATTTTTTGGTATTATTGATCGTACATCGTACAGAGGGCAAAATTATCGTACAAATACAATAGTTATCGTACATCCAGCAACACTGGATTAATTAGAAATTCATGGCAACAGTCCTTACCTATACACTCCTATCAGTGTCATTTTTAAACTTAGGCTTTTTGAAGTATCTGTTAACCACTCTTGTCATCTTTGTGTGGTTTCCAAGTGAAATGCTACAGCTATTTAGGATCATAGTGCAATGTTTTACAATATAAATATGCAGTAAATGAAAGGTTGCAAAGAAGGAAATGATTTTGTTTATTTCTGACTGTTTTGTTTTTGTTGTAGTTTGGACTTTATTTATTTTTATGGCACTGACTATTAATATTACTGGTTGTGACAACATTTTCCTAATAGGCTTATTTGCATAGAAGCTTTAGCAAAACTAGTTGATGGTTTTTTTGTTGTCTACTGCAGTTTAACGTTTCTAAGTACTTGCCAGCATTGAACTATAATTGTGACATACTGAACTGCAGCTGATGACACATCATATCCTCCCATGTATCTCTTTCCAGATCATTAACTCTCTATAAATGGCTTTTGGGGCAGAAAATCTGAAAAATTTGAAAACATTGGATGGCTGGTGATAATTATTGTAATACATTTTCCTCTTGTTACGCACACTATTTGTCAAGCCGTTCAAGTGGTCAAAACTGTCTCAGTTCTAACACTGGTTCACTCGACAGTTTGTCTATGGTTTCATGTTTTTCAGACACACTGTCGGTGGTGGCAGACAAAAAGACAGGGGCTTGTGGCTTAGCAATTTACTAATTGGTACGCCTGTCAACTTGTGCTGCAGTGTCAGCGACCTCGTCTTTGCTCTGGTATTTTTCTAAGCAGAGAGTGCCACAATTATGCCATAGCATTCACAGAACCTTTCACAGTATGTTTTTAAATATCCACTGTGCAAAACAATGTTATGTAATGTGTTCATATGATAACAGAGGGGGCTGGTCCACAGAGGAAGAGGAGGAAGCAAGAGGAAGATCCAAACATAAAAATTGAGTCTTTTGTAAAATTCAATCAAATCTCAGTATCAGGATGTTCTCCATAAACTGTAAATCAACACTGACATTAGTTTTGTACAGTGATAATTTTCAAATTTCATGTTTAATTCTTGGTAAAGTGACATTCATTAGTATATCAGAGGTGAAATTTTTGAGCAAATTACAAACTACTTTTGAATACATTCCTTTAACGAGACAGTTTTATGTAAGTCTTTTAACAAGTCCAAATTTCCCTTTTCGGATTGTTGTTTTTCTTTTTGTGTCAGGTAGTAAATAGCTAACTTGCTTGAGCAAACAAAATCATCAGTTTGTCTGTAAAATCCTAAAGCACAGTAAATTATTTTTCATAGACAAACCTTCTGTTTTATTTTTTACTCTTTATATTTACATTATTTTATTATTTAAAATTAATCACAGTACTGTGTGTTTACAGAGCCTCTTTTTGCTACCAAAAGTTTTT
>JAQFJA010000005.1:17805182-17819693 GCA_029874485.1 Naso brachycentron
TCACATTAGAGGAGAAGTGGGTTTTTTTCTTTTTTGTGACATACAGTTATATGAGCATGTGTATCTTGGGGGTCTTCTGTCTGATTAAGATTAAGTGTGGATGTATCAATGTGTGTGTGTGTGCGTGCGTGTGACCACAGCTGGGCTCGTGGCTCTGGCCTTGTGGAGAAAGTGGTCATAAATAGAGCCTCCATGCTCACTGGCTTATTAACAGTTGATTTATCTGCCTCTCTGGAAGGGATGCGCGCCCTTGGCACCCGAGCCCACATATCGGCCCCAGGGGCCCCCAATTACCCCGCACCTTGTGTGTATGTGAAGGCGTGTCAAGGCAGTAGTTTGCATCTTGGTGTCATGAATGTTGTGTGTCTGCACGTGTTGTATGTCACTCCATATATCAATGCAACTGTTCAGTATCAGGGTCATCCTCATCATCACTCTCTCTCTCACACACTGTCTTGCGCACACACACACACACACACCTCTGATGCCACCTGTAGAAGGAGATAGCATGCAACAATAGGATGGGATAAATTTGTTTGACAGCTTTCTGTCTCTGCAATGATTTATCAGCCTGTTTATCCTGCTGATGTGCCTTTATCTTGTTTTCTCCTCTCTCTGCCTCTCCCTCATCTTTCTTTCCCTCCCATACTGTTACTTTAAAGCCATATGAAAGTGTGTATTCGAAGTATGCGTGTGTGTAAAAAGCACTGACACTACATGTCACTATATTTTACTGTGTTAAGACAGCTGTGTAGCACTGATTTATTTAATTAATGCTGAAGTTTAAAGGCATTATTTCATGTTATTCGTAATACTTGGCTCTCCTCCCTTTTCCTGTAATGGAGTCTGTGGAATGTCACCTGGATCCAGTGCCGTTTTTTTTTTTAATCTCCTCCTGTCTGGTCTTTTTGTCTTGAGAATGGAGTTCAGCAGTATCTCACAAGTTTTGCACTGAAGCCGACTTTCTAATGCATCTCTTTTAGCATCATCCCGTCATAATTATGATGTTAATACAGCTTGATTATTGTAGATGCAGCAAATATTGAAAACAAACAGTTTATAAATCCTGATAAGCTTAACATCCAGAAAATAAAGATAATTAAGATGATAGTTAAGGGAAAAAATTCTGTATATAAATGTTAAACTTCGCTTTTTTTTTCCCTGCCAGATTTGTTATATTATTTTTTTAGTGTGCAATTGTTCCTAATTATTACCCACAATACCATTTAGGCTTATAATACGTTTTATTTTTCTGGCTGTGGCAGCAGATTCTCGATCGGTTTGTGAATTGCAGCTCCCCAGAGTTTCTTTGCTGTAAAACCATGCTGACTACAAAACTTCTACAAATTGCCCTCACTTCAGAAAAGCTGCATAGCAGTTTATAAAATTTCAAAGATGTTGTCCTGCTTTGTCTTTGCCAGAGTATATCTTCCACCTTATATACAGTAAAATAATTACTGTTTAATTTGCAAGTAAAGTTTGCAAGTTTATTGTCCAGACCTAACAATTGAAACTGTTGTTTTTCTAAAAAAAAAACCTTTTTGCATAACATTTAAATGAATGTTTTCATTCATATTCAGCAGAGTTCACTCTCCAGTCACTCATAATTAGTGATTATATTTGATTTGACCATATAGATCAACTTTTATTTGTCATCATGACCATATTAGACGTTATGGAGTTTTGTGTTTGCAGTTTGCGCATACCTCTTGCTGTTTACTGGGTTTGTTACAGTGCTTACGATCAGTGAAGTGCAAGACAAAAATGTCACAATATTCCAAAAAAAAAGTGCAACATGAATCTGTCAACACTTTGCAGCTTACAGTAACAGTATATGACTACAGTAACAAAAGTGTCGTAAGTGTTTTTGTTTTGTTCATGTTATTGTAAGTTTCTTCCAAATCCCATTTAACAAGAGTTTGTGTTGGTGGTTCAACACTAAAACATGACACTGATTTTACTGTTTTATGGTGAAGGTGGGACAAAAATGTGTTGAAGATGGATTAAAAATATAACATGGCTTTGGAACTTGTAATAATGTGATAGCAGAGAGAGAGATTACACCTCTGTGCTCCTGCTGCTCCTCAGAGGGAACATCAACTAGCAGCAGCAGCACACATCACACTCCCTCCAGTGCTGCTTCACACTTATTTTGACCTCCCCACATCTGTTTAATTATTCATTTAAATGCAATCAAAACAAGTCTAATAAAATCAGACCAATATCATTTCAGCTGCTTTTGAAGTTGTCCAGTATTGCGCATCATTACAATTCAATTTCTGCTGGTACATATGACTCCCACTGTACTGCAGTGTCTGCAGCTGATTACTGTCGATGTACTCTTCCAGTAACCACCGAACTAGCTCAGTGGTGCATAACAACACTCGCAGAAAACCTTTAGCGACTGATTTTTGGCCACTTGATGGCAGCAGAAAAACATATCCCCTTTTAAATAAACATGTTGTTTCTCCAGCTAAAAGGTCTCTTAGTTAAAATTATAAAAACAAAACACAGGACTAGTTTGATGACACTGTGAAGGAAGAATATTGACATTTTTGTAGTTGTTGTTTTTGTTGCTGTTAAACAGTCACCATTACAAATGAAAATCTACCTGATAACACTGGGTTTCCACTGGTTGCGTGTGCGTCCCAGAACAGCTCCGCTGCAGGTTTGCTTCCTGCTCTGTCGTCCGTCAACACCCATGTCACCAGACAGACGAGATTTCACATTAATTAATGTATCACGCAGGATCGCTGCCTCTGAAAACTTCTGATCTGCAGACTTGCGCACATAATGACATTTTGTTTATGAAGTTTAGTGAAATATGATCTGTTCTATCTGCTTAGAGCTGAACTGCTGCAGCGTGCTACGGCATCAGGCAAAAATGGAAGCTGTTGTGGAGGACTCCTGATTACCGGAGCTGCGACGGCATAAAAAAAGCACCACAATCGCAGCCAGTTAAATCACACACACTGCCTAGAGTTAAAACGTATCAGCTGTGCTGCCGTGGTGGAGCTGAGACCGACCGCACACGCATCTGGTGGAATTTATTTGTGACTTAAGCAGAAAAGCTCACAGACGAGTTAATGTTTTAAAGTTTTATTCACTTTACATTTAGTCATGTGTGCCAGTTTCCTTCCTCAATCTCTGACTGGTGCTTTCACGAAAGTTAGCAACAGGCAACAAAATAAAAGTCAGCACTCACCTTCACAAAACAATGTTTCAATGCAGAAATGCACAATATTATACATTTAGAGTTTGTTGTTTATACATTCAGCACATGCATCTGCAATTTGGTGCTGGGCAGCATGCAATTGAGTTTTCTTAGAGCCAAAAAACGAAACTGACCCCTTCACAAACCCAACAGCATTTTCTGACTGCCATCCTCACAGTCCTCATCTCGCCGTCGTCACACTTATTCCTTGCACTCTAACACTGACGAATACCAAGCAGATTAGAGCAGACTTCAACTGCATTACTGAGAATAATAAAGTGTTGTTGCTTTATTCAGATTTTTTATCTCAACTTGTCGAGCACAGAGGATTTTTTCCCCCCGCTGTAGTCGACCTTGTGTGTGTGCAGCACGTGTTGCAGACTTGTCATGTATTTGAAGTGATGATTAAAAGACGAATCATGCCGGAACAGAGAGCAGTGTTGTTTGATGAAGGGGAGATGGACAGAACCAACGGTGGGTGTGAGCTGTTCAGTTTTCAAAGTTATTTGTATTTGAGCTTTTGCATATGTACAAGTGCAATGCATCACAGATAACACTGTCCTTTTTTTTGGTTGATGTCATAATTTGCATTACAGTTACAGTTCAAAGAGGTTTGCTCTTTAACATATTGGGAGATGTAATTTTTAATATAAACAAATAAATATTAAATCTTGTAATCAACCTTTTAAATAGTTTGACGACAAAGTTTAACTTGTCATCTCTTTCAGGAGTATTCAAGCTAATTACAGAGTCTTAATGGATGGAGTTTGCTCAGTTAACATGAAGATGGATTAGTTGATATGGCAGCTAAGTATTTTCTTTAGCTTTGATTTTGTACCTATGACATTTGGAGCCATCATGGTTGTATTATTGTAATGTGTAATTTGAAGTCTTTTGACAGAGTTCCTTTGCTTTTCCAGAAGTTTAGAAGCAAACGCTCAATGCACTCTCAACTTTTTAAAATAGGGTGCGGGGCTCCTGACTGGTGCTATCAACTTTCTCAGTTGATCGCACAACCACATGAATTAGTCGCACGCTTTTTGTTTTTGTTACAGCATGGTATTAATCAGTGAGTTTGCTTACTATAGCTGTCTTAATTTATATGCCCCAGTTCCGCAGTCATGCACTCGTGCAAATTTCTCTGCCACAAGCAGTGGTTAAAGTGTAAATAAATATTTTTGGATGTTAGACCCTATTTGGAGGTCGATCTAACATGATCTAGAGACAAATAAGACCAAAAAATCAAAATCCCTCCTTTGTCTCTCTTCCTGGGTTGTTCTTTGGAAATCCACCAGCTGGCCCTATCTGCCTGCAAGACAACAACTCAATATTTGCGGCGGTTCTCTGCTTGGAACACAACAAATGTCTGCCATCTTGCCCACTGCACATTGCCCTAACGCTAACGTTACATAGATACAAACAAGACCATGGCAGAAGAAGCTGATCATGTCTATGTGGAGGAGGAGGATTTTGGCTCTGCAGTAATGGAATCTCGAGTGGAATCCAACATAGATGTCATATGTGGCTATCTATTTGAACATGAATACAGTGTGGAGGACTTGAGGCATATGGAGTCAGAAGTGGCTGCTGCTGCATTCTGGTGGTTGTAGGACATGTATGTTTTCTTTCGGTTTGAGCAAATGGGAAGATGAAATCGCATTAACACTTTTTTTGAAGGCATTACTGGACCAATTTCAAAAATTCCAAAACATTTGTGCTACTAAGGCTCCTTATTCTTAAGTGATATTCAGATTCACAAGGGTTCACACTCGCTTTAACAAAATAAGTCTTCATCCATATAAAACTATAAAAAAAAACATGTTGTCAAATAAAGGCAAAGCATTACAACTGCTTCTATTTTTTTACAGGTACTCTGCTCTCGTTTTTTGGTACATGTTGCGCTTAACTTGGACGGATCACATTCCCCTCGTACTGCCACCACAGGTACTGCACTGGCCATTGTGGCTGAGAGTAGCTTAGTCCTTTTTTTCTTCACCTGCTCAGTCGATCTCTCCCTGCCTGCTGCACTTTCATCATCAGTAGTATCTGAGGCGGCACCTCCCGTTGGCTCTCCCTCACCACTGGACTTCTCTCTCTTCTCATTTTGTTTTTTTAAATAATCAGCTATGGACCGTTTCATTTTTGGTAACAGCTAAATGTTGTTTTGCAAAGTTCTGTGTGCTCGATTTTGGTTTTCCACTGAACAGAGGAGAGTGCAGGAAGGAAGAGAAAGACTGCGACGGTGAAGAAGAAAGGACTGATCATGTCTAACACTGTTCCCGTGCTATCAAAAACAATGATGATCATGCACTCACACAAAGGCAACTATGTAAAAATTGAACTCACACACTCCCAAAAAAAGTATTGGTCCCAGTCTAGACTCTAAAATTGATAAGTTTGTATATTGATGGTTTTCTATTGTGAGCGCAACAGACATCAACACAGTAAAGACAGTTTGCTGTTAAGACTTAAATCACATGTTCACCAAAGTTTCCCAACACTTACACTGACTGTAACAGCATTTCGCTCATGCAGGACTGTCAGTGTCTACATGCAAATGTAATCACAACATCCGTGGTGCCATTCCAGCCGTGACACTAGGAGGCATATCAGTATATGTACTCATATATTCATGTATACAGATAATTTTCATGACATGTACATGCATATCAGATGCCTCTATGCATGTATATGAATGCAGCTCAGTTTTTCCTGGATAACCTTCATAGATTGTTGCTTTCCATGTTATCAGAAGCCGTGACTGTTTGTGTGACAGCCGATGCACACAGACTGTCCTGCCGCCACTCACCCTGCTTTTTTAACAAGGAAGAGAACACACAGATGTAGTGTATATTTGTATAGTCAAAGGATATTCAAACCCACTCATGGTTTGCCACGTCTCCTTCAACTCCCGTTCCAAAGACATGGCATGGTAATGATATGACAATACTTCCTCAAAAATCTCATTACTGAGGACAGCAAAAGGAGGTAGTTACTGATATGCAACTGTTCTTTGACTTCAGAATGTGGTGATTTACAAGCAGTTATTACCCAGTGCCGCTTTTAGATTGTATATTTTGCATTACATCTAAATTGAAAACCTAATCAAAATACATCTTACCATTAAGTTGCCGGCATGCTGTCTGCACGTATTTCTATGTGGCTGTTCTGCATTGTTGGTATAAATGGATCAGTCTGTGCAGCCAAACATCATGCATATTTGCAAATTTAAATAGCAATATTATTTGACTCAGCAACCATAGATCCGTGCTAACATTGCACATGACAGTTCGTCTGGGAATAACGCAGACAAATGTAACTCAAACTGGCTGCCAGCAAACCAAAGGGGTCTCATGCTTTGGAAGAGAGATGTTTGCTTCTTTGAGGCTGCTCACCCCCCAGTGTCACCCTGCCCTTCACGTGGACTTCCTCTCCTCTCCCACTCGCGCTTTCTGTCCATCTACAGTACGACTACTGTATCTCTTTCTGTTCCTCAGACTGTAATCACGACAGCAACCTTTGAAGTGGGACGCAAATAGATGAAAGAGAATAGGAATAAGGGAATGAAAGGTGTAGAAAATGGATTCAAGGGAAGACAAGATGACAAGATATCATCTTTGTACTGAAAGAAAAGGTTAATTTAGCATGAAGCTATTTCTATTAATGGATTGTATTTTAGAATGTAGTTAGAATCATTTGCTTGGCTGTGTTTTATAGCTTTGCAACTTTTACCATTTCTTCAAAGCAAATGCATAGCAAGTCACGCTTTGATGTCGTGTTCTCACATGAAGGTTGTTAAATCATCAGTGAGACTTCCACTTTGCTCATATCCCAAAAATATCAACAGAGAGAATGTTGACGTTTGACAGTCTGCAAAACATTCCATTAGTTTTGTTTTTGCTTTGTTTTTAAGGTAAGGTAACTTTATTAGTACCCGAGGGTAGATTTGGTTGCCGATAAAAAGCGTGGGCTGTTTACACACATTACACACAGACAAACATTGAAGACATTGACAGAAAACAGTGACATTAACAACGACAACAGTGCTCCAGACATAGGGACATGGATAAAAAAGATGTAAAAAGATCTAAAATTCAGGGGACAAGATACAGAATAAAAAACAGTCATATCAGATACAAAAAAGCTGGGCCAGAATAAATAAATAAATAAATAATAAATACATTAGTAATCTAAACAATAGCCTAAGTGCTATTTAATGACTTGATAGCAGAGGGAACAAAACTACCTCTGTACCTTTTTGTTTTACAGGCAGGCATTTTGTACCTGCGACCTGATGGAAGAGACTGAAATTCACCATGTAGTGGGTGGGATCCATCTTCTAAGATGGACCCAACTAGCCTCTGTAGCTGCCTAGTGTGTAGGGATTCTAGGTTCAGCTGAGGCATGTGACCTTGGTGAGTCAATTTTAATATTTGTTGAACACATGGAAAAACTAGACTTAATGCCGTATATTGAATCTCACGACAAAATCACTTTAACATGACAACCGGAATAGTCCTGAGAGCTGGAGTTGACACAATAAACGCTGGTTTTAAAAGACATGAAACTCACCAAATGTTTAGTGGTGTCCTCTCATGCACCGACACTATAACACGAAGCTAAACACGGATATATTACCAGGAAAGGGAAGCAGCTGAATGAGCCACTTTTGGGTTATATATCTGTGTTAGCTTTGTGTTTTGGTGTCGGTACATGAGAGGACACCACTAAACATTTGGCGAGTTTCATGTCTTTTAAACCCAGTGTTTATTGTGTTTTTCGAGGAATAATCTGAGCACACAGGCTCGTCCATTGTTTGCAGCCAGTGGTGATGTCAGCAACGAGCTCCAGCTCTCAGGACTGCGCCGGTTGTCATAATAATGCCATAGAACATATGATCTAAAATATCCCTGTCATAAAGCTTTATGTGCAAAAAAAACAAACTTATCCTTCAATCTTAATTGAGCAGATGAGAAGGTCTCGACAGTAAATCTGTGTTTGGTTTTGCACAAAGCAGACCAACTTTCAAGCTCACCTCTCACTTTGACTGCTTTGGGGAAAAGGTTGGCATCTGTAAGCTTGTGTGTGCATTACAGTAAGTTCTTGAAGTGTGTGCATTATGCTGTTTGTTCTCCTCCAGCGGTCTTGGCTTTTAATAGAGTCAAGTCCTCATAGAGAGCGAGGACACACACACGCGCGCGCACAGTGGGTTCACACTGTCTTCAACACTCTTCAAGAAGCATTATTAATCACACAGACACTGTTCTGTCCGTGAACCTGTCAGTTAAAGACAGTGTCAAGCTCTTTCTGTTTTGTTGGGTTTTGTTTTCATTTTAATGAAGAACTGTGGTTTTAAAAAAACAGAAAGACAAGATGGCCAAAAGAAAACACAGCAAACAGCTAAAGTGGTTCTTGACCTTAATTGTGTTATAATTTTTTTGTCTAACTTGCCATTTAAATCTTATATAATTCACACTTGAGTTTATATTAAAGATTTTATTCCACATTCCAGTGTCAGTACCCTCACGTGTGCATGCATTGCTGTGATATTTAGAGATGAAAACTATTTGTGAAATACTGTACATCTGGTTGATGATGATAAGACATCAAGTGCTCATGCATCTTTTAAAATTCACTTTCTATAAGCAGTGTTTCTGTAATATAATGCACAAATATGCTGTAAATCTAAGAAATTAAGGTAGAAAACTGAAGACTCAGATGTGATTCTTAGAAATTATCACTTCCAAAGTGATGACAGGTTTGTTTAAAAGTGACCAATTATCACTTAGTGGTGATAATTAATCAGGTCTGCAAACATACCATGGCAGTACACAGGATTTGTTCTTGTTATTCCCTGTGTAGCATTTGAATAGCAAGAAAGTTGCTGTTTTGTGCTTGGTTGCTTGCTTAGTGCTGGTGAAGTCGACTCAGCAGCTGCAGCTCTTGCAGCCATGTTGTGAGGTGTCAAATTAGCAAATTTGTTCTGGTGTTGCAACAAATCAGACTAAAAATAGGTTAAAATAGATTACATATCACTTTCAAAGTTAAGCAAAATTAACCTGAAAATCTAAATCTAAGTTCTGTGGCAACTCGTCAGCCTCTTACAACAGCATTTGCGGGTAAACTCTCAGTTTTGTCCGAGCCAGTCGAATAATGCTGCATTCGTAAAAAATTAGCATGATTGAGTGCTCTTGTCAGGAGAGACCGCTCTATGTATTAGGAGAGCAGAGTGCTGTGTTTGCAATTGTGCAAATTGTGCACCGCACACACAAACGCAGACACGTACAGACACACACGTAAACAAACACACAGCAGAACGATGGCCATGTGAAAAAACTCTGCACCTGTAATGTAGTGATACTGCTGAGTAAGACAGACGCACCCTTTTTCATAGACACACACAAAAACACACACACACACACACACACAAACATAATGACTATAGCTCCATCAAGCTGGCATGGGCTGCGGTATAGTGACCTAAATGGGTTGAGATTGCAACATCATTGGTGATTACCATTGAAAACCTCATGATATATAGCACCTATAAACAGTCTATAGGCGAACAAATTCACACTGGAGAACAGAGCTTCGTGCAGCTCTATGTGACAAACACTACATATCTATCATCAAGAGACATTCCTGCACACCAGGTACGAAATAACATCATCAACTCTAAAAGTAAAAGCAATCTAACTTGTTCAAAGATAGAAGCATAACACCATGCAAGGATGACAACAGTAGCTGATAATACTGTACGTTGCCAGTTTGTCATGTGCAACTTGCAGTATTTCTTTCCTCCGTACCCTGTTGGTTATTAAACAACTGAGTGGCAATTTTTTCACAAAAAAGTCTTTTTGCAACTTTGCTCCTCACAGATTTGGAGCTCATTTAATTGCCCTTACATCACTTTGAAAACACGCATATTAAAGAGGTAATTGCTAAAACTCAGTGCAGTACTAATAAAATTTGAGCTTGTAAGATGTGGATGCTTGTCAAGTGTAAGCATGTTTTTATACACATGGGTAACAGATTAAATTACATTAAACTAATGAAATTTCAGACCAATGTAGGTCAAGAAGTCTCCGTGCTTGGAGGTGAAAACTGTGCTTCGATCATCTTATGTTTGTTTGGAGATGTCAGCAAAATAAATGCAGTGAGAAAAGCTCATTAGTCCAATCTTCTAGAGTTGGTTTGTTTTTGTTTTTTTAAGGTGTGATAGAAAGCTGACCTTGTCAGTGGCATGAAATCCAGTTTAGAATTCAGTGATTTTTGATTGAGGGTTTTGTTTAGTTAAAATGGTTTAAGTCCACCTAAAATTTAAAAATGTATTTTTAATACTGTTAGATCACAACGCTGGGCGTATTGTTCTCATACTTAACTATATACTACAAAATATAAAAAAAGAAAATCTGTTTCTTTGTATTTTTATGTAGCATTTTTTCCCAATAAAAATGTCATATGACTTTGTGCATCCTGCATAGAGCAATTTCAACCAATAGTAGGGCTATATTTACCACCTGTTCTGAATTGTTCATAGCATCCAAATTTCACACCCTTTGATGTTGCGACATAAGCAGAGAACGTTCATTTCCTGTATCAGTGTCAAATGGGTTTTGCCTCGGCCCCGCCCCTTTTGGACACAGGAAGTAGTCTTGAGTCTATTCATTTGTTTGGTAGAAATGAACCTGAGCACAGACTCTGATGAATTTCTTCACCTGATCGTCACCAAAGTACATATTAGACCCATTTTTCACAAGACTCATATCTTCCGAACATTCTGACACAAAAATGGCATTTTTCATGGACATAAACAGACATTTAAATGGTCTTATAGGTGAAACCATGCATTAAAAGTTAAAGCTTACATCAAACAAATATCATGCGATGCAAAATTTGTCTGCTTTTAACCATAGACACAACTTAATATCACTTCCGGACAAGGTGGAGTGATGTAAGTTCCTTAACTGTCTTTATGGGAGACGCGACTCCGCTCACTTAGGAGATGGAAGGTGTATACTAATTTACATCACTGGTGCAGCGTAACAGTGGGATATCTTGTGTTATATTGAGTATATTTGACACGAGGTCATGTTCTTTTGCAGCTTAGCGATTTACTTTCAAAGTAAAAACCATTTCAGGCAGACAGTTCTCAGGCAGAGCAGCCTTCTAAGCTTTTTTCTTAAAAATTCTGAAGGAAGTCCAGATGTCCTGGTGGCTTGACACAGCCCTCTCCTGCTGTTCACAAATCCCTGATTTATTTAGTTTTTCATGTTTTTCATTTGACGGCTTGAGAAATAGGGGGTGTAGCATGAGTCCCAATGTCCCTATTTTCAATGGTCCAGTTGTATTCCTCCGAATGTTTTATCCCGCCTGTATATCCTGTTTACACCACAAAGACGCCACAATATGAATGTTATATAGTCTGAAAATGTTGTTTCGGGTGGATGGTGAGATTTCCATCTGTTTTGTATGAATTGCTCAATTCATTTTCTCATAAGTGGATTTATGCTCATTTGGTGAGGCTAAAATATACATTTGAGTTCCATCGCCATATGATGATGAGTACATTTCCCCCTATGCATCGTGTTTTCTGATGCTTGTACTGTAGTTGTTGAGCAGAAAAGGCCCAAGGGTTGAGCATTGGTTTTTACATGGTGCAGTTTTTCAGGTGATCAGTGTGTGAAAAGGTGTAAACTGATTAAAATTTCCTGCTTGGGCCTGTTTATCCTGATAGAGTTCTTTATATGGAGCGTTTTCAATCTTTTTAGACTTTTAAAGTGATTCTAATCTGAATTTTAGGCACCTTGCAAACAGCTACTGATTTAAGGAGAAAACAGAGCCGAAAAGGGACAATCTCAGCCAAAGCTTTATTCACTTGTTTATCTGAGTCAGTTTGTTTTGTAGAAAAACTTCTATAAGTGACCCTTAGACCCGTGTGTTTACTTCTATTTAGACGCCTTATGCATTATTGATTCTCACACTATTAACACATTAGAGCCTGCTGAATGCCAGGTGTCTGCATATATTTCTCTAAGTCTCACAGAGAAAGCTCATCTGTTAGTTCTTCTACGTGCGTGGACATTAAATGCTCATCTATTAGGCTCTTCAACACAGTGTGCGTGTGTGTTCGTGTATGTGTGTGCAACCAAACCACAGATGGATGACACACATAACTCACACACACATGCTCGACTGGCAGTAAATCCCCACAGACTTCAGAGTCCTGTTACCAGACGGTTTTCCTGTCAAAGTGTCCTTGAGTGAGACAGTCAACCCATGCCTGCGGTCACCAATCATAAGCCAGATAAGAACCTCGGCAAGATTGATAAAATATTGCGTGAATATTCTTGTAAACAGCTGCATGGAGCCACCACATAGACTGCTGACAAGTAATTTTATCTCCTCCTCAGGTGCTTCTGGTATAAATGGCTTTCTACCTGTGCTCTTTTTGAGCTTTTGAGCTTATCTTATGTTATGCCATCGACCAATACAGGATTATGGTGCAAGAAAATTCTGATATCCAATGGATGGATGGGTGGATGGATGGGTGGATGGATGGGTGGATGGATGGGTGGGTGGGTGGGTAGGTATGTAAGTAGGTGGATAGATAGATAGACGATAGAACGATCGATAGATAGATAGATAGATAGATAGATAGATAAAGTACAACATAAACAGTTTTAATATTGGCGCATATCACAGAAAATATATGCCGATAGAGATACCGATTACATCAGCAATCCGATAAATCAGTGTGGCCCTAATCTTGACACAATCATGCATTCACATCATTAAAAATAAGCACACACAATGACGTTGACTTTGACAGTTCTAACTGGTAGTATAGCACCACAAGCCAGGTGAAAACGCTCGTTGTAGTCATTGGTCAGTATCCGAGCATCATTATGTCATGTTACCACACTTCCCAGGTCGGAACTTGGAAAAAGTATGCTAAAGAAAAGTAGATAGAATGACAGTATTAGAGAGCTGCAGAAAGAGAGAGCGGCAACAGACAGAACAAAAGTAGGTCGTTCTATATTGTTTATATATATCACACTCAGTAAACGATACAGTTTGTAAGTAAGGTGCAGCTGCGGCTGGAAGCTAATGTATTGATCCATTGGTGACAGCGAATGCGCATATTGAGTCTATTCAGAAGGATGCACGCATTAATCCTTCTGAACTGTAACTTCCTAATCAGATGCAGATACTGCTGTTCTTGTGTATTGTCAATAGCTGTGCATTTATAAAGACATCCAACCAAACGTCTACAAGGCAACGAATCTCCTCACGAGTCTAAGTCTGTCTGGCATTGCTACTCTCTTAAGCCATGTTTGTTGTAAAAAGTAAATGCTCATCCTCAGCCCGTAATGCACAATACAGGTGGCTACGGGAGATGGTCCAAAAATGCACAGCCCTCCTGCAGCTGGGGCGGATCAAGATCAGATTACGTTCATATCACAAATGGACCGTACCAGAGTTTGTTTGAAACCGTTCTGAGACCCTACAAGTTTGATAACTGTGTTCACACATGAAACAACCTCAAACCACCTTTGAAAGGTTTTCCCTAAATGAGCTTACAGGAAGCACTGTACAACTTTGAAACGGAACGTTAAGCCAGCCAAGCCAGCTGTCATGGAACATCTTCAGGGTTTATCCACCAATAGCCAAGGGACAGAGAAATATGTTTAGGGGGTTGATAGACAAAAAAAAGCATGAGGTTTGAGAAAAGACAGACGGAAGGAGTAAAAGACAGAGTGAGGATGACAGTCCCCTGTGTGACTGAAGTCCAGAGAGAGAAATGGAGGGATGGAGACAGAGGGGATGGGTTGGTTACAAGGAACAAAAATGGTTCTTTTCAAGCCGATAAAATGAAATATTTTACAAAAGAATTTTCCCAGATGGTTTAATTTTTATTTAACCTTATTTTCTGTGGTTGCACAGCCAAAAGGACTTTGCACCAAGGACATCACATTCATCTATTATGTTAAGATATAAATTTGAGTTACACCATGTTAGTGCAGAATTAGCTGACCACAGATCAACAGAAGTAACAACTGGCTATTTGAGAGTGTGTGCATGATTGAATGCAACACTTAACATGAGATAATAAGAACTGTGAACCTTAGAGAGGGTACAGAAAAGGGAAAAAATAAGAATAATAATAACAATGTTGTGTCAGCCTTAGTCTTGCAAAGAGGTAGAATAAGTAAACAGAATAAAGTGCCTCCTTCCCTTAAAACACACACAATCACACAAAACCCAGACATTTTCTTTTCCTTGCATCCCATTAT
>JAQFJA010000005.1:18024387-18038974 GCA_029874485.1 Naso brachycentron
GAAAAAAGGGCCTAGGTTTAAAAATTCAAGAATTCCTCTTTCAGCTAATGTGGCATGCTTACATTCTCTATTTGATGTTGTGCTGTCTTTGTATGTTCAATAATCCAGGGTGATGGCGTGAACTCGTACTACGACCAGAAGGAGTACATCGGCCGAAGTGTCCACTACTGGAAAGTTGTACTTCCACTCTTGGAAAGAATCAAAAACAGACGCAGTATACCAGAACCACTTGAACCCCTCTTCATACATTTTCCCTCCAAAGATATTCAGGTAGATATTTTTGTTGTGTTATATTTATATTACATATATGCTCCTTTTTCCGAGACAGTGTTGTCTTGAGTCCGAAGTTGTCACGGCTTTAAGCTCTTCCTGCAAATAAGCACCTATGAACTTAGATCTTATAAGATGTTTTTCCGAATATGAATATGTATTTTATATGAAGGCGTCAAAACTTGTCGACCACAGCAAAGATATGCACCTGTAATACTTGTAAATCTAGTAAGTAGAACGTAAAACATGACGAATCTGCTTAATGATAGATCCAAGCATGTTGGCCTACAAATGTTATTCATGCATGTCTGTATTCCTTCTCAGATTTCCTCTGTGAGGGGTTACGAAGAGGAAGCCAAGATAGCATTTGCAACTCTCCTTGACATCGAAGGCAAGACGGAGGAAGCTATCGCTACCTTGGAAACTATTAATAACTTGTCATCCACCTGGCATTTGGCACAGGTAAGTCATACACTTGTACACATAACTAGAAAAACTTCTTTCATTAAATGAATTAAGCTGTTGCTGTGTTTTAAATTACTGGTTGTGAAAGATGTGCACCAAAGGTAATTTCTGTTTACAGATTTAAGAACAAGTTTACCTACCACACCCATTCATGGGAGCTAGTTCCCTTGGTACAGACATAATTTAAACTGAAATGGAACAACTTTTATGGAAATTTTTTTTTTTTTTTTCTGTGCTGTTTTTTGAATAATGTGTTGTCTTTCCCTGGCAGATTTACCAGCGGTTATCAGAGGAGGCCAGCAACGGGGTTGAGGAGACTCAAGACAGATGCATCACTTATCTGAGAAAATTCCGAATGTATCTGTCAAAGATCTATAATGCTAATGCAGATGACATTGAGAACGTAAGTTACATTTCATGCAGCTCTAAGCAAAGTGATCCTTCCCAAAACCCCTCCCAAAACTTGAAACATTATTTCCAGAAAGCATTGCTTAGCACTGTGATATGCAACCATTTTTGGAGAGTTTGCGAGTTAAAATTTCACCTTGGAGCTTTTGCACAATGTTAATTATTTTTTTGGTGTTGGACACTGATTGAGAGCAGTAGCCTAGCTTTTTCTCCTTCGGTGGCTCTGTTTGTGTCTCCCTTCCTGCCAAGGTCTTAAATCAACACTCATCAAGCGCCAAAATGCAGGTAGATTTTTTTTATTTAGCGTGTAACTTTCAGGAGTCACTCGACATTTTGACAGGTGAGCGAGTGACAGAGAGAGAGCGTGTACATTTTGAATGACTGAAACAGCGTTGCTTTTGGCTCGTTTCACAGCAGTTCAAAGTCTGTGCTTCATTACTGTGGAGACAGACACTCTTAGTTTCAGTTTCAGTTTCCTCTGCATTTCTGTTGGATGCCAAGTTCACAAAACAATCCGTTTTGCTATTGTGAAAAATGGAGCGTTCTACAACTGATTATTTCAGCAACAAAATGGGTGCAGAGCAGAAGGCTAATGGTGAGGGATACGATGAGATGCGTATTCAGTTCGGATGTTCTGGTCATTCAAATCGGATATTGTAGTGCCTTTTAAATCATTCCACAGATATTGTTCACCTGATTCAAGTGTCTTGACAAACAAGACAGGGTGCTAGATGGCCACAGATCCTGACAGATATCCGACACATTATAAGGTTTGCATGCCACTTTCCTTCATCAAATGTCTCAAAGAAGACATGCTCCTACCAGTCACTGCTTTGCGGATGGGACCAAACCTCTTCCTGCACAATAAGGCCCGCAATGACTGCAGCGTGGAGCATCTTATGTTCATTGGTCTGTTCTGTAGCTGAGTCTGTCTGGTGCGTCAGAGTTTGGCACCACTACTTGACAGTGCAAGTGTTTGTGTAGGGAGATGATAAATCTCCATTATTCCATTCGTTGTACTTCCATGTTGTAAAGCTGCCTCACCAGGGCATGTACTGACACCTACGTTGTTATTACAGTAAGCCATACAGATAGGTTGGTACAGAGTGGTGGTGTCTGGACACAACAACTCTGATCTGATCACTTACAAATGACAGTGCGGACACTTAGTCGTAAATATTTGATTTAGAAACAAAAGAGATTTGCATGCAGTCTGAACAAGGCCTGCTATGACTACTATAATAAAAATAACTATACTACTATAGCAGCTATAAGAGCTGGCCCCTCTGAGTTCAAGTGCAGGGGGTGAAGGAATGATTAAAAAGTAAAAACAGAGTACTTGTGAAAACATGCATTCTGTTGTAATGCTTTTGCTTTTCTTTGATAACATTTTTGTTATGTTTTCTATTCAAATATGATCTATTTTGCAGTCACTGCTAGTTGCAGAGAAACTTAACATTTTGATTAAAATTACTTGCAAATCTCTAGTTTAAGTCACTGTCAATATTTACTCCATGCAAAATTAGGATGTGCAAATTAGAACAACAGCTTTGTAAGTGTTTATCACATTTGTGTCCCAGTTGCCCGTTTCCATGGAGGAAATTCTGGACCTCCTGAATGATGTGAACCAGCAGCTAGGGGAAAGTGGTGATGACATGGATGACGAAGAGGAGAAGGAGGAGGGAGTTCAAAGAGGACCAGCACACTCAAGCCCTGCACATCCCACAGATACCTCTGCTAACTTATCACACATTAAGTTTTCCACCCCCTCTCCCAACAAAAGCATCGTCTCTCCTTCCAAAAGACACATGGTGAGTTCAGGTTGTTGGTTCTTAATCACATGACAATCTCCAATTCCTTTTAGTACTCTGTATAATAAATGTTTCCTTGTAATTTTCATAGAGATCAATTTGTGAAGCAAATACAATTTGTATAATTTCTATCTCTCTTCGTTCAGATTTCTCCGAAGGCACCACCTCATTGGGTGGAGGACCAGAAAATTCTCCTCCAGACACTCTGTCAGCAAGTCGAAGCTCTCAAGGTCAGCATTAGGGATTAAACAATTTCCCTCTTTGTCTGGGAGTGAGACCAGTGTTAAAGTTTAAAAGAGGAACTCAAACAAATAGAGTGATGTGATAGGTATGTTATGTCTTAATTGTTGTTCTGAAATAGCTACATTTGACAAGAATTATCATAACAAAAGGGAAATATGGATTAGGAGTTCGAGTTTTTAAGCAGTTAAAGAAACGTGTGACGTGTGCACCACCCAGTTTCAACAAAACACTTTACCCCTGCTGCTGAAAAATTGTTCAAATCAAGCCTTTTTCTCCCTCCAGTTGGTTTAAATAGCATCCTGGCAGCTATTGGTTGTGTTGACTACTGCCACAAACCAAATCGCCCCTCAGGGACAATAAAGACTTTATAATCTAATCTGTTTGAACATATACAATCATTTACCCAAGAATAACTCATTAAATTATGCTGATATTTTTTATTTAATATATAGATGTCAAATGTTCTATTCTTATTAATAAGCTCCTTGTTTTGCAGAATGAGGTGCATGATCTCAGACACAATGCTTCAGGGAATGCAGGCTCCCCTCATCACAAAATGTATGGGGAAAGCTTTGGGGCTGAGGGCCTACAGGAGCCTTTTACTCCTGTGCAGTCCTACCATGGGGCCCCACTGACAGGTCAGCAAACTACATCAAACCAAAGCATATCTAAATTCATATTTCTGTATTTTTGTCGAACAATAGCTTTTAAGATTAACACAACTTTATATATTTCTATCCTCTTTGAAGTTGCCACCACTGGGCCCTCTGTGTACTACAACCAGTCTCCAGCTTATAACTCTCAGTATCTCCTGCGCACTGCAGCAAATGTAACCCCCACCAAGGTAATTATCCATATGACACACGAGAAAAAAGATATAAATTTGTCTAGAGTTATTGAGTGATGTGGTACTTTTGTTTTTCTCTTTACAAAGGGGCCAGTGTACGGTATGAACCGTATGCCACCTCAGCAACATATGTATGCATACCAGCAGCCCACACATACACCTCCATTGCAGACAGCTCCAACCTGCATTTACCCACCTCAAGAACAAGTCTTTGGTGCCCCTCTTCGCTTTGAATCACAAGCCTCGAGTCTTCTTTCCCCATATAGTGACGAATATTACAGCCAAGGTGTAACACAACAAACAACTAACCCTCCACTGCCTGAACCTGGGTACTTTACTAAGCCATCTGTGGTCCCTGTTCAGCCACCAAAGAGCATTGAGGGGAAGCCTGTGGACTTTGGGAAGCTCTCCTTTAGCCAGCAAGCACCTGCTGAAGTTCCCAAAGTGCCTGGTTTTGGAGCAGTGGTTGCTCGGTCAACACCCTCAGCTGCTTTTAAATTCAATTCCAACTTTAAATCCAATGATGGAGATTTCACTTTCTCAGCCTCCCAGGCCAAGCACAGTGAAAGTCTGCTTGGTCTTCTCACATCAGACATTCCCAGTAAACCTGAAACTGTTCCAGAGAAACCCACAGACCAGGAGCAACCTCCCAGCCAAACAGAAATCTTCACCTTTGGCAATAAAAGTGTGTCTGGCTTCTCCTTTGTTGACCCCACGCAGAGCAAAGGCATTGGAAGTCTGTTTGGAAAGGTGGATCAACCATTTAAGTTTGGGGATGTTACCAAACCAGTGTTTGGGGTTACCAAGCCTGCAGCAGAAGAGGAAAGAGCAGTGGAAAGTGATGACAGCACTCATGTTGAGGAGGATGAAGATGGTCCTCACTTTGAACCCATTGTACCCCTTCCTGATAAAGTAGATGTTAAAACAGGTGAGGAGGAGGAGGAGGAAATGTTTTGCAACAGAGCCAAACTGTATCGATTTGACACCGAGACAAAAGAGTGGAAGGAGCGGGGTATTGGCAATGTTAAAATCCTAAAACACAGCACTAAAGGGAAGGTCCGCCTCTTAATGAGAAGGGAACAGGTCCTTAAGATCTGTGCAAACCACTACATCACTGCTGATATGCTACTGAAACCGAATGCTGGCTCTGACAAATCCTGGGTCTGGAATGCCATTGATTATGCAGATGAAGAGCCTAAGCCTGAACAGCTGGCCATCCGCTTCAAAACCGTAGATGAGGCATTACTTTTCAAAGCTAAGTTTGAAGAAGCCCAGAAAATTGTGCTCACATCATCAGAAAAGCACAGTGAACCAGAGAAGAAGGAGGAAAAGGTAAATGTTTCTGAATCACTGGCAGCCCGGTTTGCACTCAAAGAAGGGGAATGGGAGTGCACCGTGTGCTATGTAAGAAATAAACCCACAGATTCGCGATGTGTCGCTTGTCAAAGTGCCAATCCTAATTCTTCATCCAAACCAGACATTCCAGCTGCTACTGAATCAAAAGCCAGCCCTTTTACTTTCAAATTTGGAACTGATTCATCAAAACCCAATGGTTCTAGCTCTACATTTGCTGGATTTGGTGCTTTTGGAGCTTCTATACCCTCCACTTTTACATTTGGAACAAGCACCCAAAAGCCTTCTGACACAGTAACCAGTGTGTTTGGTTCTGGCTTTGGGGCTCAGTTTGGCAAAAAGCCAGGGCAGTGGGACTGTGACACATGTTCAACACGAAATGAGCCCTCTACAGACAGTTGTGTGTCTTGCAAAGCTCCTAAAGCCTCACCAAAAACAACTGCAACAGCACAGACAGCACCAACTGCAGAGGCACCTACAGTGGAGCCTTCTATATCTGCTGTTGGCTCTGGGTTTGCCCAGTTTAGCAAGAAGCCTGGACAGTGGGACTGTGATGTATGTGTAGTAAGAAATGAATCCTCTGCTGATAAATGTGTTGCCTGCTCAAATCCCAATCCTGCTGTTAAGTCAAAAGAGGTGGTACCAGTAACATCAAATGTACCAGCAGCATCAGGATTTGGAGCTGATTTTGTGAAAAAGGATGGGATGTGGGACTGCAATACCTGTCTGGTCAGAAATGAAGCATCAACAGCTGTATGCGTTTCCTGTGGTACCCCATGTGAAAATCCCTCTTTGGGAGCCATGTTTGCAAAGAAAGATGGAGATTGGGATTGTGACACTTGTCTGGTGAGAAACGATGCCTCTGCTACTACATGTGTAGCATGTCAGACACCAAATCCAAATGCTAAAACCCCAGCCAGCTCAGCTCCCTCAGCCTCCACATTCAGCTTTACCTTTGGAACCAAGAGTTCATCAAGCCAGCCTGCTGCAACTGGATTTACAATGCCTTTTGGAGCTAGTAGCACTTTTCAGTTTGGACAGAGCAAAGATAAAAACTCGGTTACTTCTTTTAAGTTTGACGCTCCTCAGTCTGGATCCAGTACTAAAAGTTCTTCAGCCTTTTCTTTTTCAATGCCTGTTCCAGCTGGTGGCTTTAAGTTTGGCATTCAGGAACCTGCCAAAGAAACCCCCCCATCATCTGACAATCAAATGCCTACATCAGGGTCAGCCTCAAGTTTTCTGAAAAGCATAGCTGACAAACACAAGGAGAAAGAAAATGTGTCTATTTCCTCAGTACCCGGGACAGAGGAAGATCAGAATCCATTAATTGCCGGTAAAACCAATACATTTAGCTTTGCAGACTTGGCAAAGTCCTCAGGAGGAGATTTTCAGTTTGGCACAAGCGACCCAAATTTCAAAGGTTTCTCAGGGGCTGGTGAGCAAGTATTCTCATCATTTCAGGCCACCCCCACCAAGACAGATGCCTCAAATGAGCCAGAGGATGATGGCATGTATAAAACAGAGGAAAATGATGATATTCAGTTTGAACCGGTGGTCCAGATGCCTGATAAGGTGGACCTGGTGACAGGGGAGGAGGATGAACAGGTTCTTTATTCCCAGCGTGTCAAATTGTTCAGATTTGATTCTAGCAACAGTCAATGGAAGGAGCGTGGTGTAGGAATTCTTAAATTCCTGAAGAACAGCACTAATGGGAGGCTAAGGGTGCTAATGAGAAGAGAGCAAGTTCTGAAGGTGTGCGCCAACCACTGGATCACCACCACCATGAATCTCAAACCTCTGGCAGATTCAGACAAAGCATGGATTTGGATGGCCAATGACTTTTCCGATGGAGATGCTAAACTTGAACAGCTGGCTGCTAAGTTCAAGAGCCCAGAACTTGCTGAGGAGTTTAAGGAAAAGTTTGAAGAGTGTCAAAGACTTCTCTTGGACATTCCCCTACAAACCCCCCACAAGCTTGTTGACTCAGGTAGAACAGCACACCTCATTCAGAAAGCAGAGGAAATGAAGACTGGTTTGAAAGACCTGAAATCGTTTTTAACAGACGAGAAAACAAAGATTAAAGATGATGACAGCCAGGTAGATATAACGACAGCCAGCAATGTTTCTAGCCTTGTAATGAAGACTCAAGGTGAAACCACTGGCCCCACCTTGGAGTGGGATAACTATGACTTAAGAGAAGAGGCTTTAGATGACACTGCAGACTCGTCGGTCTATGCCTCTCCCTTGGCCAGCAGTCCACTAAGAAAGAACCTTTTCCGCTTTGGAGAATCCACTGGTGGGTTCAGCTTCAGCTTCCAACCTGGCATCAGCCCCTCCAAGTCTCCTGCTAAGCTAAACCAGAGCAGGGCCTCAGTGGGTACTGATGATGAGCAAGACGTAACCCAGGATGATGAGAGGGATGGCCAGTACTTTGAACCTGTTGTCCCCTTACCCGACCTGGTGGAGACATCTACAGGAGAGGAGAATGAACTGGTGGTCTTCAGCCACAGGGCCAAACTATATCGCTATGATAAGCAACTAGGTCAGTGGAAGGAAAGGGGTATTGGAGACCTCAAGATCTTGCAGAATTACACCACCAAACGAGTGAGGTTGATAATGAGGAGGGACCAGGTACTTAAGATCTGTGCCAACCACTGGATCACATCAGCCATGAAGCTGGAACCTATGAAGGGCGCAGAGAAGGCCTGGGTCTGGAGTGCGATGGACTTTGCTGAAGCAGGAGAGGGTAATATCGAGCAGCTGGCTGTGAGATTCAAGCTGCAGGACACTGCAAACACATTCAAACAGGTCTTCACCGAGTCCAAGGTTGCACAAGAAAAAGCAGAACTCCTGACCCCAATGACATCTGGAGTTGCACCACCACAAGTCAGTGGATCCACAGGTTCTGCCCAGACTGCTACCACTATTTGTGGGAAGGCAGCCATAGTTGTTCTGGAAGAGACCACAAAGGAGCGGACAGAGCTTTCCACAGACAGTAAGCCATGTGCAGCCGGGCCTCCGAGTCCAGTCAACCCTTCAAAGACAGTGGTGTCGCCCCCGAAGTTTGTCTTTGGCTCAGATAGCCTTCAGAGGTTTTTTGGCTCTCCTAAATCACAGTCTGAGTCTGATAATTCTGCATCCAGTTGGAAAGCAAAAGACTCTGAACAACCTGCCAAGGCCTCCCCTGTACTACCTGCATTCAAAATCCCAGAGAAAGGTAAAAATATATATATATATATTTATCTCATAACAAGTGCACTACTGGATTCTGTTTTTGAATGAGTATCGCGATTGTTTTTGGTTATTTGAGTTTTACTTCATTGTCTGGTTTCCTCTGCATCTCATTGCTCATCTACTCAGTCGACCCAGTCAAGACCCAAGCAAAATATTCTAGTTCATAAAATGTTTTAAAATATTAGATTTCCCATCACCTCCCCACACAGCCACTTTTTAGACTTTGTTTCATCGTATGACAATATTCTGTACCTTAAGTGAAACTGAATACAATGTAAACATGTGATCCCTACCCTCAGAGCTTAAACACATTCCATTCACACACTCTTATAGTATTTCACATTTTCCTATAAAGACTTTTGGCCTTGTTTTCTGATTATGCTGCCAGCCTCACAATTAGTTTCTCTTCGCCCAACAACCCATCATCCTTTAGGACTGGATTTTAGGCTATTCAAAGATAATCCAATGGCTTTTTGGACCAGCACATCAACCACCCAATTTGAACCCCCAGGTACTCTAATCACTGCAGTGTGTGTTAACACTTCTCAGTTGTCACCTGGCTGGCCAGTACTACTAGAAAGAAATAACCTGGATGCACGGAGTGGAAAAACAACAAACAAACATAGAAGCTAATGTGTTGCATGTCCAGTGTGTGGAGATGCGGTTTTCATCGTTCAAAGAATTTTAGTAATTGTGATCATACAGAATAACACCCATGTCTGTAGACTGAAGTGTCTAACACATGAGAATTAAGCTGTACAGATTATTACACAAAATAGGATAATTTCTCAAATATCTGTTTCATAATTCAGGGTCGTTTTTTGTAGCACAGTTAAATTATTAAATGAAGAAGCATTTTCTCACAGTAAGTTTAACATTGTGATTTAAAGAGAAAATAGATTTTTGGTAGTCTGATATTTTGAGTAGATGTGGTTCAGTAACTGAGAATAATGGATTTGTCTTTTAATGTAAGTTGTCTCAGTCAACTTGAAATTGTTTTGAATTGGTAAATAATTCCCTCGTCTAAATTTTATATAAGCCACATTGACTAACCTTAGGATGTTTAAAGTAGTTGAAATTGGTAATTCCTGACCAGTTACAACAGCATTTCACTGCTCAGTGGACACAGAATCAAACAGGAGTTTGTATAGCAACAGAAGACACTTCGGTCAGTGTTAGTGTCCTGGAAAGGTGAGCTGAAAAGATTCCACAGAGAGCATTCGCTGCGAGAGGAATGCGCTGTGCAAACGTCACACAGGCCATTTTTAGTGCAGGATGTGTAGCAACAGTGTGAAATGCAATTCCCTGTCTAGTCTGGCATCTGTCACTGATGTGCACCTCAGCAAAGGCTAATTAGAGATAAAGCTCAGGTATTAATGCAGTGAAATGCTAGAGTTACATGTTTCCACCTCTAAAGGGTGGAGTGCATCAAATAAAATGAAAAGCACTGAGACATACGCTTTCAGAATTTTATTTTAATACTTGTCTCACATTTGTACATCAAATGCATGCTATTCATTTTTGCTGTGCATGACTTTTTCGTGTGTGTGTGTGGAACTAACACCTGTTTTCATAAAAGGAAGAGAGCAGCTTAATTACTTCTTTGGGTCTAAGCTGTTCCTTTTCACTATGTGTCGTTCTTCTGTCATATCTGTCACAGGGCTGCCTCAGGCAGAGGAAGGCAGTGCAGTGTCAGATGAGGACTCAGAGGTGGAGGTTGTGTACGTCAGAGAACCCACTCCTGAACAGGCAGCTTTAGCCCGGAAACTCAAGCTGCCTCTCACCTTCTTCTGCTACAAGAATGAACCAGGCTACATCAGTGACGATCAAACTGATGGTAAGACCAAAAGAGAAGTGTGTTTTCTCTTTAAGTGAATAGATAACTGGGATGACTCAGTAAATTGACGGTTTTGGTTCATTTGCATTTTCCACATTGTATAAAAACCCACAACCTTGTAGGAAGGTAAAATATCTCTGAAGTGCTTTAATGACAAGCACATATTTTAAACATCCTGCTTGTTTTCTGTATGTACATTCTACATATAGTGGGGCGGTCTAGCTCAATACATCACAACAGTTGTTCATTTTGGGATAAAAGCACCAAATTTGGTAAACGTGGTGGATATTTTTCGAACAAATCTGGGTGTTGGGCCACCACAGAAACAGCCATTTGATTCATTAAAATATTAATTTAAAAATGTAAATACACATTAAATTAAGAAAAATACAGTGAGACACACATACACATGGTCACTCGGACACGTTCTCTTTGAAGCTACCCTGCTGCCGCCACCACTGCAAGTCAACCAGCCAGCCAGCAAGCAAGCACATGTTTCCTGCCATTACCAGTGCAGTCGACTGTCTGTCAAAGTAAACATTTTCTTTCATCGGCAAACACTGTTTTTAAAATATATATTACTTTTTGGATGTAGCATGCTGAATATCATAGGTAAAGGCTTAAGATAAAAACAATCAATACGTGCCCTGGTGGATAAGTGAATCCGCTAGCTAGATAACTAGCTTGTTAGCTTGGGACATGTGACTAGCAGCGGTGGCAGAGCTGTTTGTGAGAGGGCAAGAAAATGTAAAGTCAACCTGAGATTGTGTTACACCCATTTGTGTTTGAAGGCCATTGTGATGTGTCGGATATGAAAACTTCAACCAAAGAAGTAAACAAAATCAACAAAACAAAAATGTCTGTCAGATTCTCTGGCAGTTAAGTGGAAACTGTTTTGGGTTTTTTTGTTGTTTTTTTTTTTTTAAAAAGGCATCTTACTTGGTAATTTAAAAAACTTAGACACAAGGTAAAAATGTCTTGAATTTTAAATTTTTCAGATGAGGACTACGAGTCAGCAGTAAAAGCCTTGAATGGAAAGCTCTACCCTGATCCTCCCGAGGAAGAGGCTGCAGCAGGTGGTGAAGGTGTGTATGTCATATCCTGTCTCGCACATATTTTGTCCAAGTTCCCACCCCGCCGTCCCACTGTTGGATGCATTCATTTCACATACATTTTTGGGGTTGTGATACTAATAATTACCTAAGAATAAACTGTTTCTACCATGTGTGTAATATGTGACACACAGTGTGGTGCAAAGTTTGACTTCAGCTAAATAATGCTTACCTGTTTGTCATTTACTCACCCTTAACGTATGTGTGCTGCACTCAGAGCCTGACTGCCAGGTAGTGTGGGAGAAAAAGCCGACACCAGAGGAGGAGGAGAAGGCAAAAAGCCTCCAGCTTCCGCCCCATTTCTTCTGCGGCCTGAGCACCACAGACAGCGACCCAGACAACGACAAGCAAGAAGACTTTGAGACTGAAGTCCGGAAGGCAAAGCAAGACCTGGTAAGAGGAACAAAACTTAGCAGGGCACTGAATTTGTAAAGATAATTCAAATAAGCATGCCATCGGACAGTTTGTGAAGACAGTAGGTCACATTCTTTGTGCAGGTCATATGAACTGCATCCATTTACAGAAATTCAATTCAGTTCAATTCAAAAAACTTTGTGTTCCCAAAGGGCAGTTTTTAAGGCACATAGAGGTGAAAACATGAAAGAAAGAAAACAACAATGACATCAGTGAATAGAGAGTTAAAAATTTGTACAGTCTACTAAAATTACAAAGTGACGGTAAGGACGGTGGAGAGGGATCAAGTCAGTGAAAACTGAGTTGATCGTACATAAATACTGAATGATTAAAGCCAATCAACTGCACAAATAAGTAATTATGCATTATATAATTTCCCAAAATGAGAAAATGATGGGCTCTGCAGATGCAAAAAGTCAAATCCTGTTGTTGGGAAACCTCGGAGTGCATCATTGTATCATGTCATGTATTTTATTTTACCCATCATTTCTAAATTGTTTCAGGATTACCAGTTGAATCAGGCTCAAAAGGCCTCCAGCAGCCTTGCTGCAGTTACAGAGGAACAGCCAGCGAGTCCTTCATCCAGCAGCACAGAAGCTGCAGGCAGCATGTCTGCTCCAGAGGAGCAGACCTCAGAGCAGCCAACAGAGAGTCAGAGTGACGCTCCGAGCAGCAGCGCTCCCATTGATCTGTCGACCAAGAAGAGCCCAGAGCCGGAGTTCACCACAGTGACTGAGACTGCAGCTTCTATTCCAGCAAACACAGCAGCTGCAACAACTACTCAAGGTATAAACTACTTCTACCACTGTTTCTATCTACAAGATGTCCTCCCTTTATTTAACTGTTAATACTTTTATGGTGTTGGGTTGGGAAGCACTGGAACTGATAGAAGAGGATTCAAAATCAAATGTATATAAAATGTATTCTGCAAAATTAATCCGTTTACTTTTGATGATTTAAATACATTTTGCTGGTTATTCTTATTTGCTTGTGCTAAAGAGGTACGTTCATTAAATTATTCTAATAGATATTTGAATTCATTATTATAAAAGTTTAGTGTTTACAGTTTTTGCTCTGTTACTGCAGTATAAAGGTCAGAATACATCTTTCACCAGGTGGCATCTTTAGCATCAACTTAGATCCATTGCAGAGCTGTTGCCTTAGATGACTTAACACAGTAAGATGAATACGTTTTTTTTTTTTTAATTCAGATTTTTTTTTTTAATTTTGACTTTTTATTCCCACTGCAGACTCCTCCAGCTTTGGCTTCAACACATTTGGAGGCTTTTCTTTTGCTGACTTGGCCAAAAACACTGATGGATTTGCGTTTGGAACTAAAGGTTGGCTTTAACATTGACTCCTTTTCAAGGGACAGTTCACCCCAGAATCAAAAATACACGTTTTCTCTGTGACTTGTAGTGATATTTATTTAACCAGAATATTTTCATGTAAAGTATAAATTAATAACACTTAGCTCATGGTTCTCTTAGCACTAGAAAATACATTTAAATATACAACATGTATGAATTTGTAGAAGTTGTGACCAGCAGTTAAAAATTTAGGTCTTCTTAGGTATCATGTCTTAAAGTTATAGATGCATAATAAATGAGAAATTACTGTCTGCAATGACTCCTCCCATAAGAAGCCACAGTCCTTGACAAACGGTTCATAAGTTATGAAGGAGGCGGGTCTAAAGCCAAAACCAATGAAAGTGTGTGTTTCTACAAAGTTTGGCCATGTTACATGAATCCATTAAGAAGTTACGCGCCTTTTTAGCCAACCAAATTTCAACCCCCCCAAAGCAAAAACTGTGGCTGTCAAAAAGTGGAGAATTCTTACTGAGAGTGACCTATAGAGATGCTGGTTGCAGCTTTAAAAAAAAAAAAAAAATCAACAGTAATGTCTGTTTACAGAAGTCATGACTGTGTTCTCAAGATAATCCACAGATGAAGTCGTAAGCATTTTCACGTTGGCACTATTTTCCTTCTACCAAACTACATCTGCCAGCTGTATCACTGCACAGAAGGAAGCGTGTAAGCACTAATGGATGAGACGCTTGTACTTGTGATGGAATGCATATATTGTGATTTTAGGGTAAATTGTCCCTTTAAAGATGATCATTGGACAAACAAATGTCTTATTAAGGGATGAATCACTACAAAAGCAATATATGTTTCACAACATTTCTTAACTACATTGTTTTTCCATACAATGAAGACTCTAACTTCACATGGGCAAACGCTGGAGCAACAGTATTTGGATCAGCAGTTGCCTCTGCATCTAAAAACGACGGCGAGGAGGAGGGAAGTGATCAAGAGGAGACTCCCAATAATGTGGAAATTCACTTTGAGCCAATAGTGTCCCTTCCAGAGGTATGTCAAAATGCTGAGCTCCAACATTTTGGGCTTTTTTGACACTTAAATGTGAAGTTCAGTGAATGAGACTAAAGGACTGAACTTAACTTTTGTGTTCTTTTGTTTCTCAGGTGGAGACAAAGTCTGGAGAGGAGGATGAGGAAATCCTGTTCAAGGAGCGTGCCAAGCTGTACCGATGGGACCGAGACCTCACCCAGTGGAAGGAGCGTGGCATTGGT
>JAQFJA010000005.1:18081045-18091791 GCA_029874485.1 Naso brachycentron
TATTGCTGCTTTAAGAGAGATAAAACCAACCATTCCCAGTTCAATTACTGTTGTTTCAAGAACTTTCAAGAAATAATCATGTCTAATCTCACAAATGCCATAAAAAAGTGACTGGGGTGAGAAGCATCCCTGACTGTGCTGCTGCATGCCCTCTGCAGACACTGTGGGCATGGGAAGTAGAGAGGTGTGTTGGGGGGTTTTCCTTTGCAGAGCAGTTGCTGTACCATACTGTGATATAATTGGTAAGAATGTTCCGGATGGTGCAGTAATAGAGCAGAAGAAGTTCACTAGAATCTGAGAAGACGTGGACTGTGTAGAGTCTGCTCAAGGAGCAGAGACGCCAGGAGGTGCTCTTGGCCAGGGTTCAGGGTCGAAGGTCCAAGAGAGGTCCTCAGAGATGTGAACACCCAGTAAGGTGAAGCTGACGACACACTCGCTTTTGTTTCATTGACACAGCTGACCCTTCACTAGCCACACCCCTCTTAGCGAAGGTTGCAACGTCCGTCAAGCTCTTGGAGCTAGCCTGAGGGTCGCTACGTCTGTCAAGCTTTTGAAACTGGCATGACTGGCTCACACTGTCACTAACTGCACTCCCTGAAGCGATAAGACTTTTGTTAAAAAAAAAAAAAGATTTCAGACAGATGCAGACAGAGAGGTCTGCAATATGCTTTTTAATAATACATATAGAGTGTTAAACTGACTTAGTAGTGAAAACAGGTTAGAATTATGAGTATAGAGATATACGCTAAAGCCTACTGATCACAGTGCAGCATCAACTTGTGTTTTACTTTACTCATAAAACAAGCAAGGACTCTTGTAACAATTTAGGTCAAGGGGAGGACATCTCTTCATATTTTAACATTGAAAGTTGGGTATTTTTATTGGCCGTTATGAGTACCGACACATTAGATTTTCACAAGTCACAAAAGAAGGACAATCTGCCGCTTACCTATCGATGTAGTTTGATCATAGGAATATAAATCGATGCTAAACTGCCAGGGGTTCAACTCCCACCAGTTTCATTTACAGCAGTGTGTTACACTTTTCAGTGTGTGATTTTGGAAAGGTAAAGAACATGTTCCTCCTTTGAACCTTGCTGAATAACGACCATCACTTTTCAAAGTGCCGCAGACACGAAGATTAACCACGACTAGCTTGGAATCCACAGAATCAGCCTGAAAATGAAGAAAATCTGAAAAGATTGCATCGGTTTCTATGGAGCACAGCCGTAAAGTTGATGGACCCTCGTCAGAGATGGCAGACGCTACACTTCGATTGGCCTGTTTGCATTTGAAGGCGGAGCTTAGCAAAGGGTAAGTTGGTGGTGGGGATCTCTTTGGTCTTTTTGGAGTTAGGGGCCAGGTTTTTATTTATGTATCAGCACACTCTTTACCACACAACACTCTCAAGAGAACATTACCACCACCATGACATAAATTCTGCATTTTCCCCTCCAAACTGTGCCTCCTGTCAATCCTGAATTATTACTAACTCGAAGCTCCTGGAAGTCTCACACCTAACTTGGCATACAGTACGTAGCATTAATCATACAGCCTGCCAGTGTTCTTCCTTTAAGACTCCACTGCTCCATTTGGGAGTGCAGAGGCTTGTCTTCAGGGCACAGAGCAGAATCTGAGCACGACACATTCAGCTCGGGCTTGATTTGGAAAATGCACTCTCCTCCGAAAGTCACACTAGTGGTAGGAGAGCAGCAGCTTATTTTTGATGATGTGTGAGGCAAGTTTTGTTACTGCTGAGGAAAGTCCACCCACACAACCCAAAAAGATTTTCCTGCAGACATCTCACAGACATCTCAAAAGTAATACAAACATATGACAGGTTTTCTCATAGATGGCCTATACTGTTTGTTCCACCATGGTTTCACAGTGAACATAAAATATTTCTACATTTCTCATAATAACATCAAAGCTCTCTAACACTGTTTTTTGTGCTGTTGTTTTGCAAATCATCTCTCACTTCCAGCCAGTCAGCACACAAAGGGAAACACTGTATAGACTGTGTGACCTGTGTGTGGAGGAGTCGTCATCACATTAGAAGTAGGCAACACGGGCTGGCTATTATTGTTCCATCTCTAATAAAGAGCAAAATAACCAGCCAGCTCATGGTTTGGCCAAACAATAATGTGGTCCATTTTATTCACAGGTCAGTGTGCAATAGCTGCCTCTGATCAACCTCGAAAGGCCGGGGGGTGCAGAGCAGCTAAGCTTCTGGATGTTAAATAAAGAAACTGGTTGTTAAGGGAAAATAGGATTTCTCATTTGAAATGCAGCAGTGATGACAGGAAAATAAGAGCCAGAAAAAGCTCTTTAACTCTGTCTGACACAAAAAAACAGATTGCTGAAATCTCAGCCGTAACACCACTGTTACCTCAACACTGGTGTTATTTCTCTATCATCAGAAATATCACAAGATTCTAAAACTAAACTATAAGAAAAATGTAAAATCACATCATTTGGCCATGGTCTATAGTAGGGCCTGACTGATTTGGGATTTTTGGGGCTGATGTTGATACCGATATTAGGGAGTAAGAATGTTCCAAAATCCGATATATCGGCTGAAATTCTACAAATAATATTTTGAGTATGGTTTTCAAATACGTGTGACAAAGATATGTAATGGAGGCAGGATATCTACCAAACTTCATTCCAAACATCAGTGCACTGAGCAGTTAACACTTCACTCATTATCTATTAAATAATGGACCGCCCTCTGCTAAACAAACTACATGATTACACCATTTCAAATTCCTAGTTTGAGCATTTTTTCCAGCCTTAAAAAACAGTTTTAATATCAGCACATACCAGAAAAAAATATGCTGATACTGATATACCTGCAATAGGCCAATATCGGCCAATAATATTAACAAACTGATACATTGGTCAGGCCCTAGTCTACAGTTGTCATTGCATAGTTACTTAGACTAAAACGTGGCTAGTTTTAAGTATAAAAGAAATTTGAAGTGTAACTAAACCCCCAGAGTTTTGGCTGATGTGTGTCCTTCCTGAAATTAAAAAAATGAATCAAGATCGTCTATTCGTGCAGCGCTAGGATGTGGGCATTATTCAGAGTAGACCAGGAGAATTGCGTAGTTGAGGATAGCGACTGTAGTTAGATTTAGCTGTTAGCATTTTTTAGCTTTCACAACGGTTCACTTAATAGGCTTCTCTCCACTGGACTGCCCCCTTGCCCCCCCAATCTTCTTTCACAGCGACGCGCTACAACCAAAGAGAAAGTGAAACAAAACTCTGGTCAGTTATTCCTTCATTTCTTTAACACGTCTGAGTTAAACTCGACACTTAACTGTGAGACAACAGTTTGTACATGCGATCTCCTTCACTGCAGCCCACCTCTGTCTTGTTCAAAAGCCAGTCAATCAGTTACCTTGCTGGACAGACGTTGTGGCATTAACTTTATTTGCTTCTGGTTTTCCTCACTCAGTCGAGCAGAGCAGAGACTCCGCACAGCAGGGGGTAGGGGGTTGCAGCAACAGGATTCAGGTTTTGGGGAAGTCAGACTGATCGTGGATTTAGCTTTTATCTCACTAATCTATGGCTGCGTGTGTGTGTTTGTTGTGTGCGCCAGTGTGTGTATGTGTTTTTCTAAATCATGAGCCATTAGGGTTTTTTTTGGAGAGGGCAGGGTGCAGGGCTTGGTTGGTGATGCGAGTGACCACCAGATACAGCATGTTTCCTCTGATCAACCAATTGCAATGCATCAAAAAATTGCAGTGCAATAGCCGGGTTTCAACCAGTAGATGGCAGTCGCACATTTATAACAGAAAAATGTCACGATTTAGACCTGAATCAATCATTAACACTACGAAATACTTCGGTTTTCAGCTGAAAAAAGTGGTTCAGGGATTTAGTTACTCTTTAAAGCCCCTCTGAGGAACTTTTATTTTGTGTTGATTGTACATGTGTGGACAAAAGCAGTACTGCTTACTGTCACAAAGATCTTGTCTAGCACAGGCATTTGTTTTGGAGGAGTGTGAAAGAAACGCGCCACTTTTTTTTGCACAATAGCAGTTTGGCCATAAACACAAATTATTGAAATGATCTAAAGAAAAGTATCCTCCTGCCTCCAACTATAGATATTAAAAAGAGAACAGCGCATCAATCATGCTCGTAAACAACAAATCGACTCGTCGTGTCTGCGTGCTGTAAAGCATTTCGTAGTGTTTCTGCTCACTGAGCAAACCAGGCAAAGACATTGTAAAAGACAGGATAGTAATCTCCAATTTCCTCGCCAATGGTTTCATTTGCTTATGTAGGTAAGATTGGAGGCATCAGTATTAAATTTGGACTGTCTCATAACCTGTTAAAAGCTCCTTGTAGGGACTTTAAATACACTTGACAATTACAAAAACACTGTAAGCCGGAGAAAATAATTGTGCAATCTAATGTATTTGCTGTAAGGAGACAAGACATTACCGTTATCATAATGGGCTCTGAGACACAGCAACATGGGTCATGATGGAGACAAACACCTCAACATTTTACATGTGCAACTTCATAAAAGTATTTTATTTCTGCCACATGGTCTTCCCATGTGCTTTAATGTAACCTTTCCTGTCTTTCATCATCCCACTGTCAGAGACTCACCTTGTGTCTACTGGTGACAGAGAATCACGTTTAAGCCCTCCGTCATTATTCTGTGCGTCATGTGCCTCTTGTGTAGGAGCGCAGCAGGGGTTGAACAGACCTTGATTTTCAAGAGACAAAACATAAAATTGCGAGCGCAGATTATGTTTCTCTAGCCAAACAATTGCTGGCTCACGCTCCTATTTTCACCTTGGGCAATAACTACCATGCATCTCTGCGAAGGATAACAGGCCTTGAGTCACTGTGATTCAGCCCCGTGCTTTGCCGTGACTACAGGGAAAAACAAATGTGAGATTTACATTTTTGAGGAACCTGTGGGGTGCAAATATTTTTACTCCACTTATTTATACTTTTATCTAGTAGAAGCAGATTTTGAATGCACTGAGGTGGTGCAAAGAGCTGCCAAAAATCATTTGCCCATCCCGTTTAAATGAACAAGCATGCTAATGAGCTAATTTTCTAGGGATAAATAAACATTGCAAAACAAATGTCAGGGTGGAGAGAAACTAAATCCGAACAGAACCTATGACACTAATAAAATGAGAATACTATTCTATCCATTTCTGGTGGTGTTGTGGGAGCGCAGAGAGCAGTCCAACAGGAGAGAGCTGACAGCTTCAACCAGCTCTGACAGTGAATATGCCCAAGAGGCTTGAGCTCTCCGACAGCAGGATCTCTGAAGCCTCCCAATGGATTAACATAGGCAGAACATTGCCTTAACTCCACTAACAAAACACTAAGATTGCCCCTTGATGTCTTCTGTGGAGTCCAACTGTACAGATATCTGTGCTTAACTTCCAGTACAGCAAAAAGGAACTGCTAAAAGAAAACACATCCTATTGTGGGCCTGCTAAGTCCCTGTGAATGAAGTTAGATATAGTCCCAAAAGTGTGAGCTGTTAGTGTCGTCTGACTACAAAGTTATGCTTTTCAAGAGTTATCCAGTCAAGAGATATTCCTCTTTAAACCCTCAGCGATTCATGAGCCACACTTTTGGAATGAGCTTACAAAGCTAAGCCAGCCACCCTCCTTCAATAAAACACCTACGACAGTCTGCCCAGAATCTGACAGCATGCTGCACTTCCAATGGTTTTGTGCATTTGGAACTACACAACAGGAATTTCAAACAGAGGTGGGACCCTTTTCGAAGTGTGCAAACAAGTCTGACTTTCTACTTCTTGAATCTGTGGTGCCTTCAAATGGGGTGATGTTCACCATGTTTAAGAGAAGAGAGCATATGAACTCCCCCCTCGTCATATCCACAACAATAAAAGTTGAATTTATCAAAAAGCTCCAAGTTCAGGAGTTGTGATGTGTTTACTCATGTTTTCAGAAATGCGGGAGCACGTACAAAGTAAATGTAGACAAATTGTTAATCCAGATATAAATCGTCACCTTCGTCATCTTATCTCTTATTCCTCCGTGTGGCGTTTAAACACAAAGTAATAATGTAACATTTCTACAAAGTGTCCATATTACCATTTCCTGGCAACGCCGTTCTTATGTGGTTACCACTTGAAAGCCAAGCGTTTCCTGTACACAAGTTCACGACACAACTTCATGAGTTTCATATGAAGGCAGCATTAGTCTCATTCCAGACCTCTAAAATCATAGCCCGTAACTGATGGTCTGATCTTGTGATTGGCTGTTTCCTGGTCAGAAGTCAGATGCCAATGTTTTTCGAAGTTTCTTCCTCATTTTCAAAAGTTTTCTGATACTAACCAATTTTCCATCCACGTTTGCGCAAGCGTGATTAAAATTTTTACCAAATTTACACAATTTTTGACAAGGGATCGTGATAAATTTACATCTACAGCGATGATAAACTCTAGACATTTTCACGGGGAATGGATAGCTCTAGCAGTCTATCACAAAGCAGAGATAAATGAGACAACAGCCAGTATGTCTGCAGTTTTTGGCTTGCACATCAGTACACACCCATCTTCCCAGCCAAGGAAAGTGGACGTGCTCGTGGATGCACTGTGGAAAACCAAAAACCTCTCAGGATCAAATCTCTGTCACCTGTGTCGCTGCCTGTTGGCACAGGAGCAACACTTTGCTTCTCACACACGGAGGATGGCAGCATTACTTAAAGGTAGAGCCCAGAGCAGAGGGAATTAAACAGACTTTGGGCTGTATTTTACTAGTCTTAAGGACAAAAATGCTATTCATCCAAAAGTGCAGCACGGGGGAGATGATATGATCAATTTATCCAACACACAGCAGAATAAAAATGTGGAGAAATGTGAAAGTGGAGAAATCTTCAGCCACTATGTCAACAGAAACTTGTTGCCACCTCTTAATACAAACCCTGTTTGTTTTGCACAGCCGCACAAGCTTGATCGATTTTAAATGATGAACACTGAGTTTCTTCAGGTTTTAATAATTATCAGGATCAGGGATGGGAATCGAGAACCTGTTGAGAACCAGTTTCACACCGTCCAATTCATCTGAATTGCATACCGTCGAGCTTGTCAATTCCCTTAATCAGTGCTAGTATGTTATTTTAACAGTTGCACACTGAAAAACAACACAATCTTAAACAAATGTGATTCTTCAAACTTGACCAAAAAGAGAGCATAGTGTATAATAATCAAAAAACAACATCCTACTCAAAAATTCCAGCTTGAGCTTAATAGTTAAGGTTATTTAACATAATATCAAGTTGAGTTCTTAAGGAGTTGTTTGGTGATGTTCACTGCACTTTCATCAAACCACACCAAGTTCTGATGATGCAGAATAGCAGAGGTTTTGAGTAGGTGGGTGTCTGTACAGGGTGAGCTTCATCAAAGCCCCTGTCTCTCTTGCTGCCACCTGTCAAAGACATCCTTCCAGAGCTTCACAGCCCCTGTGGCAAAGTGCTCGAAGCTCCAGAGGCAGCTGTGACTCTGTCTCACAGCGGGATGAAAGGATGGTCCAGACCTCCTTTTTGACTACCTCGGCAACACTCTGCATTGGCTGTGCAACATAAGAAACATTTGAGGACCTGATATTTCCAAAGAGGCGGGGGTGGGGGTTGGCGCTGTGTTACTGGACTGTCTCATCTGTCTCTAATATTGTGTTTACCACACATTCATTTATTTGTGGCGGCCCGCCACAAAATCAACATTGTCCACCACAAATAGATTTTCTATTTGCAGAGTTGCGCATCCTGTTCAATCACTCAGACAGCCCAGCAGTGAATAATATCACGTTAAATACGCCGACACAGTGGATGGCAATGTGGCTTTTAGTTTCTCAGTAAAACCAGCGAAGCAGAGCAGCTTCCTGCTGTCTTGGAGTCAGGACGAAACAGGACTTATGTATAGAGATGTTAGCCGCTAAATTGTAGAGAGTTGGAATAAAAGACGAAGTGAATGTGCGCACGTGTGTGCTGACAATAAGTTGGTAGCAGCAGCTGAACACGAGCGAAGCTGTTAACCCAGTTGCATTCTTAAAAGGTGAAGACTCAACAGCTTAATCATAGCACCGCGCTAACAGTAGAGCTAATGCGGCTACTGGCTACGCTTGCACTGAGCAGCTGCGTGCGACCTCTTTTTGGTCACTTAGCTGTTGTCAATATTGACTGCGTATGTTAGTGGATTAGTGGTTAGCGTTATGGTTAATTTTGTACTCTGACGTTTAATGTCTGCTCATTCATCCAGATGAGTAATGGAAACTATTTTGTTTTGCAAACAGATCTGACACTAGCCTGGTTCAACCCATCCTGATCACAAGATTTTTCTTTATTGATTACATGTAAAAAAAAAACAAACCCATTGGCCGCATTTGCTGTCTGACTTCCAGTAGACAGCAATACAGCCTTGGGGGGAGGGGAAACCCCATTATTCTTCAGCTCTCCGTTCCCGACTCCCTTCTCTGCGTGTCACTCGCTGTTTACAGTTCGACTGTTTACAGTCCAACGCGAGAATGTAGTTGGAGTTGAGAGACCACATCTACCAGCAGATCTTTTCACAAGCAGCCAGTTTACACGGCATTAACAGTTAACAGTCCGCCGTTAATTATGCGGACTACAAAAGACTACAGCCGGAAACCAGGGCTTTTCCGGTAACGGTACCAAGATCGCCCTACCTTGCCCGCAGACTCTACACGCAGTGAATGTAGAGTCTGTTTATGGAAACTACAAACAGTGAGACTCAAAACCAATAAAATGCTGATTGAGTAAATATAAAGCCTAGTTTTTCATCATGTTACATGTAGACCCTAGCTCACCCCCCCGGTGCCACCTCTGCCACAATTACAATATGATTCTGTGGGAAACACTGTAATAACATAGAAAAAGAAATTTGACATGTACAGATTTGTGCCAGTTGAAAGCCACATGGCTTCAAACACACACAGAGACATACACGACAGTCCCCCATAAAAGGTTGTTCCACACTGTTTGTCATTATGTGTCATTGCCACTCGTCAATACAAGCACCAAGGCATCGAAAATAATGAGCCTGAACCCCTGTGTAGAGCCAGAACATGTTTGGACTTGTGTTTTGTACTACATGCCGGTACAGGCAAATTAGAGATGGTCTGATTTTTCATTGCTGCTGGTTGTTCTGTTTGCAGTGAAGCCGTGCGTGATCTCGACTGAGTGAGAGCATGCACGGGAGCAGGGGGGCGACACAGCAAGCGTACAAGTAGTAATTGACACTGCGTTGGAGAATCATCTTGGCTCCGATTTGTTCTTTTCATTTAGACAAGATGAATTCTTACAAATGCCATTAGGAGCACAAGGAGGAAGCTAGAGGAAATTGATTCTTCCTTTAACAGACTATCTGTCTTATTTACTATTGTCCCCATGTAGTGATATTTACAGATTATATGACAATATGTTTATAAAGGTTGCCTACTGAAAGCTTCAGCTCAGTCACAACACTAAATTCACATTATTCACATTCTGTTGAAAATGTTTGTTCATTTTTTATCAAGTCATTATAAATTCTGACCATATTCTACATCCACTCCAACCTCGCTGTTCTTGTTGTACAATTCATTGTATAATGACAATAAAGCTGCTTAGGTTTTTCACTTAATCCTCAGTGTAAACAGACTTGTAGGCTAAATTTATCCATTTTATTTCAAAATTTGTGAAAGAAAAGTCACAGTTTCTACACAAGTTTGCCATTATCCACCAACTTTTAGGGATCTGAATTCTAAACAGTGAACATCTGGTTTATAGTCAGGCCTTTAGACTAAATAAAATGCAAGAGACTCTTAGAATATGGAAATACCAATGAAAAACTTAATAAATAAGCAGAAATGTAATGTTTATAGTGTGCTTGATGGACAAAAACACAAAAAATTAAATGTATATATATAAAAAAATAGCATAGAGTTCAACAAGTAGCAGGCATTTTTAGAATAAATGTATGCATTTAAAACTAGAGAGGGCAAATAAGATATTCAAATAATTTATAACACTTCTACAGAGTCATTCCTGGAATTTACATGTTGATAATAGGAAAGCAGAAAATGTGGTTTATAGTTACTTTAAGTACTGCAAAGTTTTTGTAAAAAGCCTCACAGAGACAGCTAAAGGAACGTCTTACTGCCAACAGAGCAGAACATTACATCTGGCTTTCTGTTCTCCCCTGCACGCTTCTGTGGCAACTAAGCCTGTTGCTTAGCAACCTCTTAATCAATACCTGGTCCTTGCCGGAACAAAGCAGAACAACGAGAGGGGGAAATAATGGAGGAACATTTAGCTAGCAGCCTTACAGTACAAAAGCCATGTCAGACACCATTCGTGTACGTATCAATCACTGACGGTCACCATTAGCAACCTCTCACTATTGTTAGCTCATTGAATACTTGTATAAGAGGTGGTGGAATGAATTATACAGACTGAAATGTTTGGATTATGAGGATTAGACACTGTGTGGCTGGCTGGATTACATATTTCCTTACAAACAAATATAGACAGAGCTGCTCAAGCTCATTTTGGCATGTTCGGTAACATCAACACTTGATACATTGGTTACAAAACAATTTAAGTCACTAATACTTCAAGTCAACGCAATACAGTTTTTTGGGGGAATATGTGTAACTTAAGCCCAATACACGCATGCTAACCTCAGGGTGTTAGCAAGTTTGCAGAGTCTGATGGGAATTTGGTCATTAGTTGTCGATGT
>JAQFJA010000005.1:18108911-18119195 GCA_029874485.1 Naso brachycentron
AACCATTGTTTCCGTCGACTCGAATGTGAGACTGTTACATCTTAGATTCTCTCCTTCATTATTGAAAACAGTATTTCCAGCTGCTCTCAGGTTTCCCTTTCACTCATCTGTCAGGCATACAGATCTAAGGTTACTGCTTTGATTAATTCATTGTGCTTACTCTATGTTTGCCTGTCAATGCTACAATCAATGAATGATTAAAAAAACATTTTTATAATGACTTTTGATTTCTGTCATACATTAATATCTTGCGGGCATGCTTCACGTATAGGCATCCATAGCTATGAAATTGTCAAGTAAAGCGTCACTGTGTATCATTAGTAGCTCACAAGGAGACTCATGTTTGATTATTCAACAGTCTGAACATGCTTCATAAAGTGAATACCACAGACTTTTTAGTTGCCTTAGTGTTAAAATTTATCTGATGAGACATTCAGAGATGAGACAAATACTAGAGTTTTTTGAAGGTATATTATGTGAGTCAGCTGATTGTTGTTCAGAAGGAAAGAACACGTCCTCGAGCCTCTACCCTCATTCAGCTACAAGACCAAAACAAACACTGAAAGGTTATGTATTAGACCACACATTCCTGCCTGTGTGGGTTTCTGTCTGACATTTACCTGGAACATATGCGAGTTGTTCTGACTCATGACAGTGCGTCACTAAACTCTGTGATTTTAGTATAAATATTTCATAATACTTAACATATCTGGGTTATGGATGATTTTTTTTCTGGTGAAGTGCCCCTTTAAACCTGTGATGAGGTACACAGGAGGTCTACGCAGAAATAGGCCTGTGACTGCATGTGTGAATCATCAATTATGAACGCGGAAAGTGGATGCATTATGCTGCTGGTGAGCCCTTGAGCAATCCACATTATCTAGGTATGAATGTATGATGCTGTACAAATGAAAAGCAGGTTTTCTAACAGATTTTTTCTGCAGCATTTCATTGTACCCTGGTCTTTAAAGTTCATAATATTTCTTCTTTCTTTATGACAGTGAAGTACAGCAGTGCTAAATTGGGGTTTGTGTGGGAGGGAAAACTCATAAATGAATTTGGAGGCCTTGGGTATTTAAATGCCTGGTAACACACACTGTGATTTCCAGCTGGGGGATTGTTGGCCAATAAAAATAAAGCCAGCGACTATTCTGGCCTCTGTTCAGAGCAGGGAGGCTCAGTGGACACAAGCCCCAGACACAGACACAGACACCCTGCCCCGCATCAGTGGACATGGCCCTGTGCTCTCCACGCCCAAAGCCCCTGTTGTTTCAAGAGTTTTATGTTGGCTTCACCACCGCCATCAACACTTGGCTCTGACCGCTCTGTCTTTTTCAGCAGCTGCCTCAGAAGGCCATGACCGACTGTCAGCCACTTTCATAGACTTTAAGGAGATATTCTCTAAAATTTGTACCAAATACAAAAGAAATGTCCAAGTTGGAAGGTTTTTTACTCATGTAAAAGAAGCAACACCATCAAAATGTAAAAATGCATCATTGCAAAGTGTTGGGTATTTTAATTTATAGGGCATCATAAATGTATCATGTCTTCGAGTTAAGGTATAAAGCAACAGAAAATAGAAATACTATGTACCTCAAAAGTGTACTAAACTATAGTATTAGAGTCACAAATGTATTTGCCATCCCCCAGTACTTTGTTATGCAGCTCCCATGGACAATTTTATTAGCTGTATGTCACTCTATCAGTCGGTCGATCGGTTGATTGGTTCACAAAAATTCCTCACACTGTGGCCGCCACAATTTTCATCCTAGAAGGCTGAAATTTGGCATGGAGATCAAGTGTGTGTTTGTGTGTGTGAGAGTGTGTGTGTGCATGTGAGATGGTGTGCGTTTGGGTTCATGCCAATTGGCTAAAAGGAGGCGTGGCAATGGGAGTGGCCTATTGCAAAAAGAGGTATAAATTCCAATAGATTCGCAGACAGACAAGATTTACTGCAAAGGTTGGTGATGAGCTGATGGACAGCTGATTAACTGCTCGGGCCAACAAGCAAAAAGGGGGCGTGGTAGGGGGAGTGGCCTGTGACAAAAAGGTGCATAACTTCTAAATGGATTCATATTACATAGCAAAACACATATAAACACTTTCATTGTGATGGTTTGCCCCGTCTCTACACTTTAGCCCCGCCCCTTTCCATGACTCATCAACTGTTTGTCGTAAATTGCTGGTTGCAGCTACTGCAAATTCACGCTCGTTAGTCAGACAGTAACCTTGTTTACATGGAATCATTTATTCCACTGTTAATCTGAACTGCAAATATATGCTGTTTGTCTATTAATCTGTCTGTATTAGTTATGGTCCTGCATATAAGTTTACTAAATCAATCTCAAAAATGCAACTCTGTTTGAATTTGATGAAATATCTCTTTTCAAATCATTAAACACATTTAAAAGATTAATTCAGGTAGAGATTTTAACAACCGCATGTGAACATTTGGTTGATTACATTTTGGAACATGACAGATGTTTCTTCTAAACAGTAAACCGAGAATTAATATTTTATTTGGTAAGTCATACTGGCTCAGGGTAATGAGGAGGAGGCAGGAGTTGAACTGCCAACCCACCTACCATCTGAGATACAGCCACAACTATATACCCAGCTGCTCTTAAATTAAATACCAATGAACTAACGTGAGGCACATCCCACAGCTGTACAATGAACATATAGTTATTATACCTTTATATGAATACACAGGCGATTATCACTTTTACCCAGAGCAGAACAGAGTGTTTACAAATGAAAGCAGAGTCCAGAGTATATATTGGTCTTTATTGTAGGGGCAGCGGCACAATAGTGTGGTGTGTTTTTTTGTTGTGGAGTGCCAGTGTGATTTAAAGCTGCTGACAGCACCAGACGCTTACACTGCACTGGGCTCCTGCTGTCACTCGTTCTCTATCACTGTATCGATGGATATCTGCCTGTCTGCTTGCCTGACAGTCAACCTACAACTCTCTTCTCTCCCTTCTCCACCAGCTTCTGCTCTGTCCTTCCTCTCTGTTAGTTACCTCAACTCCTCCTCTATCTATTTCTAGCATTTCTCCCACTGTGTCTCTTCTTTTCAAGGTTTTCACAGATATTTATAAGTCTTACAGTCTTCCAAACAACTAAAACTGAAAAACCTAAGTGAACAGCTCATACTGAACTCTAACTTAAAAAAAAGATCTTTTGTTCTAAAGAGCTTTTTATAGACAGTCAGCAGATGATCATCAGACTGAACAAGCCCTGAAAAAAACAAGTAACAGAAGACGTACTAAGATGTTTTACTTAAGTAAAACTAGTAATACTGCAGCACAGAAATGATCTGTTACAAGCAAAAGTTCCTCATTCAATACTGGACTTGAGTAAAAGTAAAAGTATTGCACATCAAATCTACTTAAAGGACCAAAAGTAAAAGTATGTATTATGCATAATGGCCAATTTTAGAATAATTAATTTGATCAAATTACCATTATTAATGCATTATACGTTCATCACTTTAACGTTGCAACTGGAAGAGGTGTACCTATTTTATTGACTTTATATTTGTAGATTAATCTGTAATAAAATATCATAATTTGTTTGTTGGAAAATTTACATAAAAAAATTAAATCTCGAAAAGTAATAAAGCTGTCAAACACATGTAGTAAAGAAAAAAGTGCAGTTGCTTGAGTAAATGTTCTCTGTTACTCTTCAAAACTGTTTAAAAGTTTGTAATTAAATAATGGAATTGCTTAATATATGATGCATTTCAGACTATGGAGCCTAAATAAGAATAGTAGCTTAAAATTAAGGAGATTTTTGGGGATGTCTCATTTCAAAGTTCTAATAAAGTGGTTGAATCTGCCTCCTGCTATTGAGAGACGATTTAGTTTAGTCAAGACTATCTTGCTGTTGTGAATGTAGGTTTCTGACGTATTTTGTATTTTTCCATTTTTCATACTCAGCCATTCTAGTACCCATGTGTTGAAGACTGATAGATTTATGTAAAGCGAATTTGTGATGAGAATTTTGAAGAGGACAAAGAAAAGAGAGAATGTGAGAGAAAATTAAAGAAGGTTAAGAATGGGACAGGATCTTTATATTCAGAGAAGAAAAGACTAGAACACAGAAGTTTAACACCAGAGTTCATTGACCTGGAGTAGCAATATTACTGACCAACAAAAGTGTATGTTTTCTCTCAGCCCCTCAATCTCTCACATACTAGAGAGAGAGGGAGAGAGAGAGAGAGAGAGAGGCCCCAAACAGTACCTGTTTGTAGAATAATCCTTCAGTGTAGTTAACACCTGTGTCTGCAGAGAGATCTAGCAGCTCTCTGTCTACCTTTGTTTCAGACACACTGTTGTGATGATGATGTTTTGCTCAATCCACTACAAATGGGAGGCTAGGATTTCATTGATAGTGTACGAACAACCTATTCCTTTTCTTTTCTTTCTTTTTTTTTTAATCCTTAGGCTAAAGTAGGCCTACTAGGCTTTCAGATCATCTCCAAGGACCATCAAACTAAAAATACAAGTCAATAAAAATATACATAGCTCTGTGTTTACAGGTATTATCGAAACTATCAGACATTTTCACTTGTGTGAAATATCTAGACTGCCTACCTTCCTACAACATGATCTATTGTGATGTCCTAAAACTGGTCACATTGGCCGCTGTCTGTGTTTTGGAGGGAGCGCCCTCTCCTCGGCACTTTTCGGCATTTTTCGGTGATGTTGATGTTGGATTCGTCACCGCCTCTCCCAGACTGCTTTATGTCTGGCAGCAGCAACCATGCGCGGTCGCCATATTACCAAGCACCCCTCCCCTCCAGTCCCGTCACAGCACAGAGCCACAGCAGCGGCGCAGGCGGCTACATACTGAACAACGCTACCGCTGGGAAGGACCAGTGATACAGCAAAACCAAGACCCAAACGAGGATCCAGTGGGATGGATTAAATCTTTGTGCGCCGCTATTCAGAGATTGTATTCGGTTTTACATCACCTTGCACCGGATGAAAGGTTGCTCGTTTTCATTTTCTTTCCTTTGAACAAATTCTGCAGCCAAAACGACATAACAGCTTCTGTAGTCTGTGTGTTTAGCTAGCCGGTGATGGAGACTGGCAGCTAGTTAGCTGACGTTACTCCTCTGTCAGGCTAGCATCAAATATAACGCTAACTCATTCAGCAGCTAACGTTAACGTTATCCTGCTTTCAGTACGAGTTGCCGTTACCGCATAATTTCTCACTAGATAACCAACATGATGTTAGCTTGTGCTTAACAAAGGCTCAGACGGATAACACTGGTAGTTAGCCGGCGAATTACAACTGGCATCAGCTGACGTTAGCTCGCTAGCTACTCAGCAAGCGGCCACTAGCCTCTTTTGGCTCGCCAACTGTCACCGGAGAACATCGAATCGTGTACGAGAGGCTGTATATATCGGCAAAAGTTTGCCTGATATTTGACAACAGCCGCGGCTTGATTTAAATATTATTTTTTGGTCGTGTTGTCTGTTGACCGTAGCTTTGTCAAGACGGCGCCGTTAACGAACTGCAACCTTATTGCATACTGTCAGAGACCAACTACCCCCCGGATTCTCTCGAAATGCATCATCCGGACCCTGCAGGAGACTCTGGCAGTGTTAGAAAGATGGCGCACCCGGCTGTCTTTCACAGAAGGGGTAGCAACACAGGCAGCGGGAGCGGCTCCACGCTGTCAACACCGGCAAACCCGGTGGTCAATAACAGCCACGTCCCACCCGATGATTATCAACCTTCCCTGTTGATTCAGTGCCAACCTCCTGCTGGTTCATCCTCCTCGGGTCCCCATCATATTCCACCCCACAGCCTGAATCTGCATTCCCAGCCCCAGCCCACACAGTCAGCTGGAGCTCAGATAAAGAAGAAGAGTGGTTTCCAGATCACAAGTGTGACTCCTGCACAAATATCTGTGAGTACCAACAACAGTATTGCGGAGGACACAGAAAGCTACGATGACCTGGATGAGTCCCACACAGAGGATCTCTCCTCTTCTGAGATTCTGGATGTGTCCCTCTCCCGAGCTAATGACGCAGTGGGAGCAGAGAGGAGCTCCTCAGAAGAAACACTGAATAATTTCCATGAGGCAGAGAGCCCTGGAGCTGTCTCTCCTAACCAGCCTTCACACCCCCATGCCCTAAGCCAGGCTCAACAGCATGGTGGGACCATGGTCAACGGGACTGTGCACCATCACCATCAACATCCTCAGCATCCTAACCATGCCCAAGTTTACCCACTGTCCTCTGGGCCTGGGAGCACTCCATCTGCCCTCTCTTCTGGAGCTTTACCTTGTGTCACCCAGAAAATGCCTTCTAATGTAGGGGTCCCTCAAGAGACTGTTTCCCAGGCTGCCCCTCCAAGTATTGTCGCTCAGCCTGTGGGGGTTGTTGCCCCGGGATCTGTCCCTGGAATGCACAGCTCTGCTACAGGCACTACAGTTAGCATAGTTAATCCCCAGACCAGCAGTGTTAGTAATGTGAATATGTTGAGCCCTGCCAACGTGCCTGTGAGAGGGGGGATCAGCACAAGTGCTAGCAGTAGCAGTGGTGGCTTTCCTCTCAATGTGATAAGCAGCAGTGGGGGGAGCGGAGGTGGAGGTAGTGCTGTTGCAGCTGGCAGTAACCTTATGACAAACACTAATGTCGGTATGGTACAGCAACACCAAAACATCAACTCCAACATCACCATGACTACTACGGCTACTGCAGCTGTTGCTGCTGCTGTCAGTGCCTCTGGAGGGATGGGACTCTCCAGTGGGATACAGGGAAGGGTTGGATCTGCTGTGCAGCAGCCAGTGAGTGCCCCTGTCACAGCTGTGGCCACAGCCCCTGTACCATCCACTGCCCCCCACCCTGCCCCAGCTCCAGCCCCTGCAGGGGCAACCACCAGTTCTCGCTTCAGGGTGGTGAAGCTGGACTCTAGCTCTGAACCCTTTAAGAAGGGAAGATGGACATGCACTGAATTCTATGACAAGGAGACCCCAGTTTCTGCTCCTTGCTCCTCTGCATCTGATACTGGGTCTCTCAGCATGCGTCAGTTTGTCTCTGAGAGCTTTGCAGGGGCCTCTGAGAGGGAAAGCACAAGTGGTAGCTCTGTGAGTAGCACTATGAGCACATTGAGCCATTATACTGAGAATGTGTGCAGTGGAGAGACTGGGGGACCCCCAGTGCCCCAGCAAGCCCAAGATTATGTATCTCCTCCTCAGGGCTTTCAAGGAAGCCTCCCCAGTGGCTTAAGCATGGGGGTGTCCCAAACCCAACCTCACATGCACCCCCAGGATATTACCCATTCACATGTGAAGACTACTGTGGCCCCTTCGGCTCCGACAAACATTCATCAGTCTGCTCCCATGTCAGGCCACCAGACCACCATGGGACTTTCTGCGCCTGCTGTACACCAGCAGCAGCTCACCTATGCCCAGGCAGTCGCTAATCAATCAACAGGCTCCTCACAGGGCCTAGCTGGTGTTCAGCAACAGAAGATGGGCTATGCCACTCTTCCACAGCAGCCATCTGCTGCACCCCAAGCAGCCCCAGCGCAGGTGAGGCCAGCTGAGTACACCCAGCCACACCAGGGTATTCCCCAGGGTGCTGTTTCTCAACCTCTGCCCAACCAAGCTGGATCAGCTCCCTCTGGCCCAGCAAATGGAGGGAGTCAGATGATGGGAGCCTTGCAGCAGTCAAAGGCACTCCTTCACACACAGTCCCAGCAGCCCTCCTCCCTTCAGGCTGCAACCTCCAGTATGCCCTCTCATGTTGGAGTACCAGGTCTTGGCCAGCAGCCTCAGAGTCACCCCAGCCATCTGGATTGCCAGCAGCAAAAGCCACAGACACTCCCTACACAAATCCAAAATCCGGGCACCCAGCTGCCTACAACAGTGAACCACAGCCAAGTGTCTGCACCAAATTTGCCTCCTCCCAACCCTCAGAGTGATCCCCAGGCTCAGCCCCAAGCCCACAACTCTGGGAATACTGGAAGGATGCCCCCGCAAGGTGTTCCCCAGAACCAACCATCTTGTGTCAGCTTGTCCCAGGAGCAAAGCAGTGCCCAGGCCCTGGCTCATGCTGCCCAGGCTAGTGCCCTCTATGCTAGTCTGCCCACCTTTACCACCACTCAGCTACAGGACGCCCAGCGGCTGCTCCTCCAGCACCAGTCAGCTTTGCTGGGGCTACCCAAGCTGGCCGGAGGGGAGGCTGGTTCTGGATCCAGCACTGGCCAGGGTCAAGAAGCTGAGGGCAACACCACTACAGCCAGTGCCTTAACTGCAGCAGCTGGTCTCAAGAGTGTTGATGGAGAGGAGGATGGGTAAGAGACTCATTCTGTTCCTTACTTTCTCAGCTCTTTTCATTATTTGCTTTTGTGAAATGGGTTTTAAAACAGGCACAGGAGGAGACGAACATTAAAGCAGTAGTCTGGAATCAAAGTGACTGTACTGAGAGACGCCTCCTATTAAATCAGTGTTTGCAGCCCAACTCAGCAGTCTGTTTGAAGCTGGATGATTTCAGTGGTTGCTGTGGCAGCTGTAAGGAAAGAAAAGTGCTATTGTTTTCCTAGATAGCCCACAGACAGTGGCTAGGCTGCCACAGTCTGTCTGTCCTGTCAGTGGGACACAGTGCAGGGCCCAGCTGGATGTGATATCTCTCTCTCTCTATCAAGTGGCTGCAGTGATTCAACATTTTTACCAACCCCTTCTCCCCGCATGAATCCAGACTGTCTGTCTTACAGGGCACATTTTTTGCTGGGTGCACAGTTCACTTTTGCCACTCTCTCAGCACATTTGTGGTTGAAAAGCAAAAACAAGACAGAGGTTGTATCATATTTAGAGATGGACAAAGGCAGGTAGCTAAAAATGTGATAGAAATAAACTACATTCCAATTCTATTGATAAAGCAAAACACTGTAGACAATACTCATTTTTTAAAGTTCTAAGTTAGTTTAAAAAAGTTGTAAAAATACTCTTTATCTACCTTTTGGTAAGCTTGTGAGGAAAAGATGTTGGTTCATTTGTTGACATGAAAAACATAGTGCCACAGTCTTTTCCCGTCACTAAAAGCTTATTGATTTTTTTAGTCTCTCTCTCTCTTCCTCCTTTTATCTCCATCTCTGCATGTCACTTCTCTTTACTGCAGTTCGCTAGTGATTTATGTAATGAAAACAGTTGAAGATCTCAAGGAATATACATTAAACAGTATGTTTAAAAAACTGACCGTCAAGTCTCAGGATATTATAATCATCTTGCAGCAGCAGGAAATTGCTCGGATTTTAGTCTCACACAATCTTAAGCCCCCTTTTCTGAATGAAAATGCTTCTGTTACCTCAGCTTTTAGGATGTTTTGCATATCTGCATTTCAGTAATAAACAGGTAGGGGACAATTTACGAGACTAGTCTCATTACTGGGGATGTAAAGGTTAACATGGATGTAATGTTTTGTTTCAGTCTGTCTTTATGGGCCAGTTAGATGGATTCTGAAGGATGGCTACTGTTATCACATGACGTCTAACTCTGAGGAATGTGAAATCTATGGGGATCAGGTGGATTATTGTCTTTGATGATAAGTAGCATTTGGGTGAAACCAAAGCCCATGGTACAAATGAGAAGATTGTCTTCAGGATTAGGCTCATGGTTCGTTTCTCTCCAGTTTACCTGCTGTCACACTAGTACATGTGGTTGACATTGCCTGCTGAGGTCTGTGTTTCCCTATTTATGGAGGCTGAAACTGGAACTGGCTGTTTTTCTCTTTAAATTAATTACCCGTCATTGCCTAAAAAGAAGGGCAAACCCAGAGATGACAGCACGGCCTCATCAGCTGATGCAAGCACACATAGTAGCACTTCTAAACTTACCAATGACTTCAAACTAGGCATATCCCAAGCAACTTTTTCTCTAGATTGATTTAATTTTTTTATTTATTTATCTGCTGATCCTATCGATATATTTTTTTCTAAGGCTAAATTTGAACCAATGCAGATAAAAACACTTTGAGTAATTGGAGCACACATTTGCATAAGAAGAATGTTCTACATGGTTTTATGTGCAATATGTAAAACACTCAAGTCACTTTGCGTGATTTTCAGGTGACAAGTTACAGTTTGATCAGCTAACAAAAGTTGTTGTTTCGTGTAAAAAACTTGTGCTCAACCTGAATAAGACTGTGCTGAGCATCCGTAGAGCTTTTCAGCAGCTGATTAGCCTGTCTAGCCGTCGTTGAGACTATGCTTTTCAGTGACTGTACTTCACTGTTCTGTGTTGCTTAATCCTACTCTTACCTGTGT
>JAQFJA010000005.1:18187953-18199170 GCA_029874485.1 Naso brachycentron
TCTCTCTCTCTCTCACACACACACACACACACACACACACACACACACACACACACACACACACACACACACACAGTAACCTCATGTCGTGACCTGTGCAAAAAAAGTATCCTCCCGTCCAAACCCTCATAAACTTGCTGCTGGAGACAACACAACCTGGATTTACAAGACTGCTGAGGCTGTGTGTGTGTGTGTGTGTGTGTGTGTGTGTGTGTGTGTAAATGTGTGTGTAGAACCCAATTCAGGGTTGCAGCCAGGCCACAGAGACACAGCAAGTCTGAAAGAGCAGTCTGACTGACCACAATGTCGTGAGGAGTCATGGAGTAGGTAACACATACACTCATGCAGCACTGTGTAACCCTGCCTCAAAGTTCAAAATGTATACAGCTGTGTCATTTGTATCTTACAACAGTGGTTCCCAAAGTAAGGTTCAGGACCCCCGCGGTGGTCATGAAACACAGAGGAGGGGTCGCGAGATACCTTCCAAAAAACAAATACATTTTTAAAATAATTCAGAATTGAATATTGACCCATTATGTTATAAATTTTGGTTAACATAATAAAATTATGGCTGTTAGGCTGTTGTTCTCGTGTTTGCATAGGCTTAATAATGTGTCTGTGTGTGTGTGTGTGTGTGTGTGTGTGTGTGTGTATGTGCGCGCGCAGCTGTGCAAAATGTTATATGTCACCTCCAGGGTAAATGGGGGTCCCTCAGTCTCTGTTATTTTTGAGTCCTGAGATGAAAAATTTTGGAGCCCCTGTCTTAAGCTGCCTACACACCAAAAGTGAACTTAATTTGTGACGAAATGAAGTTACATACAATGATGTGAAATCACGTCTGGCGCTGCAACGGACCCATTGCTTGACAGGATGGCCTGACGCACGAGGGACGTGATTTTTGCATCCATTGCATCTTCGCACAAGTTCAAAATATTCAGCTTCAGCAATTTGATCACGTGATGATAATCGTGCAGTCATGGAACCCGATTATTTTTTTAGCTTTTGGTGAGTACACAGCTTTACAGTAACACTGACACGCTTGGCTTGCTATTGAAATTTGTGTCTGCAAATCTGGGGTTACATTCACTCAACGCATTTTTTCACATTCACTCAGTGAACGTAATTTATTTTTCTGACTTAGCTTTTGTGATTTAATGTGAAAAAAAAACTGTTAATACTACAAATGACTTGGATTCTGCATGTTGTTAATTTGCTGAGTGACTAACAACAGAAACAAAGTTAACCCATACTGGTAATTGCTGACTTTCTCTTATTTTACCTCACAACGCAACTTTAATCTGAAAGTCCTTTAATATAATCGCAAACTTTGCAGAAGACACATTCCAGCTGCCTCTCAGCAGATTTAAACCCGCCCAGATCATTTTCAACCCAACTGGGACATCACTAAAACAAATTTTATCATTACTTCACAGGTGAAATCTCCAAAATTAACCACTTTAACATGAGAAAGATCTGACATGATCTTCTTGGTATTTGATAAACAACCACAGCCGGCTTTGCATTCGAGTTTTTATCAGTTTATCTGTTTTTTATTCACATGCAGTTTGATGCCAAAAGAAGAAAAATTTAACTTTGTCTCAAACTTCAAGGGAGGGGTTTAATTTTAACTATCTGGCACTGGAGGAACTCTGTGTGTGTGTGTGTGTGTGTGTGTGTGTGTAGGCAGCGTATTTAAAGAACATTGAAAACATATGTCTGGAGCCTGATAAAAACATTTTAGGCACAGGGTAATTTGGCACAATCTTTACAGACACACAAGCACACAAGCATGTTCCCTTGGATGGAGGAAGTTTGACCCTCTGTGAAACAACATTTACATGCATTAATATCTGAAGCAGAGCACAGAGTAACTCCAGTACAAAGAAGGTTCATTTATAATATTTATAATTCTAATTAGAAATATTTGAAGGCAGTTAAATATACTTATTTGTGGATTGAACAGAATGAAACAAATTGTGCGATAATAGATGCAACACCAAACCACGCTTCATTTTAACACAATTTTAAAAAATTAAGAATATGATCAATATGTAGCTGTATGTCAGAACAAAATGAGACGTACCCACAAGGTGACTGATAAGTTCATGGCCTAAGCTATAGGAGTTCACATAGCACATTTATCTTTCAACACAGTCCCCTCCTACGTTTACACGCTTAGTCCAGTGGTTGTGGTGCAGACAGATCCCAGAAAAAAAGTGACATCCAGCAGGAATAATGACATCATCACTTTTAAAATGGCAACCATTTTGAAGAACAGGTAGTCTGAGGTAAACAGAATCAGGTGAACAGGGCGGGTGTAGAATGAGTTCAAACCTCTGTTCCTGGATGACGGCACAAAGGCTGATGTCCGTTTTCTGACTTAAAACTTTCAATAATCAGAAACAACAATATCACAAAAGATACCGACTTCAAACTTCCTGCATAATCTCAGAAAAACTGTATTATTCATCACCTTGTGCATGAGGCCAAAAATTTATCAGTTACTCCTTAAGTATTCAGCCCAAGACACGGCAGCTTCGACTACCACTAAGATGTCACACAGTGATAAACCAAAAGGAGCATTAACATAGTGTATATGCTGCATATAGTCAGTTTATGCAGGATATATTCATTGTGACAAAGGCACAGATATGTGACAGATTAAAAAAAAATCTATGAAGTCGGGCAGCATGAGGAAATACTTTTTAAAAAGAGTAAAGAAGATGTCATTTATTCATTTTAGGTGCAAAAAACACATTAAATGCAACATCATTGCATCAACTGATATGAGTTACACACTACTTTCATTATAATATTACAGGCAGTCTTTCATAACTTTTAAAAGTCCTGGTCTTGTTTAATTTTGAGTGCCAGCATAAATCACACAGTGTGACTAACTACTAGCAACCTTGGAGACTTGGAAAGTACTGTTTTTGTTAAGATTACTCCATGTAGAGAATAACTGGAGCCTTAAATAGGAGTCTTTCTACCGCTGCGTGCAGTGTCCACCTGAGACTCTCAGCGTCCTTGGTATGACACAACACGCTAAAACACAACACAACACAATAAAACAATATCTATGTGATTACTTAACAGCTTGTAGAAAAATAAATGTTACCAGCGCCACTCGTCTATCTGTAGGCTAGTGATGCATCGCACAAGCTACGGCCGTGGATTGAGTCTCTGTCTCCGGCTGCAACAGGCCAGAGCCCCACTGTTACTGTTCAGCTCCAGCTCCAAAAACATCCAAAAGTCTCTTTTCACGATGCATGGGTCGAATCTCAATCACAACATAACAGCATCTACATGATAACTTTACAGCTTTATCCCTGAGTACACAGGCCAGAGCTGCTGCTGTAGTAGCCCTGGTCTTGTTTATTTAAACAATAGTTTAAAGGGAAAGTTTATCACTATTCAAGTGGATGTCCAATCAGTGTTGATGGTAACTGTATTTAATTAAAGCAACAAATTCCTCAGTTTGTCCTATATTGACCGAGAAAGCTGAATTTTCTAAAAAAAAATACAACTGCTCACACAGTTGTTCTTGGAGTGCCTACATGTACCAGGATGCATTGCGTGCCAGCTCAGCAATAGTGCAAGCAAGAGTGGCAACTAACATTATTTCCAGAGAGTCTCAGGTGGACACTGCACGCAGCGGTAGAAAGACTCCTATTTAAGGCTCCAGTTATTCTCTATATGGAGTAATCTTAACAAAAACAGTACTTTCCAAGTCTCCAAGGTTGCTATCGGCCACGTCGGATTTATTATTCCTTTTAAATTTAACATCGTGTAGTTTTCAATAACAAGGTGCTTTTGGTGTCCTAGAGCCTGAAATTCCTCTCAAACAAACTCGGTGCTTGCTGGACTGGAGTGTGACGGTGAGGGCGAGGGGTAAACATTTGTAGATTTGACAAGAACCAGTGATGTCACTGTCTCCGGGAAGAAAAAGAGTTTTTGAAGCTGCACCTCAGAGACACAGAAAACATTGAAAAAATATCTTGTTGAGTTTCAAATCATAAACCAAATTTGGCTAGATACAGATGAAGTTTGAAAATCGGTGGAGTTTCCCTTTAAAGACAGGTTAGTCACGCTGTGTGATTTATGCTGGCACTCAAAATTAATAATGACAGATTGTCTGAGGCAACAGAGTTCTACCCTCTTTTTGCACAAAACCCTGTGAAGGCATGTTATTGATACATTATTGATTTGGCATTGTTTTGCCTCGTTCACACCACAATGCAAGATGGGTGTTGTGAGATGTTTCCATTCTGGAGGCCGTATTCGAGAAAAGCTCCATTTTTAAGGTGTGAAAACCACTGGCTTGGTGCGGACAGACAGAAAAGGAGAGTCATAAAAAGAGTCAGCGGTGACCATCTGGCTGAGGTCAAACTCCCACAGAGGGCGAGGATCACAGCAGTGTGTGTGTGTGTGTCCCCTGCAGTGTAAGGTGATGACCACAGCTGTGTGTTTGACCTCAAAACTGCAGGAGCTCCCCCTCCCTTTTAATCCTCTTCCTTCCCCATGTTACCCTGTTTTTCCTTCCTCTTCTTCTATTCTTTCTGTTTTGCTCTTCTTCTCTTCTCTGTGTTCTTTCTTACAATTAGCTAATCCAATAATTATTAATCAAACACACGCCTTCAGATGAACTAGAGTTTACTGAACATAAGCCACTGAAGCTAAAAAGCTTCATGTAAAGATTAGTGGAGCAGCCATTGTGACTTCACCTCCTCCATTACTTTGCATCAATTAGCACATTACCTCGAAGAATGGTGTGTGTGTGTGTGTGTGTGTGTGTGTGTGTGTGTGTGTCTGTAAGAAATTAATGGAGATTTACATGTTGCTTACTTTTAAAAGCTTTTAAACCCGGTCTATCTGAGCGGTTGGGTACAACACCATTTATTTTTCTGAACTAACTCTGTTTTCTGCGGGGGTTTCGTGTTACTTTTGGCTCTGCCACTCAACACTTTCAAATTACAAAATACACAACAGGCACCAATCATGAATTCTTGTTGGTTACAGCTCTTTGCAAAACACAGAAAAAGTAATATTTTTTTCAGAACGTTGATTGGCACCTGTTCTGATACTTATTCAGGTAAATTTTTTTAGGAAAAGACATTTTATAGTTCAAACTGACAAAACACACATTGTGAAGAAGTCATTTTAGCCCGTAGGAAATTTGATGGCATTCTTTATTTTCTTTCATTTTCTAAATTTTTACAAGTCAAAAAGTGAATTGACTTATTAAGTTAATAATCAGCAGATTAATCCACAGTTTAAATGTTACGTCAAAAAGTTAAATATCAAAAATTTTCTCCTTAACCAACTTTAACAATCAAATCCTGCCTTTACATTGTCACCATAATAATTAAAAATCATAGATATATACAGTATATTCACATAACAATCACACATTTTTCTACATTTATTACCTTTTTTCCTTTTAAGTACATTTTTTCTGATTACAGCCCACTTCTATAATTTTACTTAAAGGACCATACTGGTGTTTCACTGTTCTTTGTCAGCATCAACCTCATAGGTTACATAAAGCCATCGTCCCCAAAATAACTTTATTCATTACTGTTACATTTCGTCCATATTCAAAAAACATTACAGAAAGTAACTAAAAATATGTGACTACATTAGCTAAAAAGAACATCTGTGTCAAAATCCTTCTTCATGCTAATACTCGAGCTAGCAAGGCAGCACTTGTAAGGAACTATTTTTCCAGGCGTAATAACTTTTGTCTCCACAGTTCCCCCCTCCCTCTCTTTCTCTCGCTCAGTGATTTTTGATCAAGTAAACACAGACGTTCTCTTTAGAAGATTGAATTACCTATAGCTAGCAAATTTCACATGTCCTATAATGTTTCTACACCCTGTTTCGACATGAATGGCAGTGAAAAAAAAATGCAGTCTGTCATCTACCAGAGTAAAAACATTTACAACAGGGGTGATCTATTTTACTGGTAAAGTAATACTGATACCAATGGAGTACTTCACATAATACCCATGATGTGAAACACATTATATGCTTTTTAAAATTTTCTTCTGAAAAAAATCTTTCCAGATGTTATGCCTTTCTTTTTTTTTTTTTTTTTTACCACAAGCCACATGCGTGTAGCAGCTCGGGCCGTACTTTCGAACATTTTGGTGGCATCTCTGCACGCTGAACTGCCAATTCTGTCAAACACACCACACTCACTTCACCACACCACAGACTGCATGGATTGTAGCTGCTGCAGAAGTGGGTCAATCATGTTTGGTATTAAATCAAAGAACTCTTACAGCTGCGATCAAAAGCAAAAAAAAAGTCTTTTTTTCTACATGTAGGTACCAAAATAATTGAATGCAGGTGTCATTTGACTGGAGAAGTTACTTGGTATTACATTATTCTGATTAATGCCTTAAGGTGTTGAGAATCGATACCCAGTCCTCCTTGTGGCAGAGTATTTTGTTTTAACACTTTTATTCAGGTAAAGAATCTGGATTCATCCTCCACCATTGATGCTCTGTTCCTGGAAAACAAATTAAAACACTGAACACTTGGATTCATTTCCAGCAGACACGACCTCCCTTGATCTGCTGTTGACCCTTCTGCTCTGGATTTTATGTTTACCGCCACGGCACAACCCAGTTAACTCTAGATGGGGCTCTGCTGTAGCAACATGAGTCTCACATATGCTCTCAGTTGAGGTCTTCAACCTCCCTCGAGATTTCAGCTCTGTTAGTCTAACTGTAGTTTACATTCCACAACAAGCAGAAAAAGCTGACGCCATGGATGAACTATATGATATTATCAACAGTTTGGAGAAGGCCCAAGCTGAGGCAGCTTTCATTTTCAGCAGGGCCAACGTTAAAAAGGTTCTGCCAAAATATTACAAGCATGTACAAGCATACCTACCACAAGTGAATGCACACAGGACCCCTGCTGTATAAACTTCCCCACCCTGCCTTATGGGAAGGAAGATCATATCTCCATTCTCCTTCTCCAAGCACACAAACAAAGACTCAAACAGAGCAAACCAGTTCTACAGAAGTGTGTTGAGTTACCACACAGTTATCACTCTCCAGAGCAGTTGGAGACCAAAGACTGACAGATGTTTAGGAATTCTTCACAAAGTGCATCAGTGATATTATAACAAAATAAACGTGTGGTCACACTCGACCAAAACCCTTGAATTTATGGTAAAGTTTTAACGATTTACTGCCTGTTGTTCTGGTTCAATGAATCTGGGACTAAACTCCCTCTGCAGCCGTGTGCGTGACCTCCTGATAAACAACCTCAGCCCTCCTCATTGACCCTGTCTGCTCCTGTTTACTCACAACCACGTTACAATTAACTGCTTATGGATTAAATTTGTCGATGACACAACCAACTTTCGCTTTGTTTATGGTCGCCATGCCAGAAGTGACGCCATCGCACTCGCCGAGGTGTTTATGGTCAGTGTATCGCACATTGCAATATTCGCAGAAACGCCAGAGGGAGTACACATGAAATATTCTGTAAATAAGCAACAAGTCAACAAGTGAGTGGGAAGAATGTCATTATCCAACATGACTACACTATGTAAAAAACCAGCTTACAACTGCGGTAAATTATATAACTGCAGGAATGAGAGTGGAGGGAATTCTTATCTATACTTTTACCTTGTTAGTTTACAAACAGACTACGTTAACAGGATGTATTCTGAGTGTAAGAACTCTGCATTTCGCTGGACACAGTCATCGGGATAAGCTGGTTGAATGAGTTTTTGTTTGTTTGTGAAAAAAACAGACACACAAACACTGTAAATACACACACTTTTATTTAAAAGCACACCTAAATTAAATCACATAAATACATATAAAACATGTTTAACCACATGGCTATATGAGTCTTTTTGGGACTCCCTCTCCGCCTGAAACTGCTTCAACCCTCGATGGTGTCTGGCTTGAAATGAAAAGTTCAGAGTGCGCAGAGTTACAAAAATTCAGAGAAATGCAACCAGGTGCTGTGACAGCTTGTGAGACCTTCGCGCAGCAAGATGACGTCTCTTTTGGTGCGCACACTCACGCGCGGGGAAGACTACAGCGACCATTAACCAAGCTTTAGACCTCATTACCGATGTGATGAGACAGCATCCAGACAGGAACTCCAGGAAATGATTGTGGACAACAGGAAGCTGCAGGAGGCCACCAAGTCCCTGCTGCTTCAAGTTTCTTGGTGTGCATGTTTCTGGTTGACCTCTACTCAACTATTCAAACAAATGCTGGTTTCATATGCACACCTCTTTGGGAAAATAAGCAAGGCTAACACGTGTAATGGCATGTGACGATCCTTTCAAACTTTAACAGATGCACCATTATAACTGGATGCATCTCTGGTTTGGCAGCTCTGCGACTCTCCTGAGAGTGGTCATATGTAATGTCTACAACCAATATTACACTAATATTACTTGGTCTTACACCCGCATTGTATATTTACTCATACCTTCAAATGGCCTTGCCTTCATATTTCTTTTAAATCTTCAGTAGAATCGCAAGTCCTTGGACTCTACACATCCCCCATGGTCTTCCAGCATAAATCAGGAAATATTTTGTGATTACTGGAGCTCATTGGCGGACTTTAAGACGGTGGCTCAAATCAGGAAGATAGGTAGAAGCCATTAAGGAAGCAACTCCTAAATAATCGTATTCCTCTGCACTTCATAATCCTGGCCAATGTTCAGTCCTTGAGGAGTAAAATGGATGAACTGCATGGGAATGTCCCTCATCTACATGATTATAGGGACATTTGTCTTATGGCATTCACAGAGACAGAGGCTCAGTGACTCGGAATTGGACACTTCCTTCGATTTAAATGAGCCTTTTTTAGACCAAACAGTTCTAGTAACTATTTGACAAGAACTGTCGGTAACACTTTCCATGAAACCTGTCTCTATTGTGCATTATAACACATTATAAACATATATAACACACTATAACACACTATTAAAAAGGTGGCGATACATGACATTTAATAAAGTGACAGCTGCATCTTCCACACCCTGCCGGACCGATATGCAAACTGCAGGGGCTCAATTAGTTCATTCACCTGCAATAAAACCTTGTTTAAACTTCATCACTAACGAAGTCAGTGCTACTGGCCTTGGGTCATTTAAAGTTGCAGGGGTTTTAGCCTTTGCTACAGAGTGTTTCCAATCAGTTAGGGACCGTCTGCATCTAAAGAGACACGGTACAGATAAAATGGGAGATGTGGCACAGACTTTAAGCACATGACCACAGATGAGATCAGGCCCAGGACTCTTACGAGACTTACTCTGTCTGAAAACTTGTTCCGCACTTTTAATGTCAGTAGACAGAGCTGGAGAAATCCTGGTGCTGTCCTTTAATAAATAAATTTAATGAACAACAAATCTTAAATAAAAATCGTTTAGCTCATCAGCCAGTTGCTTGTCAGAAGTGAATTCTGAAAAAACAAACCCGCTCATTGCCTTTCACAGGACACAGGCATTTGTTTCAGGCCACTCCAGGCTTCCCTTAGATTATTACTATAACTCAGCTTCAATAATATCTTTATTTTTTCTCAGTCCTGATCTCCTTGTTTGTTCCCTTAAAGTGACAAGCAAGATTTCTGGAGGGAGACAAGTCCAGCTTGTCGACCAGTGTAACAGGCAGGTGGTGGCTCTTTTTACAGAGTTCAAACTTCTTCCCACAGATGAACGACATAAAGTGTCTTCAGACAGAGACGTGGGGTTTCCTTTGTTTGTGCTATTGGTCTGCTACACAACAGTTTTAATTTATGCAGCTAATTGTACATTTGCCCTTTCTTTTGACACTGAATGATCCACTGCTGGGCTGCTCTGTATTTCTGTATTTTATGTTTGTGGATTCATTTGTGTTTTATGTGTTTTGTATATTTTATTATGAGACTGGCTGCAAATCAATTACCCTGTGGGAACAATAAGAGATACCTTTAACCTTTGATGGCTGCTGTAACTACTGCACACACTGTAGTGCATTTAAGCTATTTTACTCCCTTCAGACTCATGAAGTCCTTTTCAGATAGGACGCTGTGTTTTCCATGCTCAACACTGGGTACGGCGCAGGCGCTGTGCCCAAGTTGAATCTGGTGGAATTTACGAGCAGCACGCAAGGACGGCGAGGCGACCTGTTACTGTTCATATTGTATTCGGAACATATTTAGATATAACTATCAATGTTATCTATATATCTATAGACACTATTTTGCACTATACTGCTTGTTTGCACTTCTGTTTAGATGCTAAACTGCATTTCATTGTCTCAGTACTTGCATTCTGTGGAATGACAATAAAGTTAACTTTGATATTATGTTACATTATATTCAGGGCAGACCTTTGGCATGTAGCTCCATGTGCTGGAGGCTCAAATGATCATCAACATTCTTTGCTGCTAGTCATTCACCATGTGTCTTAATGTCAAAGTTCCATGTGAATCAATGTTGGTGTAGTATATTTACTTCATGTCATCAAGGCTATAATTACTGCTACTACTCTGTAATAGTTTAGACTTTCACTGTTAATGCCAAATACTCCAACATATATATGCATGCAATAGTGCTCGTTCATACCTTTGTACATTTAATTATCTTAGGTTTTCATTGTTAGCCATGCTAGTGACACGGCTCTACTGTATGTCTGTGAGCTGGTCTGTTAGACTTTGGTTCAGACTTCATTAAATTTATTCAGTCATGAGATTATCGGATGAATTGCCATGAAATTTTATTCAGACATTTATCGCTCCCAGAGGATAAATACCAATGACTTTAGCAATCCTCTGTTAGCACCACCATGAAGAATGCATTTGTGGCTTGGAATGAAATGTCTCAACAACTGCCGACTGGATTTCCATGAAATTTGTTACACACATTTAAACGCTTCTGGGTTATTAAAATTACTTCGGGGATCCTGTGAGTTTTCATCTGGTGCCATCACCAGATTCTTATTCAAAACTGTCAAGTGTATTTTGTCTTTGTAGCAAAGTAGAAAATAGTAGCATGATTACTCTCAACATAATTGCTGCTAGCAATGTCATTATTAGCCTGTAAGCAAGGTTGGAAAGGTTATTTTGGAAATGTAATAGGTTACAGATTACCAGTTACCCTATTTAAAATGTAATTAGTAATGTAGTGATTTCAATTACCTTATCAAAGTAATGTAACTTATTACATCTGATTACTTTTTAATTATTTTTCTAA
>JAQFJA010000005.1:18248463-18259301 GCA_029874485.1 Naso brachycentron
TAAGCTACATTTGCTTTGAAAATGTCATGACTCAAGGATAATAACGTGCTGACATTGATTATTCCTGTCTGTTGCACTGCTGTAATTACGTGGTTACCCCGGCGGCTCAGATGTTGGGATTCTACCAGATGTGGTCAAGCTGCAGACATTAACTTTGACCAGCAGATCAGAGAGAGACCAGCTGAGACCGAGAGGAGACGCAGCTCACAGCTGCTGATGACGCACAAATGGTCACTGATGATACAGAGGGTGTGTTTGCATGTGTGTATGTGATCACTGGAAATTGACTCCTGCACAGACTCACAGACATGGTGCACATGTGACCAGGAAACTCAACTGTAACGGGTTTTCTTCTTATCAGCTTCTTATCTGTGGTACATACATAACTCAACATCTTGAGGAAAGTTCTGGTTATTTAACAAGAGATTTCTGCTTTTGTCTGCCCTCTTCTGACAGACTCCTCCCTAAAAAGGTGATGTCACGAATTTCCATCCACTGCTCAGGGCTGAATAACATTTGAATGAAATTCATGCCATGACAGATGTGGACTGTGATGTTGCCAACCGTCACCCACACAGTCCTGATAATATTTAGCTGTCTTTTTCCTACTGTTCAACTCTTGATAAGTAAAACCAAAAGATGTGTGTTTTTAAACTTATAGATGTTTCAACACAAAACTTTTTTTGTGCATATCACTTACTCACCTTTAGATGTCTCGAACTGAAGAATACATTTTTCTTTCAGCATTATTCCACATTAAACAATTTTTTAAAAAAAAATTATTTAAATTTTTAAATTTATTTTATTTATATTTTTTAATACTTCCAAAACACTTTTGTTGCGGCTAAAAAGCTCCTAAATCCAACACATCCAGTACCTAACGTACACACTTGGTGGGGCGCGTGACAGGGAAATGTGTGCTGCATGTGCTGGATTTTGGAGTTTTTTAGTAGAAATAAGTGTTTTGGAAGTATTGAGCCTTAAAACATGATAAAGAAGACTTGGAATATACCACACGATGCTGTTGAGATTTTTTGATCGACATTTTTAAATGGTTTTGATGTTTTGAAATTGTATCTCCATAGACTGCCAGCAAAAGCAGCTAAAGCGAGTGGCCACATTTTTGGAAAAAAATCTGTTTTTCTGCGGAACAATGCGAAAGGAAAATAACTGATACACAAATAACAGTTTTGCAGTTAAATATCGCTTTTCTTCCTATTGAGTCCGGACTTCTCTTTTTTTTTAAACTTTGATTTAAAATGAATTTCTTTTAGGCACTTTAAAGAAAACAAACCAAAAAGAAGGTATATGTGGAGAGATTAACGTTTGTTTGATAGACGAGATACACAACTGTCATTACATGTCTGTGCAGATGAACTACGGAGTGATTATGCAAATTAGTTTTAAGTTAATAACTCTTGTTATATCTCTGTATCAGGAAATAAAAAAATTGAAAGTCAGCACTGTCGTTTGCCATTGTGGCTCATTGAAAGAGTTCCACACACATGTAAGCAACACCAGAGGGTGTTCAAACTTTCAGCATGATCACTCAGAGTTCACATGCATGTGAACGTAGTAAGAGCTGAATAACTTATTTCAACTATCTCGGGTCTTAAACTTATCAGTCACCCATTGCAGCATCAACAAAAGCAAAATCACACTTTTTCAGCTTCCTCAGAAAGCCTTTTTATTCAGGTTCAAATTCAGAGTTAATGCCACAGCTGTTGTTGCATTGCCAGTCTGTAAAAGAGTCCCTGAGTCAGAACTAACTCGATTCAGTGACTGTGCAGGAGTGCACACCATGCAAAAAGTAACCGACTACCATAAGAAACCATGATTAATTACAAAGTAGGAAAAATGCTTCATAAGCATCATTTGTGTCAACAGCCTTCTGCCTGTGGCTTTAATTAGAAGAGAGGCATCGCTGAAGGTATTTACAGCTGCAAACCTGAAAGGTGAAATAATGCATCGCCCCCCAGAGGCCAGCTTAGTTTAAATCGTCCCGCTGTAGTTTTTTCATCAATGGTACATTTGGTTGTAGCCTGAACGCGTGGCCCGTCATTCAAAAAGGCTACTGCAAAAAGAACAGAAGAGCACCTCTGCCATTTCTAAAAATTAACATCATAGTCATCATTTACATTATGTACAGATTTATACAATCTCACAACAGCCTCACACGCGTCTTGTGAATGTTCACCCAAAATGTCCTCGGGACATTTGATGGACAGTTGGTTAACATGTCATTCAAAAGGTCTACTGCAAAAGAACAGCTAAGTACATGTCTACAATTTCTAAAAGTGGATGTGACATTCATCATTTACCTTATGTACATAGTTTTAGTTTACAGTCTCTACATACTGTCACTCATCATGAGTGACTTTGTACTGTCCTAATGGGAGATGATGAATGGGCGATGGATGCAAATGTGTCTCTGCAAAAATGGTCGTGCTGATGGAGCAGAACAGATGGAGGGAGGAAACGTGTGAAGCGTGGGTTCGACTCCCGCTGAGCTTTTCCTTTAATCTGAACTGCGAACTGCGCGAACACAGAAACTCACACCAATCCAAATAAAGTCAAAGTAAAGAGATGCTTTGTGATTAAATCCTTTAATATTCTCAAGTGTTTTAAATTGAAGAAGACATAAAAATAGCCTTAGAAAATAAAACAAAGGCTGACGCAAGAGGTGCCACTAAATGAATCATCTCTGAGATTTGAAAATTTAATTTGTAAATGTTATGTAATTCCAGACCACAGAAGAAAAAAAAACACAAGTTATACATATATATTTCTTTACTGAATAATAAACATCCAGTGTAAAAAGTTACTCCAAATACTTGCTTGTACTTCTCAGCATCCTTTCTGCTTCTGGAATATGATTTTTTTGTTTTTTACTTGATCACAGGATGAGCTGGACTGCATTCATATCTGATGTGTATGTTGGGCTCAGAGGGAAAAACTCATTTTTGAAGATGGTAACAAGCTAAGATACTCAAACTTTTGACAAATATTTGAGGTAAGTCAAAGTATCTTCTTGTTAAAAAAAAAAAAGAAAAAGAAAAAGTGAATTGATTACGATCAGAGCTCTTTGAACTTAAGCCATTCTCATTCCTCTTGATATCTTCATGTTGAAACTTTGGAAACAAGCGACTTGGCAACTAATCCCAGCAACCTGCTTGCTTTACCAGAGGACGTCCTTCAGTTTCTTCAACCGGTCACTACCACAGGGGCTCAGTTAAGCTTCTACATTTTCAAACACACAAAAAATTAAGCAGCACTGTCTATTAAGGCTTGCATGAAATCTCTACAGAAGGAGGTACACAACATACTGCTGCTGCGGAGTGATGACCCCCCCAAAAAATTAAACAAACAAATCAAAATATATGAATAATACTACACGTGGCATATGAGGGGGGAGGAGAGGAGAGAGTGGGACACGTGTTGCTACTGTTATTTGCATTTTGGAACCAGGAAATGTGGCATTGAACACTGATGTACTGCAGCAGCCAGCATTTATTTTGTCACAATTAAAACAACCGACTTTAGGATGTTTGAGCCTAAAATGATGAAATGCATGGAAACGCGAGTGCTTTCTAAAATGGTTTATAATGCACGCGACTCATAAGAGGAGGAGGATGAATATTTCAACGTTAATGCAGAGGTAACAGTTTTTAAAGGTGTACTGAATATGTGATCCCTTGCCTGAGCAAGCTTGATTAAAGGCAAAGGTTAAAACATCACAACTACACGGTCTATATCTGGACAGCAAAGTAATATCCCGACAGCTGTGAGGCTACATGAAGACAGCTGGTGACCTTTTTCTGGTCACATGAGGCAGAACAGTGCGCTCTGCGTCTCAGCTGTCGTGACTGGCCTCAGGGGGAGGGGAGGTGGTGCGCTGAACAGCTCCAGTGTTTCGACTATGAACTGCTGGTTGAGTGAACGTCACATTTAGGGGGTTGATTAGGACTTAAAAAATGGTTGCAAGTATGAAAAGTAGCAGGTGGAAACAGGAATAGACACTGAAAAAAAGGATTGAAATGTGGCAGAATGGATCTGTGGGGCTAAAAATGAGACCTGTAAAAGATGGTAAGTGTCCTGGATGTGGACAGTCGGAGCCCTTGCTGTGGTTAACAGACGCCAGCCTCTCAAACATGAGATGTTAAAGGGTAAATTCACCAAGATCATGACAATAAAGAAATCAGAGAGAACGATTTTCCTGTTAAAGCCTCACAATATCCAGCCCTGGAGATGATCTGAGATTAATATTTTGAGATTCCTGCCCTGACACGTCTGCTAATCCAGTACAACAGAGGTGAGCTGAATGTCACTGGTGGTGCTCCAATTATTGTAATTTTTTGGAAAAACTCCAGAGCAGTGTCTCCTTCCAGGAACAATGTTCCTACGACTTGTCAGTGTTGTCAGCTTTTATCATTTTTTTTTACATTCGACACAAGCTACAGATGAAAACTGTCAGAAATGATCAGAGTAACAGAGACACTGTCGTTGAGCCCTACAGGCAACATTTTATTCACCTTCATTGTACTGAAGTGGCACTGGAGGAGGAGGGTACACATGGGCAAACTATTTGTCCGCTGCCGAGAAGTTAAATAGTAAATGTGTTGTGATTTTGGTGAAATGACCCTTTAAGATTGAGGAAACCAGGCTGGGCCTCAAGGCACCGGTTCCCATTACAAGTCCCACTTAGTGGAAAAAAAACGGAGAGGGAGTTACAGATTGCTGCTGCAGAAACAATCTGCCCCTGGAAGGAGGTTAAGCTTACAAACACTCAGATCACCTTGTGTTCTGTGGGCAAAGACAATGAGCGTGTCACCACCCCCTGATTGGCTGATGACAAATGGCAGGAAGTGCAGGTGGGTAGCTCAGAGCAGGAAATGGGTCCATGTGACCTCAGACATGTTAGGAGCTTAACCTTGGGTGTTACCAGGATTTATGGGACTTGGATGGGGACAGTGAGCGGCTAGCTGGATTAAAAAAAGACGCAGGAGAATACAGCACTGCATCTCCCCTTCCTTATGATCGGTGATACACCAGACAGCCTGAACCCCAAAACCTTTCGTGCTTTCTCTCTCTCTCACTCTAGTGCCATTAGTATTTCTAACTCTGGTCTCTATTATGTTTTCACAGCTGGGTCTCCTCCCCGGCCTGTCAGCTGACTCGACAGTAGGAGGAGAATGGAGTCGGGTAGGGGTGAGACACCGCAGGGCGACCACACGGAAACAGCCGTACACGGAGGAGGGGAGGGGTGACACACTTTAGTTTTGTTTCTTGGCCTCCTGGTTGCCGTAACTGGAACCTGTTTTCTTCACCTCGGTGACGCCTATGAGGCGGCGTATAGCTATGGAGGCTGCGGAGAAAACAGAAAAGAAAACACGGAGTGATTGAGGACAAGAAAGCAGCAGACGTTCAGCAATTTCCAGAGCTTCCAACTTAATTTTATCCACGTTAAGTCAAAGAATGACTGCCTCCATAGGAAGACATTATATCATTTATTTTCAAGGTTTACCGACCTATGAAGAGGAAGATGATGAATCCAATGATGAGGAGGGGGGAGCCGCTGACGGCCACTCCATAAGCAAATTTGATGAGGGGCGACAGCAGCAGGGTTGCCCAAAACAGGAAGTTCAAGAGCGTCCACAGTCTGCGAGGCGGGATTATTGTGGGTCCGGGGAACTTGCCTTCCTTGTTGTAAATTTCTTGCAAAGCATCCTGAGCAGGACAGGAAGAATTGATTTGCAATGTACTGACTGACTATGTTTGCCACTGCCAATAAATGATGAAGTGTTGCATTAAATCAGAAAGTTACTGCTGTCACAAAGAAACAAGTCCCCAAAGTAAGTCTCAACGGCTGGACATGCATTTCGGGCAGGGATGGGACAATCAGCGTTTTTATCTTTAATCACAATAAAAACACTCACAATAATTTAATCCTGATGAATTTCAATTAATCGCATAATTGCTGTAACCATGAATCAAAATATCTGCTATGAATGACCTAATGTAATCCTCAATATTTATGCTAGTAAACAGTGAAAAGTCCACGCTTCAACACAGGCTGGATGAGAGCTGACTTACTAATTCAAAATTTTTTTAATATCCTTTTTTATTGTAACACATTACAATTTATTATATTATATATATACACGTGTATATGGTTTTGTTTTTTTTTTTAAAATAAAGATGCGTCCCCTTCAAACATGATTCGATAAAGGTCGTAAGGTAAAGTGATAACAGTATGTTTTACTGCTGTTCTTTTTTTCAAAATTCTTAATTAAAAAAAAAATATATCTTCGTATATTTAGAATTTTGGCACTTTTTCTAATTAAAAGAAAAATATAGATTTAAAAAAAAAAATTATGACAGCAATATCGTGTATCGCAATTATTTTGGCCACAAATAATCATAAAAACTGTCACACCCTTGATTTGGGGTCACTGCAAGGTTTGGACTTCTTCATATAAAGGATTCCATTCATCACACACCCAGTCAACATGCAGCTGTCCAAATAAACCGCTGATATCGTAACTACTCATCAGCAAAGATAGTTAAGGAGTTTGACAGTGAGCTGTTGTCTTCCCTAAACGCAGTGCAGCAACAACTTCATTTGGTGAAAAATAACAGCAAGTAACTTGTTCATCAAAACGTTTGTAGATTTTTATGAAAAATCTTTTGCTTAGATTGAAACAAACAAACAAAAAGAATATACATTTTTTGCACTTAACACAAAAGACTTGTCTGGTTTAGCTTGTATACATGAAGACCTGTCAGTCATTTTGTGTTTTTATGAATATTTGCAGTCGGTCTTGTTTCCTTTTGCTTTTAATGTCAGATTTCTTCAGTTTACCTTCTCCTGGTAGAGCTTGTGCAGCCAGCTGGCACACTCCTGCTCATCATCTGGTATTTCGTCCACGGAGAACCGTCTGGTTGGGAAAGACACAACACAATATGGGAATTAAACAATTTATACTTTAAGTGTCATACACAAAAAAGATCCAGATCCACCAGTATTTTGTTTTTTGTCTTGATCAGAATTGAGCACACAGTGAAAACCCGAGACAATACAAACAACAAGACCCTGGTAGTAAAGATAAATCTTGATCAGAATGAGTGGCAGTGACTGGATCAGAAGAATCTTTTAACTACATGGTGGATGAATGTGTCTCGATTGTCAAAATCAACTGAGCCAAACTGAAACAACTGTATGTATCCATGCATTTGAGGACACGACGTGTTCGGCATAGAAAGAAAAACACACTGAACAGTCTAATCAAACCTTCGGTAAAGTTTAAGGACAAAGTATCATTTATAGGGACAGCACCATTTATAAGATTTCATGTTTAACAAATAAACTGTCCACATTTATCAGCTATAGGAAATGAGGACCTTAGGATAAAACAGTAAGACTATAATTTAATGAATAAGAAGATGTGGCCTGTATTTCATGAGTAATCGAGATGACAATCAGACACCTGCAGTTTTCTTCTGGTCTTTTCAGACAGCAACAGAAAATCTTTCATGCTCTAATCGTGGCTTGTTATGGCAGTTTTGAACCACCAGGGGTCTCCATCACCTAAAGCTCACTTCCACTCTGCACAAATCATCTGTCTGTTTTGTGTGAGTGATTTCAGTCTGTAATAAACCAGCGTTTTGAACTCAGTCTTCTCAGGCGTGTTAGAACAAAAATATAAACAGACCCGCCACTTTTTCCCCTTTTTCTATTTTTCCAAATATATTCCTCTAATTCGGTTGTGCTGTCCGGACCGAGGCATGCTCTCTTCAGCCATTTCAGTGTGAGACATCCCTCTCTGTTTCCATTTCATGGCCGGTTCTTTACTCAGCAGAGTATCCCGTTAGTACCCCATTAGAGTTATTGCTCTGAAACCATCAGCATGCTGTAGACTGAGCTTACTGCCTCTTTCATTGTTGTGGGACAAAGATGCAGTTGGTGGAAGGTCAAAAGGTTTCAAAAATACATTTTCCATCTGAAACACTGACGGCCGGCAGTGTTACGCATCATTATCATAATAAGTGAGATTATGGCACTCACCTCACGCTCATGTCAGCTTTGTATTTCTTGCCGTTGACGATGCCCAGCAGGGTGGGAGTTTGGTTGTCTTTGAAGTTCAGAGTCACATCGTACACTGCAGTTACTGTGGGAGAAAAATACCAGATTAAGAACTGAAGGCTCATGTGTGTTTTGAGCGTGATAAAGTTTGAGTGTGCATGTTTGTAATCCCAACCTGTGCCCTTAAGACACTGCAGTGTGGTGGTGAATCCTTTGGTCCGGGGCAGCAGGTGGTATTTGAGCTTGGGCAGGCCTTTACTTTCTGCAACCTGCATACTGATCTGATGCTTCGTCTCTGTGAAGCGGGTGCCCTCGCAATACAGGAGAAACTGCGGAGAGAGAAGAGTTTCGTTAAAACCCACACACACACACACACACACACACACACACACACTTGCGAGGAAGAATCACACAGACTTCAGGTGACCTCGTTTCTCTTGTCCCTGCCACTACCCTACTTCAGTGTGGTTGAATTACAGATCAAGTTAACTTCAGTGGAGCATTATGCTTTAAAAAAAACAGAAAAGGCCCTTACTTCAGGAAGGAGGTGGATGACAACTCTAGAGTGTTTACTTTGTTTGTCTGATCAAATGAAACTATGTCACTAGCAGTGGCCTAAAGCGGGACTCGAGGGTAATTAGATCAACTTCTGATCTGCCTAATCTCAGCCGGTGGACACAAGGTGCTTTGCATGTTCTGTAAACGTGTACGACACTCAGCAGGACCTGCTGCCACTCGGTAACATGCCACGGAGTTGCTTGTTTGAACAGACAAGAGCTGTTCTGCCTTTCAAATCAGAGTGAAAGCCTCCCTTTGTTTATGCACAGTGGAGAGTCCAGTTCATGAGGTTTAAAAGAAAAGAATAAGCAAACCCTCCTGTTGAGATTTTAAATGCAGCTGTGCACTCTGCACTCAAAGGGAACTGGGTCAAAAGGCGGAATCGGGCGTTCCTCACACAGCTTCACAAGAAAACCTTTAGAACTGACATTAAAACTGGGGTTGGCAGTTTATTTAAGGGTCCACACCAGCAAATTAAAGTTCAGGTGGACTGAAAGAGCACAGACTTCTGCACCTCTCCTTGGCTCTGTATTCAGACTTTGAAAAATAAAGACCATGACGGACACTTTCGGCCAATCATGGGTCATTTTAGAGAGTGTGTGTTCTCTTGGCTCTCTATGCTGAACCTCTTAGCAACAGGTGACATCAGTGCAATTTGATTAACCGTTGAAACAAGTGACTTTTTTTTTTTTTTTTTACAGTAAGCTTGCACCAAAAGCTTCATGAGCATCAAAGGCAGTCGGCGCACATTTATTTTCACAGTACGCTTGCAGCGAAGGGCATCTGGCGCCTCAGCTTTAGCAAGCAGCACGATGGCAGCAACCTGCGTGACCACAAGCACTGATCTGAAATTGAGCAGAGCCCAAATTTATGCAAATGAGCAGCGACAACAAAAAAGCAGCAGCCAATTGCAGATCGGAATGTGACTGTCTTCCCGCAGCAAGAAAAGTTCCTAGCGAGCAGAACTTCTTCCTGATCCTCCACAATAGAAGAGAAACTAATAACTGTGGTCTCAAATTTCACAAAGCGGTATGTGTCACTGTTTCATCACCTGTGACACAGATGCCTGGAAGAAGGTTTTGTGAAAAGTTGGGATATCTGCCTACTCAATGTAAATCTACACAAACAAATGTCAACCAAGTGCCAGTTAAGCCAGATGAATCAAAAAGTACACACATTGCTTTTTATAATGAACACAGTTAAAGTAAAGAGATAATGATGATCAAAGCTGAACACGACGTATGCAGCGCTGCTTGAACGACCCGCCCCCTGCCAGCGGCTGTTAGAGGGGCTGGCAGCACCAGGCCAGCGATCTGCGCGCCCACAGTCGTTTTTGAAGCGTTTGGTGTGAGTGTGAGTGAGTGAGAGCGAGTGCGGCAACTTGACAAGCTGAGTTGCAGGCGACACTGTCAGCCGGCTTGAGTCGAGCTGACCAGTTTACACCAAACTGGAATTCAAAGAGAGAGCGACAACAGACGAAATAAAACGCGAGCCGAAGCAAAAACAGGGAGGGGAGGGTGCAGCGGAGTTGCTTCTTTAGGAGTCTGATGCTACAGCTAGCTTGACCTGCAGAAGTTGCCTACTTCAGTTTTGAAGAATTGAGGAGTAATTTTAGTTTATCACAATTTGGATCCTACTTTTAGTTGGTTGTAATAATATTGTATTCACCAAGCTGACAGATTAGATGCAAGGTCTTAGACTGCCGGGTCAGTCAAACTTGAGAGGAGAAAAGAAAAAAGGGGCCAACAGTAATTCCATCACCTGGCTTAGAGGCGGGCTTCGTTGTTAACCTTTTGCCTACTCTACTTCTTGAAGTGAGCGCAGTGAGTATAACCAGTATGATCCCAAAATAGAAAAACAGTCATACCAGCACTTCACTGAAGTTTGTAACTGAAATGTCAATTCTGGGAGGATATTTCGCAATCTTTATTGTACAACTGGGCTGGAGGTGACTCATTGCAAAAAGACATTATCCGTTTTTTGTGCAAACGGACGTGCGTGCACATGAATCGAAGCTTATGCAGAGCTTTCAACTACATTTGCTCCCTCATGCCAGAAGACAGAAACACAGTGTATCTGATGTGTACCTACCCACATACATTCGGGGTAGTCTTTGAGCCTGGTCAGCCCTTTGAAGACAGTCTTTCGGTCCTCCTCCCACTTTCTTTTGCAAAAGACTATTTCTAGGAAGTACCAG
>JAQFJA010000005.1:18350659-18361145 GCA_029874485.1 Naso brachycentron
ATCTCAAATTTTCTGGTGTGTTTAGGAACAGCTTGGACAAATCCTACTGATTCTGCCTTTAAGGTTAATAGTCTTTGCATTATATTATTATGATGTGAGGGTCAGTTAGCTTTGCACTGAAATGTCCTTCAGAGAGATATTTTCTATTTTGATACTTTGATTACATTTCAGAGGATGTACTTTATTAATTTTACTTGAGTAAAGAAGCTGAGTCAGTTCTACTTTTAATAGTCTTTTTTAAAAATTAGTATCTGTGCTTCAAGTTACGTGAAGAATGTGTGTACTTTTGCCAACTCTGGATTTTATCTCTAAATATCATATCTAATCCTAAATAAATCTCTCCCTTTAGTTTTTAGTGGTCAAAGGGAATTTTCACCTCCTCAAATACAGAATCACCCTTTAAGACCACAAAAACAAACTGCTATCAGTCAGGATTTCCATCATTTTACATAATCAAACTCTAACAATCTTAAGTTTCTATCACCTGCGAGACAGAAGCCTACAAATAAAAGCTGCAGTTGTTTTCCTTCCTATGTAATTCATCCCTGCAACCATCCTGCTTAGTAACACAAATAAAGAGTGCTCAAAAACAACAACATTATATATTCTTTGTGTATTGCCTGCCAACCAGTGTGCAATTTAGCCCAAGTCAAGGCTGCAAGCAACATTAGCCGCAGGTTTAGTATCTTGAATAAAAATAGATTCCCAGCAGTGTGCAGTGGTGGGACAATAATTTACTGGTGCTTTTAGTCTTGTGAAACTGCAGGAGGTTGCAGAGTGATTATTTGTAGATTGGTACAGAAGAAATAATGGCAGACTCATACAGGCGCAGGTAATTTTGTAGAGAGAAAAAAAAAGGCCTTGTTACCACAGACTTCCAGTGCACTCCCTCTTAAAAGGTTAATCTGACAAATGAGGTGATGACATTAAAATCGGATAATTAAGGAGCAAACAGTCCATTTTGAAATGTGAAAGGCCCCGTCACGACAGTTCAAAGAAGAAAAAGAACAGAAAAGCAAACTTTGTCAGATGGTTCTGACCACTCTGCACGGCAACACCTTTTTATCACCTTATGATTTTAGTTTATTGTAAGACATAAATCCTCCCTGTATCATACTTTGGAACGTCCACGTTTGTTTTACCCATGAGCTGTGACCTCAATACACCAAACAGTCTTTACAGAGGACTGAACCATGGGCATAAACAGATAAATATGAGAAGTTGACCCTACTGAAATCCCCAGTTTAATTAATGCCAGGTCCCCTCTCTGTAATCTGAAGTCTCCTTTATTAGAAATTTTAAAAGTATTCTCCCCAGGGACACTCTGAGTCACAGGGAAATTGTGGCACAATATGTTTTTAATTTCCCAGGAGGTCCTTGCACAGCAACTATTTAACAACGGAGCAGCTTTGCTGAATGAAACTAAAAGGTGTGCCTGTTTTTTTCTTTTGTCATTATGACTGGCTCCGACATGAATTATTCTCTCTATTTGCATGGTGCTCTCTTATTCAAAGCTGTGTACTACTTATTTTCTCTCCGCTGGGACATGCACTGTAGTGCTGCTGGATCCAACTCACTTCAACCTAATGAAAATGTAATGTTTTAATCTGTTTTAATCTCTGAAATGCTGATAACTTCATTCTCGGTTCTTTGCCCTTTAATTATGCCCTAATTGGGTTTTCATACTTAAACTCAACTGACATTAAACATTAAAAGAAAATTATTTTAGTTTAGTCTTTTGACATTATGAGATGGAGCTCATTAAATAACAGGGAGCTACAAAAATATCAAGGACCATAATGTCCAGTAATCAAAATAAAGGTTAATACTTTTTTCTATTATTACTCAACATACGACTATCTGTAACATTTTTGATCAAATCAATGACAAACATAAAAAAAGATAAACATGACATAAAAATTATAACTTCAATAACAGTGGGTACTTCTAAGTTTTCTATAAGACATCATACATTTTTAAATTGTGGTAGCTTATAATTTTAATATGCAAAAGTGACTTATTCCAATTTCTGGCAGCACAGAGGCTGAAGAAACAGTTACAACAAAGAATTTGGAAATGATTTACACAAGATTCTTCACTGTACACTGTGCCAATGGTGTGAAATGGTACATACGCTTTCTGTCTCCTGAGTGGGCGGAGTCACGTCTCCCATGGAGACATTTAGTAACAGCCATCCCTCCACCTTGTCTGGAAGTGTTATAAACACTGTGTGAATGGATTAAAGCAGATGAATTTTGCATTGCATGATATTTGTTTGATGTAAGTTTTAACTTTTAATTCATGGTTTCACCTATAAGACCATTTAAATGTCCATTTAAGTCCGCTGTGAAGCGAAGAAGGAATCATTGGTTTCCAATCTTGCGAGAATGTGTTGCTGAGACAGAGACAGGTCTCGAACAAAGTTCAGTTTCTCCTGATTTGTGTTTCTAAAAAATGTCATTTTTGTGTAAGAATGTTTGGACTCAAGACTGCTTCTAGTCTCCTGAAGTGATGGGGCCACAAAAACCATGTGACACTGATACAGGATAGGAACATTCAGTGAGAGGTCTCGTCTGTGGTAAGGGTTTCAGTAACGTTAAGGTTAGGCATAGGTTTTGATAGGCAGGGTTGGGGTAAGGGGCTAGAAATTCCATTAAGTTAATGAGTGTCCTCACAAGTATAGCAATACAAGCGTGTGTGTGTGTGTGTGTGTGTGTGTGCAACTCCACATCAGCAGCTCATTCTTCTTCCTGGCAGTTATTGGAGCAAATTCAGTGTCAATTGATGAGCTCCCAGGGGGCGATGGGTCTAGTGGGGGTCTGGCTGGGCTTGTGGCCCCTAGAGCTGTTTATTTCTACCCACTCATCACCAGAAGCACAGAGAGAAAGTAATAAAGGAGAGGAAGAGGAGGAGGAAGAATAAAGGAAGCTATAGTAATTACAAGGAGAAGGAGGAGAAGAAGGAGGGTGGGAGGAAAAGAGAAAAACATTTTGCTTTGTTTATTTCAGATTTTGACCTCATTCGGAACAAATCTTGGATCCTCTGTGCAAACAAGGAAACTGCAGTTTGGAGGAAATCTGATACAGATCAGTGATGTGACGCTGTGGATGCTGAGCTGTGTCTTTCAGCGGCTGTGGGTTCATGTCAAATGTAAAAGTCAATCATTAGCTTCAGTCTGTTAGCATGATAGTACCTGTTAGCGCTGTGTGTGTAAGCATTAGACACGTTTCAGTAAATTTGACAGAAACCTCTTTTTAAAAAGAGGTCAGCATGAAATAGGAAGGTTGGACAAAGTTTTTACAAATAAGTCTTGAAGCTAGCATTACTGATTAGTGTTGTTTTGATGCTAAATTTGCCATTAGCATAGGCTAATGGTAAACATTGAAAAGAAGCAGAAGAACAGATGAAGTTTTGTCTCTGTTGATTTGATGTTTTGTTCGAACATTAATGAACAGTTTGCAAATCTAAAATTCAAATTTGAATGAAAGGAATTTCAATGTAGGCTTATGCAAACATATTTATTCAGGCTAAATAGTTTGCAATAATCCCAACATGGCTTGAACATATACTGTACGGGGCAGGAGGAATGTTAACGATGATGTTAGGAGCTGCAGCGGTGGGACTGCCCCCCACCCCACAACCACCACCTTCTTTACCCCCCAGTGCTTGGTGCTTCTCCCCATTCATCATCTCTAATGAGGTAAAACCCTTTTTGAGACCAGCAGGCACAAATTTCTCCCTCAGTGAGGACAGACATCACCCTCAGTCCTCCACCCTTTATAGGCTGTATGATGCATCTGCGCTGAGCCTCGTGGGAAATCCCTACTTACAATAATATTTCCACAAAACTTGTTATACGTTTTAAAAAAAAAAAGTTATAGAGTCACTGGTTTTATTTTTCATAAAACCAAACAATCCCTTGAGTTTTGTTTTGTTTGTTTTTTTTTCTGCTTGGAAAGAGATCAAATTACAAAAAGAACAGAGATAACACGCACACACACGCACACACACACACATACACAGAGTATTTGATTACATTTCTCTGCATCTGGTTTTGCTAAGGTTGTGATCTTTTTATGGTTTGTTATCATACTGGCACATTCTGTTTGGTCGGTCAACCAAATTTAACCTCAGGTTTTGTCATTTATTTATATGTTTCAAAGCTTGTTTGTTATTTTACATTGTTGTGTTTTAAGCCTGTACAGCACTTTGGTCAACTGAGGTTGTTTCAAATGTGCTATGTAGACTAGGGCCTGACCAGTGTGGGAAGTGTGGGGTCAATGCTGATACCGATATTAGGGGGTAAGAAAATTCCGATATCCAATATATCAGCCGACGTTCTGTACAAAATAATTGGAATGTAGTTATCAAATATTTGTGGCAAAGATATGTAATGAAGGCCAGGATGTCTAACAAACTTTATTCCAAACATCAGTACACAGAGCAGTTAACTCTTCACTTCCTACCAATAAATAATGGACCGTCCACTGCTGGACAAACTAGGTGATTCGGCCTACACCATTTTAAATCACTTGTCCAAACATTTCTTCAAGCCTTAAAAAACAGTTTTGATATCTGTACTTATCAGATAACATACATGCTGTCAGTGCATTTGACGAGGTACTGGCTCAGAATCTGGAGTTGGTCCCTGAGCACTATGTTGTGGCTGCCCACTGCTCCTCAGAGACGAATTAAATCCAGAGAACACATTTCACTCTACGCTGTATATGTGACCAATAAAGTACCTTTACCTTTTATGCCGATACAGATATATCTGCAATTGGTCAATATCAGCCTATAATATCGGTTTGATGATATTATAGGCCGATATTGACAAAAGTAATATAAATTAACATAATTGATTATTTAATGATTTCCCTCAACAGTTGTTGGAAACCAACTAAGTTAGAAGGGAAGCCGATCCAGTAGTAATATTAAAATACCTGTAGCTCAGGATTCTTCACTTACACTAGCTCTGCCTATAAAGTGAGATGCAGATGACATCATCAGAGTCAGATGGGGGGCAGGAAGTGAATTCTGCATTGAGAAGCGACATCAAAATGCCACAGATTTGTGCTGTTTACAGCTGTGCCAACTGAAAACAGGACAAAAACAAGAGCTACTCTGGGGTTTTGACAGTAGTGACACATAGGGGTGGGATGATTAGAAAATTTCATGTCTCTGTTATTGTGGCCACAATTATTGTGATAATTTAAAAAAAACCCAAAATATTTAAATACCTAAAAAAATGTGTAACTGTCCCATCCCCATTGACACATAAAGAGAAATTTAAAAAGCTTATGGAGTTACTACGTACTACTGAAACGTACTAAACGTTACATATTTGGCTAAAACCTAAAGAAATACAGACCAGAGAGGCAACTGTGTTCTTCGCTTCCTGTCCCCCATCTGACTTTTGTGCTTCCTCGAGATCATGTGACTGCAACCCACGTATACGATGTTACAGAGTGACTTTCCTCCACGCTAATAACCGTCTCTGCTCACAGCAGAGAAAAAAGCAAAATGTGAATTTCCATCATAAAAGCTTTGTCGTGGGGAAGCAGCCGCAGCAGCAGTTCAATGCTGTGTTTGGAGAGATGTGGGATTTCCAGCGTGGCGAACATCTGTGGTTGTTTGTGGTCCCATGTGACGAAGCAGGTTTGAATCTGTTTGATCACACTATCGAACTGAAAATAGCAGGAAAGTCTCCGGGGCCTTGCTGTCACATGTAGCATCCAGAGGACTCCACGTTTCCAGAAGCTTTAAGTGCTGTGAAATGAGGATTATTAAAAACTGTTTATATGTAAAAACAAACATTTTATCATGTATGTAGTTTGTACACATGATGGTTTACAGACTCAACAGTAACCAAACAGAACATGTCAGAATGACAACAAACATACAGCCACATCAAGATTACAGCATCTGCAGAAATAGGATCAGATCAGAGGATCAGAATTCTGGTTGATGTTTAACTGGAGACAGGAAATAAAGACGAGGCTATGAGACGGAGACGTGACATGAGGTGGATGGGATGAGAACGTGGAGGACAGCAAGACAGTAATGAAACACAGGAGAGGACAATAAGATGACAGTAGATAGGCAGGAATTCAAGATCTGGTTAAAAACAATGTGTGAAAACATGTTAAAGAACTTTGTAGAGGTGACAGCCGTCTCTTGTGTCTGTGCTGGAGAGGAGTTTGTCTGTACCGATTATCATTCCTGAGCGGAGCAAACTCAGGATGCAGCAGCCGTGCCTCTGCAAAAAAGCAAAACACAGAACGAGAGGAGAATAAGGTGAAAGTGAACTCTGCGAGGCTGATGTCTGTTTAAGATATGAACGGGACGCCACTGAGAAACAGGAGGATCAGAACACCACAGAGGATGAAGAGGAAATGAAGAAGTGGATAAGAAGGAAGACACTGAACAGGAGGAACCATGTCATCACTGGACAGAGCTGAAAATCGTCATCGTCATCGTCATCGTCATCAGCGACTTTGTTCACATGGGCTGCAATAATCTGACTGTGACCTTATTCTTAATAAGACAACATTTCGATTAGGGTGTCTGAGTTGCTTATGGAATATTCCATTCATATTCCTGTTTACATGTTACAGAATATGGTCTGATAAATTACTCACGAGACGCACGCCCACCCCACGTCATTGTCTGAAACCAAAAGTTAAACAACAACAACACAACAGTTTAACATGTTGCTACTGTTTCAGCTTTTGAGTTTTTATTTTCTAATTTTCCAAAAACTTCATGATATCCATTTCTCTCAAAATATCCAACATGGCGTTAGTTTCTGCCTCACCCCAGAAATGTTTGAAATGTTCTGAAGCTCGCTGTAAACTTGCCACTGGAAGCTAGATTATGTGTCCTCAAGCAGTTTGACTGCCATAAACTACGTGTCGCTGTCGCAAAACTGCAAAAACTCCGATAATAATGCAACTAATACTGGAATACTCCACGTCTTGATTTGGTTATTGCTTATTTGAACTATGACCTTATTTGGAGTAAGGCTGTAAGAAAATGCTGTTTACATGGCAGTGTCTTAACTCAGAGTATTGTCTTAATCGGGTTAATATCGGAATATTGGCGTCCATGTACATGTAGTGATTCTGCTTGTTAGAGAACAAGTAAAGAGTTTTCAATCAGAAAAGTCAGAATGACTCAAAAATGTGACTGGTTACATTTCACTTCAATGGTTTTAATGGTTTTCCTGATCTTGCCATTCAAGTTTCCGTTAATATGTATCTAAACAAAACTCATTGTGTGAGTTCTTACGAGCACATGAATTACTTTCCTTCATTATAAAAGCATCTGCAAAGCCCATTTTTCATTTGAAACCTGCGTTTTTCCACATCGTTCTGCTCGACTATCTTTGTGGCACAGTGTGTCTGAGCACCTCGCTGCCCCCTGCAGATGGAGGGAAGAGCAGAAACCACTGACAGTTTGTTCCTTCGATCGATGTTTTGCTTTTCCTCAATTCAGTTTTCTTTCCCGTCACATAACTGAACACAGGATGGAAAAGGTGACCATCATACAGGTTTATGTTCTGATCGACAGTTTCAATTATTCAGAGAATTCAGGTTTTGTCCCTCAGTTCAGTGGATGGCTTTAACTTCGACAACAGTGATAAACCTCGGCTGCTGTTGCTTTGGAGAAGAAGCCAGACAGGAGCCCAAATCACTGAATTTTACCTTGAATCCTTGAACAGACCAGGACAAGACAATCATCGGAAAAATGACCCAAAATTTATAAGTGAGTGAGTGAGCTGCAGATTTGAAAATCCTTTTTCCCGACACTTTAATCTTTAGATTTCATGAATGTTAGTTAATCTGACACACATGGTTTGTAACTCTGAACCATGTGAAGCCTTGTACATGTGTGCTCAAGTGTGTATCAGATTGCAGCTTTTTCTCTGTGTTTGGGCACTTTGTGTCCACGTTGTCCATGCAAACTGTTTAGAGAAGGCCAAGAACTTTTAATAAAATCCTTCGCAGGTGATTTGATGAACTTCCTATCTGTCATCCTCTACCACAGGCTAATTTAACATATTACATCATGCAATATGAGAGTCAGAGAGGTTTACAAGTTGAGCCAGTGGGTAAATTGAACTGTTGAAGCCTGTCGGGGGGACAGAGGCCTTCAGTGACGTTCTTTGCTCCTCTTTAAATAAAGTCATAAAGAAAAAATCTCCTCTCCTGGTAACTGCTACTAGCAGCATAAATGCTAACCACTCAGGAGCTGCAAAGTCGTCTCTCTCGCTGTCGTTACACCTGAATCCTTCCCGCAGCTGCCAGCAGCTCCTCATAGGACACTGACAGCTTGCAGCCTGACTGGATGGTTTCTTCTTCCTGTCTTTGATGACGTATTAGTGGCACGTGTGATCATGTGATCAAACGAATCAAAAAGTAAGTCTGGCGTCAAACGGCACAGGACAAAGAAATTTAAATAGTGTGATCATACTTTTGGAAATGTACCTTGGAAGATGTAGCTGACTTCTCTCTGTCAGTTTATATAAAAAGGTAACTTGCTGCATTCATATAAAACGTTTACCCCAAATTCTTTGCAATCGGCCTCTCATTCACAAGCTATCATGCATGCTGGCAGCTCGCGGAGCAGTTTGGGGTTTTTGTGTCTCATCCGAGGACACTTTGACATGTGGACAGGATGAGCTGGGAATGGAATGGCCTGTGTGTGTGTGTGTGTGTGTGTGTGTGTGTGTGTGTGTGTGTGTTTGTGTGTGTGTGTGTGTATGTGTCCACAGGCTTATCAAACTTTTGACGTCTCATCAAAGACGACGATACATTATTATTTTGTTGTTCTTTCTTGATTTTTGATGATTCTAAAGAGTGTCTCTTCCATCCTAACTGTAGAAGTTCTCCAACATGGTGTTTGTTTGAACTGAAAAGGAAACAGCAGCTAACATCTTCTGTTATGTTGCCTTTCCTTCAGTTTGCAGCAAGAGAGCAAAACTCGTTCATATTAGTTACCTCCTCATCTCTTCCCTTCTTCACTCTAACAGCCTCTGTCATCATTATTTGAACTCCAGAGCAGTTGTGCTTCTGGAAAACCTTCTTAAAACCAGTCTGTGAAGGTGAGCGAGGACAGAAAAACAAGGAGGAGAGAATCAGTGGACAGCTTGAGGGAGGAGAGGATGAGGAGACGAAGGCGTGATGGACACAAAGAGGGAGGAGGAGGAAAGTCACATTGAGCAGCTTCCTCCCAGCTCTCTCTCTGTGGGGGACGAGGAGAGGTCTCGATCTTGACCATCAGCTGTCTGACACACACACACACACACATTCGCTGGCTGTTGAGCGATGATGGGAGAAGAGAACTGTTGGGAAGGTCTCTGAAAAGGGGAAGCTAATGATCAATGGCCACACATTTTAAACAGGTTTTTATTCTTATGAAACTGATTATGTTTCTTGTTCCTACATTATCTGTGTGTCGTGTTGACACAAATACTTTACTCTGCCAACAGGAAGCCCCAACCTCTGTCCTGTCCGAGTGAGTCAATGACATTAAAATAAAGGTCTCTGAAAATGTAAGATTCGATAGCAGCTCTTTGTTTATAAGTTTGCGTTTCCTGTTTCTGGTCTGTAGCATTACTGCCTCGTACATCCTTAAGGTGTGTTCAGACGGAAAGCAATGAACGCGATGAATGCCACAAGATTACATACAAAGTCAATGTGAAGACGTGATTACTCGTGATGGCACTTCAGGCGACACAAATCCTGCGAAGGGGCGACCATCGCCTCCATTGCTCTCATCACTTGAAGTTGATGATATTGGATTTTTTCGCGTGACATCCTGTGACACTGTGCCGTGACAGTCAATCAGTGTTGAGATTGTCCCAACGTCGATGACATCCCAACAGCATAAACGTTGCCGTAATTTACCAAACGCTCACTGAATCTAATGTTCTAATGATAGAAAATGGAAGGTCCCCCTTTCCTCCTGGCACTACTAGCTAATGCTAACTGTGGCTGACACGGAGCTTTGCGACATAACTGAACAGGCTGTGGATGATTTTATCTCCCAGACCCGACGTTGTTAAGTTTTCCACCTGTCTATGACCTCCACGACTGATTTCAGAAAAAACTGAGTTCAGAAATGATGATTCAATCGGCCATAATTAATGACAGAAAGTGGCCAGTCCCCTCTTCTGAACAAGCTGATGTAAGCAGACTGTGTGCATCACGCAAATGATACAATTTAAGCGACTGAAACGATGGTCCAAATTACGATCCAGTTATGATCAAGCGACACGACCCTGGCATTTCTTGCGATTACATCGCATTCAGTGCTTTCGGTCTGACTGACCTTTAGAGCATTACTTAATGCTACCTTGTGTTTATTGCAGCATCTCTGAGAGCTGAATGTAAGCTCGCTGCTCCACACTGACACAGGTTCAAATGTGGTTTTACTGACACTGAAGTAAATAAATAAATAAATGAAGTCTTCAGGCAGTTCT
>JAQFJA010000005.1:18361245-18375820 GCA_029874485.1 Naso brachycentron
AACACAAAACATTGGATCAGATGGGGGTGGAATCAGTTGCTAAAATAAAAGTGTTCTCTAAGTATTGAGCCTACGACATGATGATGAGGACTTATTATACCACACATAGCTGCTGAGACTTTGGATGGATGTTTTTAGATAGTTTTGATGCTTTCATGAGTGTACATTCATAGACTGCCAACAAAAGAGAACACACATTTTTGAAATCACCCATTTACTTTGGAGGAACTGCAAGACATCTAAGGGTGAGTAATCCATACAAAACAGAATTTTGTGGTAAAATATCACTTTAACCCTGTTTTTAGAGCTTTTACATGAGAAAACAAGCTAACAAAATTTTAAACATATCTGCGGAGGAACTCAAACCTAACTGTAAAATCCACTGTGCCGTGATAGCATCCATTAAGGAAAATCTTTTAAGCTGTAGAAAATGCTGAAATAAGGACAGAAAATATTCAGCTTTGCTGGACATTGACCGCGCCATGGTTGGCTATTTTTGCTCCACTTCAGCATCTGTGCAGGTGTGACATTCAGAACAGTGTCAACACATTGCAGAGTCAACACATTGTCAGGCCTTGTGGTTTCTGCTCCCCAGTGGGAGCCTTTAAGCAGACAAAGCACTGAGGACGGCTCCAGGTAGAGCACCGGTCACTGCAGTGCCATTTCTTTCACCCCACATGCTGTTTTTGAAGTTACATCAAATTTTGCCATCTCGAGCTCAGTGAAGTACTCAGAATTGGCCAGGAGATAAGGAGTTTTTGTTTGTGGCTTTGATGTAGGAGTTCTAATGAGATCATATTACTACGAACCTGTTGGAAAAAAAACACACTCAGCAAATCAGTAAGCTGCTAAGCAGTTGTTTGATGTGCCCTTTCCCATTCCCTTTGCTTCACATTTTAATGTGGAGAGATACTGTGCTTGTAATATACTGCGTGTTCCTCGCGATGACACAAATCAATAGATATACTAATCCTGGTGTATCCAGTGGGGCATTCTCTTATCCTGCTGGATTTTCACACACTAACTTAAAAATCCTTTGAGTGGTCTTTAGGGCAAGTTTCTTAGTCCTGTCAGAAGCAAGAGGGATTATGTACCATACTTAAAGCTTCACCCACTAAGAGTGTAACTTTTTTTCCACGTGAGGCAAAAAGAGAAACTAAAAAAAGACAAGTTTTACATTTGCTGACATTGTGGGACATGATAAACAACCCTTAAAAACAGGGGTTGTGCAAAGATTGCCCCATCAAACTGGCAGATAAAATGCCTTCTGTTTTCTCTGGTTGTTGACATTTTCCAAACTCAGTGGTGAAAATGGGAGAAAAGTCTTTGAATGTGAAACCGAATCATAAACAAAAAAAGACAAGTGGGGTGCAGTGGTGTCGGGCGGAGGGAGCAGGGTGGTTGTGGTTGTATTGCAACTATAGGACTGCACTCTATTCATTGTGTGAACCGTCCAAACATCATCTGCAGCTCTGACAGTGGCAGACTGCTGTGCACTGGTGGCAAAATTATATTTCAGCCGCTCATTAGTGAGCAGTCTCGGCACACCTGGGCAGTAACATGCTGCGGCCAATCACTGAGCTTTGGGTTTATTGCCAGTTTAATCACTAAGTGAAAAGTGTAATATGCCAGCCGTCGTGTGGGTGAGTCCTTAAAGTTCAAATTATAACTCCCCTGCGAGTTTGACAAGCTACTATTTGCGTCATTGTGAGCGACCAGTGTTCATTTTCTTGTCCAAATGGGAAAAACGTGGTCTAAAAACTCCAAGAATATTAGTGCTGGTAATTTTGGTCAAGCGCTGCTTTTAGACAGACAAGTGATTATACTTATAACAGACTATATTTGACTTTAATCCACTCCTGTGTTTGCTTCAGTGATCCTCTTACCAGCACTTACTCCACATTAAGAGTGTTTAGCGTTGACATATTCAGCTGCTTCTTCCCTCCATCAATCTACAACTCCAAGGCTGCTGTTTGTTGCTATTTTGAGAGTATCCAAAGAGGATAAAGTGAGGCACCTGACTGATGGTAAATTATTCCCCCAATCCTTGAACTGTGCGTCAAAGCTTAGATTTATGACTCAACACACATCTAAGAGAGCATGATATCCCACATTGTCACAGAGTAAAGACTCAGCATGTAATTGAATTGAAAAGCACAAAGCCAGTGGTAGATCGCACTGGAAATCCCAAAGCCTGCAGATTTGAAACCAAGTCACGACCCTGGTCGCCATAAGTGCCATCCAAGTCAAATCCCAGTTGCTTGCATGTGTCTCTCTCTGTCACACGGAATCCAAACTCCCCCATCAATCGTGGCGGTGGGCGACGCGATCCCTGACAACTTTTCACATCAGTCTGGGGATTAGAGGCATAAGGTTTACGCTGGCCTTGCCAGGATCCAGGATAACATTTTTTGATTCAGCAATTTAAACTAATTTCAAGGCTGGCTCTGCAGCAATTTTCTGGATCAATGGAATGTCATAGCTCACTTGGTCACTAGCCCGCTTATCGCAAATACCTAACACAGGGGGATGCTATGCTAATTGCTTGGTATGGAGGGTTGGGAATCTTCATTTCCTGCTTCTTAGCCTGACGTCCAACGGCCAGAACCAAACATGTGATATGACTGATTAGTTGCTACCTTCCGAACAAAAGTCTGCGCATACAAAGACAAAATGCAAATATGACACAATGTGTTGTTTTCACTGAATGATATTTTCAATAAATAGCCAGGCACCATTATTAGATGCTGCAGGGAATTCTGATTTGGCAAAAAAATGAAAATATGGACAGATTATATAATGCATAAGTATGAAATAGTGTCAGAATAACAAAACTGTGGTGTTTTTAATTTGATTTAATTTTGTTTTAACATCCAGTAAGCCTTGGGCCAAGACAGTTGAAATGCATTGACTTCTGAATGGATAATGACTGAGGCAATGTTGTGACACACAGTTCACGTAACTATATACCATTTGCATTGTACAGTACGTACACACTGTATTGCATTTTTGCAGACTCAATAAACATAAATGTTTCTGATTGCTATCCATTAACCACTGGACATGTTCTGTTGTAAGCATGGCTGGAGCCCTGAACACTGAAGCATGAAATAAATAAATATCTGCAAATCATTTCGGAAGTGTAGCTTCAGGGCGGCACAGCTGAGGACATTATCTGTTGGGCTTATAGGAAAGTCTGGTTCCTTTCAACAACAATAACTCAAATGTTGCAACTGAAACTTCAAATTGCACAAAGAAAAGGAGTAGAGAGAGTGACAAAATTACCAAAATTGCCTGAATGTGAGACGTGTTCAGCAGGGATTCTGTCTCCCCGTATTTCTGCAGACATGCTGTTTTAAACTCTGGCTTTTAAACTCTGGGATGCGACCAGAAAGCATTTTGGGGAAAACAGTTCTTTTTTTTCCCTGGCAGCGCTCGTTCCATTTTCTTATGTTTCAATTGCCAAGGACAGAGCAAAGCCTCATAGGGTTAAAAAGCAATTTCCCACATCATGACAACTGTACAAATGTATGGTGGCAAATGTTGGAGGAGAAAAGGGGGAGGTGGGGGTAGATAAGGGGGTGAAAGACACCATGGTGGCAGTGGTGGAGGAGAGAGGTTAATCCTGCTGTTTAATCTGTGGAGGTATGGGGGGGCCTTATCTCTGCCGCCTGCTGCCGTCGCGCTCTCCTTCAGCATCGAGCATCCCTGACTGTCTGACATCACTCAGTGCTGGGTGATGGTGGTGGTGGAGGTGCTGGGGGGTTGACTGGGGTGAAGGGGGAGAGGAAAGACAAGCCAGCTGCAGCTACGTGAAATGCCAATGCTACCCCAGAAACATACACTACATGCCGTGTGCCACAGAGTCACATGCAGCCGATTCTGTTCGACATCCTGTGGGACTGAGCACTGTCAACCTCCATTTCCGTATTTGTTTTGGTGAAACTGTGATGAGGGAAGAAACCAGCAAGGAAATGCTAGAACTCATTGGCCTGTTATCAGAAACGTCTGCTGGCAAACTGAACAGCTGTCAACTACCCTCAGGCAGCAAAGAAACAAGAAAATCCCCACACGGGCATAAATTTAAGCGAGCACGCCTATTTGGAAAAACTGAAACATAGATTTTTATATGTATCAAGAAGCCACGTCTCACTGCAGCTTAGCTCATGGCTCTGATTAGTAGACGACAGTGTAAAATGCACATGATGGGCTCCTACTGAAGGCCCACAGCAGGCTCAACTCGAGTGTTAGTAACAGCATAAAAACAACCGACCCGCCTCCAGAAGAGTAAAAAGAACACAGATCTCTAAATTTATTTGATGATGACTTATACTTGACCTTACAACCATCATTTAGGTTCCAGCCTTGGATCCAACAAGCTTTTCTTGAGGGCTTCATGAAACAACAGCAGCCTTCACGGGTGCAAATGGAGAGAGGATTCACTGCGTTCACTGATTTAGAGCAGCAGTAATTAAAAAAATCAGCATAAAGAGGGAGACATCAAGTGACTTCCTGAGCCGTTTGATTTCACTCTTACTGGCTGCTCCTCTATCTTCTTTTTAAAGGCACATTTTTGTTTCAACAGTAAATATCCAAATAATGGATTATTTTTTCTTTTCTGTATAGGTCTTTATTATTTTTCACTGCAAGTCTAATGACAGACAATATCTGATTTTTATTTTAATTTGTGTTTAACACAAAGCAACAAGTTATATGCAAGTGGCTGATGTGTTCAAGCCAAGTTAAGGTGGAAGGAAAACTTTGTAAACCTACCAATATCCATCAGAGCACTTTTGTTTGTTTTGTGATCACAGTTGGTATGTTTCTATGCACAGTAAAGTCGAGCTACAGTTAAAGCTCGATTAGGCCATTTAATTGGACTACCGTCTTTGTCCCCGTGTACAAGCGCAGAGGGAGAATTGATTTACTGTCTGACTCCGATATGGTAGGTGGCGATATGCTGCGTTCAGCTGGTTGCCGCTGGACGTTATTCCAGTTAGCCAAACAAGCTACAAACTAGTTAGCAACAGGCTAGCTGAATTCATGTTGAACAGTGAATACATGGACAACTTCACAACACTGTACACCTCATATCTACGTTTTACTTTTAATTCAAATTCAATGCACGCTTCCCCTTGTGCTTATGGTATTCTTGTTTTCGTACTGGCTTTTCTCTACGAGTTTATTCTGTTTAAGTTCTGGGTCAAAGACACCGCAGGGACTATTGAGCATGCTCAAAACACTTAGGCCAGTCCGAGTGTGGTGGAGGTATACACATGCAGGAGTACTTCGACTTAATCCCATTATCTGGGTATGTTAGCTCGACCTGGAGAAATTTGATTTAGTATGATGTAAGTCGCACTAACATGCTTACATGCATTTTAAAAGTCCGGTTTTAGCTGGACTGACACAATAAATCAGTTTTCTCTTACGTCATGTGAACATACTGACTGATTGCTAAATATAAAGTAGGGATGTAATGGTATCATTAATTTCGCGGTATCGGGGTAGCAAAAGTGCCTCTGTACTGTCATGGACGTGAAACGGTATCAAATGATAGGTCATCAAGACAAAAAGTGTAGTTGTGTTTCAGCCACAGTCGAGCAGAGCGGAGGGAACTGGGAAACACAGAGACTATGGACCATTACGCCTCTTTCCTCATCACACGCTGAGGACAGAAAAAACAATCTGAATCTTGGACTGTTAACGCCTCTGAACAAGACAGAGGCAGGCTGCAGTGAAAGAGATCGCACAAAGTGCGCTCTTAAACTTCAGTGTCGAGTTAAACTCAGTTGTGTTAAAGGAAGAATAGATTAAGCTGACCTGAGTTTATTTTCGCTTTCTCTTTGGTGACAGTGCACCACTGTGAAAAGAATGAAAAAAAAGGCCAGTTGTGAGAGACCTGCTCAACTGTCTGTGAAAAACTCATCGTCTCAGCAAACAGACACACACAGTCATGTAGGAAGTAGGAAACAAAGAAAAATACTCGTTTAGCTCATAGAATGGTCAAAAAGACGTTACTAGCAGAAAATGACATGGAGGAAATGTCAAAGTATACAGTTAATTTATGAGTGTAGGATAAAGAAGAGAGCACGGGATATGAGCTGGGTCATTTGTAAATCATTGTTTAGTGATTTAGACATTAAATATGGTGATTTTTTGCACATGCGCTTGAAGGAAACAAAAAAATTGTAAGTGAATAACAGTTACAAAAAATCAGATAATGATAAGCAGCTTTTGATTTGTCTTTTTTAAAATTTCTAAATACCTTAATAAATACTGTACCGCAGTATTATCGAACCGCGAGTTTTTGATACCATAACATCTCAAATGTAAAGTGTTTTAATGGGCATCTTTTAACACAATGTAAATTATCAGTGTCTGACACAAGAGAAGGGATTACAAGTTTTGGCAGAAAAGATGCTTTGTTTTGAACTTTTGGACCTAATTAAAATGACCTGGCGTCCACGCTTTCTCAAACACTATATTCATGCAGAAAATGAGCAACCCTTAGCTATGATACTGCAGAAATAAACAGACCAACAAAACAAATCCCAATCCAAGCCCCGAGGCTACAAAAACAATTACCAGAAAATCCATTTATACATATACAGCTTCCTTTTCTTTTAATGACTCTATTAATGATAACATTTCATTGACTGGCCAAGGTCCCAGCTCTGTTGTCCGTTTTGTTTTGTTTTTTGGGGTAAAATGAGAGAAAATGTTTGGGCAGAAACTGCTTGTTGTCTTTTCAAAGCAAATCTAAAAACAGCAGCTACGTATCAGAAGGTGGGAGATTTCGGACAGGGCAGTCGATACCGTGTTTGTTTACACAGAAGATTTCACTCAAAGGCCAGAACCAGGAGGACACAGTTCCTAATCTGTACTTGTCTCCATCTACAGTTTCTAAAGGCGGTTAACCAACAACATGAGGTAAGAGTGTCTGAGCCTTTTCATAAAAATGAGATTTGCAGTTATGAAGATATGTTGAGTCCACAGTTGTTCACGAGTATAAGCCTCAGCAGCATATTTGGAAACCAAATGTTCCTTTAGTGCATCAGTTTCCAATGTATCTGAAAAAGATGGGGAAATGAGATGGCTCTCAGATTAAAAAGCAGCTGGAAGTAATTAAATGTCACTTTAGCACGTGGCGAGACAACACAGAGTCATCAAGATGGTCTCTGGACAGGATATCTGCAAATGTGCAAGAGGAGATTAAAAACACCTGAAAGTTGAGACAGCTGCCTCCAAAGGGAACTGTCTTTATCAGAGAAATTACACCATCACTTGCTTTAAAGTGGCAAAGGCACAGGTAATGTGATGATTGATACAGCTGCAAAACACCTTCAGCAGGAGGTCAAGGTGGATCGTCGAGAGTTCAAAGAGCACGACATCAACGCTAGACATCACAGTGACCCATCTGCTAATTTGTGTTTCTTTTAGACACAAACATAATCTTTTCTGAACCTTTACAAACACTTAAATGTTTTCATACTGTCTACTCAGAAGTTCAAAGTTTTTAAATTTAATCAGACCTTAAATGTGCACACTAGAGGATTATCTTTGTGTCAGCACACTCTTGTCCACTGGTTTGAATCCATGGTAAAGTTTCGATGTTCCCATATTATCCATTTATTTCTACTGTCACTTTTAGCTGACGGATTTCGGTCTCCACTGCATCTTCTGCTGAGATTTGTGGTAGTCGTCCATGGAGAGAGAAGGCATCTCTCTACTGATTAGCTTTGGCTAAGTGACACGTTTCTGGTCACTGCGATATGGGCTTGTGCTATAGGTAGGCCTTACTCACGTAGCTCTGAGGAGGTTATACAAAGGTTAAAAAAGAGCAACAGCTTACTGTAACTACAAAAAAAGGTCCCTGTGATTTTTAAGTATCCAGGAGCCACTGCTCTTAGTCTGTCGCAGAAAAACAAAAATGTCAGTGGAAAAATGCAAGCAGAGGTGAACGCAAGCAGCAAAGCGCCTGCTCAGGTACAGAGCAGGAAGTAGAAAACAGATTAAACTGATTTTTAACACACATATTAGACCAACAGTCAAGATGCCAGCGCAAACACTTAGTGCTTGTACTCATGAAGTCAGGCTGTAATCAGCATTGCATAATTTACAACGCAAGCTAGAGGTGTGTTACACAAAGCTAGTGCAAGCTAATAATGACATCAGTAACAAACGTCGGTGCAGTGTGAACTGCACGTTGCGCTGCATGTTACCACAGTGGCAGCGTCTGTGTTCGTGAGTGCTTCAAGTTTCCTTAATGGCTCAAGTTTTCTTTCAAGTTTAAAAACAGACTTGAATTCACAAGTGCTGACTTTCAAAGACTCTATGTTTAGCACTTTTAATGGGAACTCAGTGTGGTGGATTTGTGAGTGAAGTCTTTAAAATCTTTTTTTTTTCCCAAGCCTTTCTGAGAGCACTTAACTGAGCTCCATAATGACCTGAGAAATTGGCAAATATGGGACAATTTTTTTGCTTTTTAATTGCAATACTGTATTTCTTCTTCTGTGGTAAGCCCCAGCCAGCACTGTTAATGCACAGTTGATGGCTAATGACAGGTGTATTAAGTGATCATGGGATTTTAATGGCCACTTATCCCTGGCTGTCAGAGTCTACAGAAAAGCTGCTGGGAGCTACTACAGCGGCTGTCTCTCTGCCAAATGGGCAGCTTTCTGCTCGCAGCCTCTCAGTTTCTCCCAAGTTTCTTTTTGACTTTGTTCTCTGCATCCAGAACAACACATTCATTTAACTCGACAGAACATGTGTGTCATTGTCCTCCTTTCTGCGGCCCCTTTTTATCAAAGCAGTTTCAGCAAGCTTGTCATTCCTTATTTCGTGAGGCAGTGGATACATACTGATTTTTAAAATGCAGCTAAGCACAATACCTATCGGTTAATCATTAACCTAGTAAAACTCATTAATCTCTGTTTTTGCTCTTATCAAAGGTTATCTGACTGAGACCCTACAATCTGCTGACAACTGCAATTTAAATAATTACCAGTAAGGGCTAATGTAATCGACCATCAGCATATTTACATTTCTGCAAAAGGTCTGTCAGAGCCAAGCAAAGTATTGCAGTTAGATCTATTATTGCTCCTGCTGTCATTCTGAATATTTACAATTGGGTTGCAAGAACATGTTTTTGAAATAACATTTGAAAATAATAGTGCACCATCACTTGGTTCCATGTCATACGTCTGCATAGAGAGTGTTTAGTATGAATTGTATAATTGGTTTTACGTTGGATAAGCATTAAAAAGAGTATTAAATGTGGGGGGGGGGGTTGACATGGCAAGAATGCTATTTGCTTAAAAATGATGAGAAGGTGAGATGAGGAGGCTGGCGGCTCACCTTTGAACCGCATTTCCTCGAGGAAAGAGGTAGGAATGCGTTTTCTCTCTCCCTTCCCTTTGGCAGAGAGCATTTCTCACCGCAGTTCTCGTGGGGGAACCTTCTAAAACACATCCAACACCCACATAACTTCGATTTAAGATCTGCACCACAGCTAGTAATATCACAGAGAAACATTTCACAGTATCCTGCCCCGGTGCTTTGTCTTTCCTTCCCTGGTGGTGTTAGGTACCTATGATTACCCCTGGGCCATCAGTCCTCTGTGACCTCTTGGCTGGAATCCCCTGCAGCAGTATTTAGCTGTAGGACTTTCTGATATAATGGTGATTGGACAACAGTGAACCAGAGGTCCTCAATGTTTGGCTCACATCCGCTCCCTCTAAGAAGCATTATGCAACACCTGCATGCGACATTTATCGGTCCAGCATGCATCGCTTGCTCTTTGGATCAATTTATCCCCTTTCTCATGCGAACTTCACACATCTCATCAAGCGGCATTTTGAAATGCCGGCGGTCTTATTGATTTTCATTAGCGCAGTTCACATCCCTTGGGTCAAGCTACAGCCACGCTGGTCAGGATATTTGACCGTTCAGATTGTTTAACACACTTCAATGCCTTCAGAGTTCACTGTGTTCTACCAGTGCACTTCAGGGTTTCTTGCAACTGAACAGTGGTATATTACTGATTAAAGAAAAGCAACAATCCATAACAAGTATTTCTGCCTCTAACTGACGTTTACACATTTCTCCACCTGCCGGACTGCCTGAGCAGCAGCTGTTTAGCGGTGCGCTTGCTGCCTCAGCGCAGAACCGAAGGTCCATTTGAAAAACAAGAGCTGAACGGTTCATTCCCTGGAGGATAACCGAAGGAACCAGAGAGCCGGGCCTCTTCTGACGGCACGCAGCACTAAGAGCCATTCGGTGGTCCAGTAGAGATACTTGAATGTCATGTTGGATCACATCACATGTACTGAGAATAAGGTCAGCAACAAAAAGCGTGGAAGACATCAGTGGCTACAAGGACGAAGCTGAGTCAAGATGGGAGCTGGGACATTAGACAAACACAGCTGCCTCTCAAGGAGAGATAGTTGCTCTAAAAAGAAAATGTCTCTGTTTTTTTAAGTGAATGGAACCACATAACAAAATAGTCCAGGATATGTTTTGAAAACCTGTAAGTTTCCTGAACTACAGGTTAATGTCTCATCCCTTAAAGATAATGGAAAATGCTTCCCCTTTATGAAACATCTGTTAATGATGATGACAGTTTAATAATGAAGTCTTACTTTTCACTAGTTTAGTTACTGGGTTTTGATTTGTATTATTTAAGAAACTGATATGGCCCGACAGATATATATCAGTTTCCTGATACTATCAGCCGATATTGGCTTTATGCATATGTTGTTCTCTGATACAGGCTGCTATTATTTTTTTAAGGCTGGAAAAAAATGCTTGACTTTTAATTTAAAATTGTGTAATTACAAAGTTTGTCCAGCAGAGGGCAGTCTGTTGTTTAATAGCTAATAAGTGAAGTGTTTACTGTTATTATACAATATTGGCTGATATGTCAGATATCATTTCTTGCTCCCCAATATCCGTACCAGCATTGGCCCCAAAAACTCCCACACTGGTCAGGCCCTATATATGACACAATATCTGAATGGTGTAAAGTGATAATGATTCAGGGTGGACTATATGAATAAAGTGGATGTAGCCGCTGTAACATCACCCATTGGTATGTTGACTGCCATTTTTAAGCCTCCAGTTTGGCACGAATTTTCACACCATGAACAAAGGCAACAACCAATCTCGATGGCTGAATGAATGTCACATCTGTCTCCCACTGCAGAGCTTAAGTTTGCGTGGTCAGTGACATGTTTAGAGAGGAATTTCAGGCGCTAGCAGACAAAAAAACACTCACAATGGAAAACAATGCAATATTAAATAAAAGGAATGTTCCGACAAGATGGATAACGACCTAGGCAACCTGGCAAGAACTCTTTTTTTCAATTACTACATTACTGGTTTAACACAACACTTAAAAAAACAGCAGACAAAAGCAATAAAACTTACATAAATAGCTAATATCACAAAACTACAATATAATATACATGTGATTACTTAAGTACTTGTTGTAAAGTTACGTTACACATGCCTCCTGCCAGGCTACCGCCGAGGCTGGAATGAGATGTCGAAACTCTTTCACAAATTCGTATTTCTGTGTTTCTGTCACAAGTTTGTGCTGCTGTCAGTCTGAACAGTTTCAATGCAAATTAGTGTTGTGTTATGGCCTTTACTATGAGACAAAATATCGTCCCACCCAAGAAAATAAAACACATGATGCTGATTTGCCAGATGCAGTATTTTTACTGTCACATTGAATGTGAATGTACTAAAAATGCACTGGCTTCAACTCTGGCTCTAGATTGAACACAAAGAAATCAAGAGAAATTTTGGAGCCTTACCCATCCTGCCACGAGGAGAACCATTAAAAGAATTCATCAAATTGCTAAATTCACACAAAAAATCCCAGCAGGGTGCTTCAGTGTCACCTGGTTTGTTCTTCTGACCTCTTCTGTGATGATCACGCCTCTGAGCTGCCAAGATCAAGCGCAGAGCTGCACGTGCCTCGCTAGCAAGAGCAGCACTGGGAATGCTTTTGTCAGCAATATGTGAGTGCCTTCACTAAATGCCAGATAACAAGGCTGAGGGAAAAAGAGGTGCATGCACACGCAAGCTCATTAGGACGTGCTGTGATCTCCCTGGCCTCAAGTTGTATCACTAGGTAGTTGTAAAGAAAATTTAGCCGAGGAGAAAGTCAATGAAGTGATGATGAAAATGAGCCTCCCTGATGCAGCTGATTGATTTTTTCAGTGAAAAATAGCAAGTGCGTAGGGAGCACTTGTCGGCACTACACAAATCGCAGGTAAAAGGTATGGGAATCGTTTTCACAAGGTCCTCTCACACCACCTGAATTTATCTTGGAGGGTGAGGCGGTACTGTTCTGTTTGCTTTGAGTTGACGAGTTTTCACCTTGACTGAAAAATCTCAACCAATCAAAGATTAGAAGACTCACTCTGGGTTCACTTTTTTGTATCCTTGTTTACCATTAAAAAATGGAAGTGTCAGAAAATCATTTTGGTGCAAAAGATCAGAGTCTGTGTTTAAGCCCTGCAAATATTTAGACACTGAATCAATATTGATGCTTCAATCTGTGTAAGGGTTAACTGAGCCTGAATGACTACAGCACCAAACCTGCAATTAGATAATGTCTAAATAGCGATAGCAGCTGCCTGCACAAGGACCTTAACATAAGCATCTTTTTACAGTAAGCAGCTGAATGAGGTCCTTAGATCACAGGCAGCAAATTTAAAGCTGCAGTTGGTAACTTTGGGGTAAACATCAATAGCTTTTTAGTGTTCTAATTGGAAAAAAATGTCATAATACCCAAAGACAGCTGGTAGTAAGTGATGTGGTCTGAGAGTATGATGAAATTTCTGTGTTTTCCCATCATGCCTCTGTATTCAGGATTGATAAGAATCCTATCGCTATTTGCCCCATCAGTGATGCTCTCTGTACTCTCTGTCCTGATTGGCCGGTCTACGCTGCACTTCTTAGCGACAGGCAGGGTTGGGAAGGTTACGTTGGAAATTTAATAGGTTACAGATTACTATTAAATTACTATTATATATTTAAAATGTAAAAAGTTATGTCACTATTTCAAATTCTTTATAAAAGTAATGTAACTTATTACATTTGATTATATTTTTAGTACTCTTTCAACTGTTAACCATTTTCAAATGTTTAAACCAGGCAGTGTTAATGGCAGACGTGAGGTGCTGCAATTCAAACAAGGGAACCAATTAAAAGCATCAGAATAGCACCAAACTTCACTAAACAGCCTTGACTAGAAACAGCAAAAAAAGACATCGTGCACATCAAAAACACGCAAAGCAACAAAATAAATATTATTCAACATGCAGCCTAAGCTTTTTACAGAAAATATTCAGATGTTACCCTTTGTAATCATTAACATTATCATAAGTAACTAATTTAATTCCACAATTTTTCTAAGTGTAACAGATTATAGTTATATTTATTTTGTAATTAAATTATGTAATTTTGTTACACGTAACTAGTTACAACCCAACAGCGGCGACAGGTGACGTCAGCTGGAGCTGATTAGCTGTTTGTGTCTTACAGCTAAAACACTGAATGCGGTCGCGTCCGCGAAGTGCCACGTAGCGCAGCTAGTCTCTGTTCAGCGCCCACATAATCCAATCTGACTGTCAGAGAGAGAGAGAGAGAGAGCGCTCAACATTTGACGAGAAAGGGGCAAACGAGCGGAGGAGCTTGTTGACCGGCATGGAGAAATGTGCTTCTGGTCGGATGGGAAATGGCGCTTCGCAGCGCTTCGGCCCCCGGTGTGTCCTCGGCGTTACGCTCTGAGTCACTGCTGACATCAGAGTGTCTGCAAGTGACACCGTCAGTCGGCTTGAGCTCGAGCTGAGACGAACCAGTTTACTCCACTGCAACTTTCCCTGCAACCGTCTTGTTTCGGTTCAAACTGGACTTGACAGAGAGAGCGACAAAAAACAAAATACAACGCAAACCAGTGCAAACGGCCACAGCGGACTTCCTCCCCATGAAACTCATGCTACAGCTAATGTTAGCTTGTTAGCTTGTTAGCTAGTTAGTAGAAGTTACCAAATGTAACTTTATGAGGGAAAAAGTAGGACTGCATTAAAAATCTCCCAATTTCTGATTCAAATCAATCTTGATTTGAATGAGCCAATATAGATTCAAAAATATTGTGAGACTGATTATCTGCCTTTTCTGGTGGAAGTCTGACAAGAAATGCACGAACACTGTGGAAGCGCGTGGAATCTGCATGGATTGTCTTGGCCACAGTGGCCAGTAAATATTTGTACAAAAATAATCACGTAATAAAAACCGCCACTGCGTTTCACACACACTCATGCAGGTACAGCTAACTTCATGGTGCATTCAGTGCACCTCGTAAACATGCTAATCTGTATTGCTCTAAATGGCAAAGCACTGAGATCACACAGGGGCTTCATGTTACATTAAGTGTGCCTTAAATAATCAGAAATTCATATTCACATTAATTTAGCTCCTTTCTCTTTATCACAGTCAAACTGCACAAATGCACAAGAAGAATTTTAATCTTAACACAATTTAACTTCAATTTAACATC
>JAQFJA010000005.1:18423373-18439485 GCA_029874485.1 Naso brachycentron
TACCAAAGTAATGCAACTTATTATGCTTGATTACTTTTTGATTGCTTTTAAAAATGAATTTCTAATAAATGTTTTCAACTGTAAACCATGTTCAGATGTTTAAACCAGGCAGTGTTGACCGTACAGCTGTGCTCAACACTGACAGGCTACATACATGCAGATGTTCCGTCAGGTTTGACATGGAAAGTTTCAATAACTGCTAAACATATTTTGCATTGCACTGTTCTCATCGAAATCAAATGTTTATATATGTGTATATATATACACATATATATATATATTATCCACTGATATGATGGCAACTCTCAGACAGGTTGTTTAGCTTTGAGCGGCAGTGTGGATTGATTAAATTGGCAGATGTGAGGCGATGCAAATTCAATCGAGAGAGCTGATCAAAAACATCAGAATAGCATCAAACTTTACAAGACGGCCGTGACAGGAGATGGCAAAAGAAGGCATTGTGCACATCAAAAACAGCTAAGCAACAAAATGAATATTATTTAACATTTAGCCAAAGCTTTTTACAGAAAATATTCAGATGTAACCCCCTTTGTAATCATTACATTTTACTGTAATTTAACTACAAATTTTTTCTAAGTAACTACAACTGATTACAATTCCATTTATTTTGTCACTAAATTACGTAATACCGTTACATGTAACCAGTTACTTCCCAACACTGCTGGCTACTAACAGGAGTAGGACGAGGGAGGGGGTGAATATCATCGGAGGCTTCTACTATTAAGCGTTCAATTATCTATAAAACACACAATAGGGGCTCCAGTCAGCGCAATGACAGATTGCAGGTGTACAGCTCTTTAGTGTTGTCCCCGTTAACCCAGGTTTTTATAGATCACCTCGCATGCCACCCTATAGCTGTTTAGTTATCTCCATGAATATATGCAGAAGGGATCTGTCCTTGCTGAGAGCAAAATCTGATAATGCAGCAGCAAACACAGCTGAGAGTCAGAGCAAACCAATTCAGAGCTCTGTTTAAAAAAAGCCAAAGGGCTCGCTGCTCATCTCTGCCACAGCGGCGCACAACAGATGAACAATTATTCTGAGTTAGACTGGAAGAAAAATAATCTATTTATTCATGGCTTGTTGAATCAGCTTTATCTTCTGTGATTAATCCAAGTCAATAATGTAATCTTTAATTATAAAGAATGGCCTTATTACCTACGCAAAATAATCACGCCGGTCCACGATGCTGGAGAGAGGAAAACAAATTTCTCTGCTGTGTGGTTATGTATTTTCCTGGCATAAATTAGAGCATCTAGCCGATTGTGCTTATTTAAATATTTTGAAGAGAGAATGCATTGAAGCCAATTCATGTTTTTTCTTTAGAAAGAAAAAAAAAACCCTTATTATTGGTGATTGGAGCATTTTAAAGCACACATTTGAGACAGTGAGTTCAGGATGAATTTAGCATTTGTATGCAATAATGAACTAAATTATGTGCAGTTACCTGAAATTCTTTGTGAAATAAAATAGAATGCGAAGCAAAGGTCTGTGCACAGAACATGCTCTGCTTACAGGCGAGCTTAAATCTCTGAACACTGCAATTATATTTCATCATGCAATTTTCCCGGAGCCCCACATCTATGTAGCTATTACCAATATAAAACATCTGGAGATCCCAGAATGATCAATCGAAGGAAAACACATTACATGAAGCCGATGGTGAAGGAGGGCGCCATGAGATGAAGAATAATGACCAGTGTGCGCAGGAGACTTTTGTGTGTGTAAGTGGGTTTGGACATGCTTGCATGTGATTAATTGCACATCACCTGTAATAATGGCTTTCTTGCTGTCACAAATTATGTGAGATTTGTAGCTACAAAATAAAAACTGAGACAAGAGGAGTAACTGCAGGTTTCATTTGCACTGCTACTTTTATATTCCGCCTCCCTGCCTGATCCCAAACCTCCAAGTTCCTCCTCTTTTCCTCTCTATGCACTCACCCTGTTGTGTTCCCCACCAGGACTCAGACTAAGTGATTTGTCATGCGTGGAAGCAGCAAGTAGCCTGTAACAAATCTAACTGACAGCCCCCGAAAATGCAGATCACATAGCCGACAGAGAGGAAACAGCAGCTTAGGGAACTTTCAGCAGGATCTTAATCTGTGATGAAGTCGCCCACTGTCCAACAAGAGCTACAGGACGATTCATAGACTGACACGGGACAGACATTTCCTGGATGTCAGAATTGTCTGCTAATTAATGTATTCGGGGAGGACTGGGTGTCAAAACGTCAGAGGACATCGCCGTCAAACGAGCTAGAAGCACATTATAAACTTTTAGATTCATCTTGTTGCCTCAGACTGAATTTAGTCAAACTTTGCAGCACCCCTGAGGAGCATGACATTTTCTTTTGCCTCAGCAAACAACTGAGAGAATTTGTTGGAGGGGGATCTATACTCGTGTCACACGTAATTTTATGTCTTCACGTGAGGGGCTGCATGAAAGACAACAGCGAAGAATAAATATCTGAATCTGCAGTTAGAGAAGCAGTGAAATGTCATTACTCCTCTGCTGTAATTTGGCACATCAGAGGTGATGATGCGCTGTCCCCGTGATGAGACAAAATCTTTAGGTCTCAGGAAGGTGAACATATCAATGTTCAACATACCCTATTAAGACTTGACACCCACACTTTATCATCACTAAAGCAATTGCATATTCCTATTCCTGCAAGCGAGATGGGGAAATCCATCTCCTGCAAGGACAGTGCCTTTAATAAATAGTGCACAGAACACAGGCACAAACTCTTCCTCCCTCTCTCTCCCTCACACACACACACATACACACACACACACACACTTTCCTTCTCTCATGGAAATTGTTTCCTTCCTTTTAGTCAATCTGGCTAATGCAAAAATCATGTATGTCTGTCTTTAAATTTTTAATATTAACAGCAGCAAGATTGAAATACAACGTTGAAGAAGCATTACTCCTTCCCCTTCTGAAAGGTACAAGAGCTCAGAGAGAGAGAGAGACAGAGAGAGAGAGAGAGGCAGCTGCTCTGCAATGTCAGGAAGAGAGAAGGGGAGCGACGGGGAGAGATGGAAAAGAGAGGAGGAAGAGATTCGGCTATTTTCGATGACAATTTTGTTGCCATGCACTCTCAGCTGCTGGAGTTGGAAGCAGCATTAAAGCACAGTTTGCCTTGGAAAAAAAAGTATAGAACCACATACGATTGCTCTCTGTTTTTCCTCTTCAGGAGCAGCCTTTGTTCTTTGACATAATAGATTCTAGTACAGGCTGAGGCACACGGCTGGAGAGAAACACTGTTGCTGCTTGGAACTTAGTGGGAAGAGATATAGCTCAGTGACTGAGCCAGAGCGATGAATCTTGCATGCAGAAATGTATCGTGGGAACCACATGTCCTCTCCAGATGAGTACAATCATAAAGAGAGCGTCAGCTCCTCCAGACTTCAAGTGTTTATTTTGTTTTTATGCTTATTGGTAGTTTTGGATGAACAAGAGGAGTTTTGTAAAGCTTTGTGTTTATGTTTCCTAAAAGTGTTCAAATTGTGACAGTTTTGCTTTTGTAGGACTCGTGCTTTGTAAAAAAGTTTTAAAATAAAGCCTATAAGTCATGATGGAGTAATGTAGTATGACTGTGACTCTGGTAAAGACTGAACTTCAGAAACTTTTTCACTCACCACAGAGAAGTCCTCCACTGAACAGTTCTGTCCACTGAAATTGCAGCTCATGAGCATCTCTTCTAACTGATGTCCCGTCCTGTTGAAGATGTCCTGCATGTCAGGGGCAGGATACATTAAATCAGTGGGTTTGTGCCCATCCTTGTTTTTGGGGGGCAGACCCGTTAAGTTAGCCAGGTGGTAGATGTCGGCATCGGTGAGCGCAGAGAAGCGAAAGCGGTTGATGTTGCAGATGGTCACAGCAGGGAAAACCATCTCCGGGGTTGCCTCTTCGTTCAGAGCTGTGACATGAGGGTGCTCCAGGTAAGAGATGGCACACTTAGCCGCTTGGTACAAAAACAGTGCGAGTGATGTCAAAAAGGCAAGAGCCCAGAGAGTCTGCCGGATGCCCAAGCGACCAGAGACAAAGATGTGGTTAATCCCATGAAGGGAGCAGGAGTTAGCAAACCCAGCCAAGTCCTTAGCCGGAGGTGTGCAGCTCTCCTCGATCAGGCTCTCCTTGTCCCCATCCTGCTTGCTTTTCTGCTTCTCATCCTCCTCTGCAAATTTGATTTTGCAAACAAATTCGATAGGCATGGGGGCAGCCAGGTCTGCGTTTTGGTTTTGTTTTTGATGGCAGCTATCAGCCCTGGATCACTTCCCTCCTACTTCCTCGGCTTTTGTCCTCTGAGCGGGAAACAACTCCAGAAAGAAGAGAAAAAGACAGGAAAGAGTTTGTTGCTGCTGCTGCCGCTGCTGCCTCTGCTGTGACTGATAGTGCTGCTGCTGCTTCTGCCGCCACGGCTCCTAGTGACTAGAGCGCTGCTGCTGCTGTGCTGCTCCTGCTCTGAACGCTTGTCTCACTACTTGATCAGCTCACACAGTCTCGCTTATCAGCAGTAATACAGCTGTCAAAAAAAACACACCCTTGCACGCTGCCTCAGACCCACAGATGGAAATGCTGCATTTGGAGACGGGCTAAAATAGGCACTGGGTACTTAATAATTCATGAGAAGGTAACATTGTGATTATTTCCTCCTCACTGGCGCGAGTCGCAACTTCCCCCGGTCATCCTTGTGCTTTCCTCTGACAGCCCCCCTCCTTCTTAATCCACTTGTTTGGATGGCGCTTCCACTTCTTGACCTGAGTAAAGTTGGTGTCAAAGGTTTTTCTGCCAAACATCCGACATTTTATGTGAATCACAGGGGGTCATCGGTTTTTAACGCTACCCCCAATGAGGTCTCAAGAGAATGCCTAATTGAAACAATAATGAGGAGTGCGAGAAGTGGAATTGAGCACAAGCAACTCCTGGCAATCAATCTTGTCTTTGCAACAAAAAAGTAAAAGACTATTGATCGCACGAACGTGTCTGTCAGAGATTAGGAGAGGCAGTACAACGGTGTTTTCTTATCAGGAACTAATGGTCGCATCGCAACACTCCTGCACGAATTTGAATTAGTGAATGCCTCCTGATCTGGACCCCGACGCTGCTAAAGATGTTGAAATGAAGTATTGATCAGCCTCCGTTCCTATCCTTTACAGTGTGTGTCTTAGAGCTGTTAATGGCCTTTTTCCAAGTTGCCAAACAAAATTATGCAAATGTGAGGCAGAAAAGTGAAAGCCCTAACGCGTGTTATTCCCCTTTAAATGGAATTAGTCATGCAGGTCACATCACAAGGGGCTGAGACCTCCAGAGAAAAGGCATATTTAAAAGTGAATTCAACCGCTCCAAAACACACGTGCCAAGTGAAGTCCAAGGGAGCATCTGAAAGGAACGATTGCTCAAAACTGCAGAACGAATGAGGGTACAAAACATGTCAGCTTTTCCTCTCTCTCCCAAGCATCTCTCATGATGGTGCTGACCTGTGAAACATCATTTTGCTGCAAATAAATCAGATTAAACATACATAATTTGATCTCTTTTGCTGCTTAAAGAAAACACTATCTCCTTTAGAAACAAAAGAATGCAAATACAGACATGCTTTCAGTCGTTGCAGACATTCGCTTTTCACACATTTTTTAATAATTGTCTTTTAATGTTGTGTTCTGCTGTTACATAAACAGAATTATCTACAACTAGGATATTACCTTTACTGGAGAGAAGTAAAGGGTCCGTGGCTGAGATATGCTTCTGGCAGGCACTGAGGTCTGCTTACCACAGAGTGTTTTATGTAGTCACTCCCAGAGGATGCTGGGCTTATTTACAGTCTCACAGAGGAAATGAAAGCTCACAGTCCACGCCATGACTAAATACCAAATGTGAATAAAAAACACACAGGCACATCTGGCACATGAAAACCATTCAAGGAGCGGATAGCATTATGTTCATTTGTCGGAGCCAATAACACTCCAAACTGCAGGCCTGTTTTCTGTTTGATGCCCTAAAAAAGAGATACAACGGAATAAATGTCGCTGACCTTCGAGTTACTTTCCTCACTGTCCATAATTGTCATTTAGCAGGAACATTTGAATACAAGGGCAAAACATTACAGGACTTTAAATATCACTTTCATGACAACCACAAACAATATGGCTTTACCTGATACAGTTTGAGAAGGCCATGTTGTGAGTGCTTCTCTCTGTTTTAAATACAAAGCTCAGCTGTGAATGAGAACGGTCGGGCAGGTTTAAAATTGGTCTGTGTGGTCTGTTGACTGAGAAATAGTTTGTAGAACCAGAAGAAGTGGAATGAAATCCTCACTGAGAGAGCAGCCAGGCAGTTTATCATCTCGTCCAAAAGCTCCATCTATTGGACGTCTCTGTGGTCGATTGGAGCTTTGATGTAAAAACTGCAGGGAGAATTTAAGCCACATTCAGCTTGATGTCGATAATTTAAAAGGATGGTTTTATAAACAAAAGGCATTAAATATCAGGGATTGAATTTCTTTGTAGATATTTTTTATGCACATTGTGTTAAAGGAACATCCCAGTGTTCCTACATGTCATTGTCCTTTGTCAATATTGGCCACATAGGTTACACAAACCCTGTCCATTTTCCCCAAAATAGCTTTATCTATGAGATATCCTGCTTGTCTACATTTTGTCCATATTCAATACATGTTACAGAAAGGAGCTGAAAATGTGCAACAACGTTAGTGTCAAAATCCTCCTTCACGCTAATATTCCAGCTAGCAAGGCAGCACTCGGAAGGAACTATTTTTCCAGGCGTAATGACTTTTGTCTCAAAGGCTCCCCTCTCCCTCTCTCTCTCTGTCTCTCTCTCTTGCTCAGCGATTTTTGACCAAATAAACACAGACGTTCTCTTAAGAAGGTTGTATTACCTATACCTAACAACTTTCACGTGTCCTATAGTGTTTCTATACCCTGTTTCAACATGAATGGCAGTGAATAGGCTTCAAAAATGCAGTCTGAGATCTACTGAAGTATAAAAATGTGGTCCTATTCTAACAACGGCATTAAAAAAGAGCAAAAGGAATCATACATAAAACAGCTTACAGAGAACCAACAGTTCCATTATTTATCAAACTAAAACCACTGAAGATTCAAGATGTGATTTATTATAAAACTATTCAAATCATGTTCAAAGCAACTAAACAACAGTTGCCTAGTATCCAGGGGTTGTTCCTACCGAGAGAAAACAAACACAAGTTGAGAGGAACCTGCATATTCAAAAAGTAAGGATAAAATGCAAAATTTCACTGCATCACAACAAAGGTGTTATTCTGTGGAATAACTGTGATGACAAGCTGAGGAAATGTGATTCTTTATCCAAAAAAGAAAAAGACAAAGTTCAGAAACAAAAGACCGAATGTTTACAAGCTGGACCCATGATTTCCTGTTCTTGTTATTTCTTGTTGGTGGAATGTTTGATGGTTTTGGTACATTTAACGTTGCTCTTGTTTTGTCCAAAAGTGTTGACTCGATTATAATGACTGTGTTAATAATCACAGACACTGATAGCTGTAAATAGACTTTTGAGTTTATATGATGTATGTACTAAAAATAAGAAAGGTTTTTCTTTTTGTTGCTTATAAGCTTTAGTTTCTATTTTTCTCTTTGTGTCCGTATTATTTTAGTATGTTCAATAAATTGGGGAAAAAATCTGGGAGATCTCTGTCAATGATGAAAGGTCAAAAATAAACTGGTATGATCCTGTAAGGTCCTGTCAATTCAAAACTGACTGAAATTATCTCCAGAAAGTAACTAAAAAAACTATTTTGACATTATATAAAAGACATTAAGGTGATGTATTCCCTCTGAGGTTAGCACACCCTCTAGCACTGCTCCGTTCTGCCTCTAGAGGCATTCGTCTGACGGTATAGCTCAGGCCTGTGGCGGTGGGTGCTGAATGATGCCTGACCTGTCTCGAATCGTTCGGTCCCAGCCTGGCCATGTTCACCCGGAGGTTTTGAGCTCGGTTCCGCTCACAGAAATTAAATCACTGCCTGGTAGAGCTAAACAAAAGGTGGAATATCTTAAAGCATATGGCAATAAAGAGGCACTGAGCCCTGCAAACTCCACTCTTACAGCTGAATCGAAGAGTAAAACCCTTGAAGCAGAAACTTTTTTTTTGGTCCAAGAACAATGGCAAAAGAACTCAATTTAGAGCCTTATTTTCTTAGAACAGAACACAATAAATATTCTTTTGTTCCTGAAAATGTTGCAGTGGAAACAGGCTGTTATGCTCCTCTGACGCTAATAAATTGTGTTTTCAACAGGACTACACTACAAATAAATCGTAATCAATGATTTTTATTTCCTCCCATCAGTCTGCAAAAGTAGTTTATAACACTAGAAAAGAAAAATCTTCTTTAAATGACATGATGTGTTTTCATTGGTTCAAGGACAGTTCAATGGCACAGAGAAACCCCTAGTAAACCAGCTCTAACGGTGAGGCCTGTTTTTTTTAGCGAGGGGTACTGGTCAAACGTTATTTGACAGCCATCATGCTTGCCATTAAATCCAGAGCTTTTACTTTTAGGAGGATGTGGAGGCTTCTTAAAGGCAGCTGAACTACAAAATGCCCCAAGAAATACATTTGAGCACTGTGAGGCAAACTAAACTTAAACTTCATAGAAACATAAAATGTTTAAAGTGTTTTCCTTAAATCAAATTAAAGGAGAAACTTTAAAGAGCTAAAGTGAAGTTTTAGCCCTATAGTTTCTATGGCAATCAACAACAGTCTGAAAGTGAGCGCTCTACATTTATCAAGTCAAAATTGTGTTTTTGGTGGTTTCACATTTTGAGAGAAAGGCAGCTCCTGACAATATTTTGATTTATACTTGTGAATGTGAAAACTGTGGGACTGAGAACAATTCTCTGTCTTTCTAGCTTTAAAAAAACACAGTTTCTCACTCTGAGAGCGAGCTGACAAAAAATCAAACAGTAATTTTTTAAGACCCAAAGCCTACAGCCTCACTAGCAGCCCCTGGAGGCCACAATGCTCATTGAACCCATAGTCTTTAAAATCAAATCAGTTTATAATCTTGAGAAGATGAATGTGTACATGAAGTGTACATGGCAATACTTGTGATTTTTAAAATACAAATTAAAAGCATTAATTTTTCATGAATTAGAAAATGTCTAAAGTGTTGCTAGAAGTCTTTATGTAGGTGCAACATTTAGAGTAAAGCTGTTGTTGGAAATTAAATTCTTAGATCTCAGCCCCCCTCCACCCCTCCACAGGGCTCTTATAGAGGAACATGTACAAAATATGCATTACGAAAAATCACCTGGCAGAATCAAATGAGAATCTAAATGCAGAAAATCTGCAGCAGCTAAAATAAAGATAAAAATTAAAATAAAATTTGTGTTATCATCGTGACTTCAAAGTTTCTTCATTTCCAAAGAAGGTTTTTTTTGTATTCGCTGAGCTTTGAAACAGTGTAAAAAATAAATAAATAAAAGATGCTGGTAAGGATGTTTCATTTCAATCAGCTGAACGCTGCAATTTCAACCTTAAAGGTGGAGTCAGCAGCATTTGTTCGTTGCAGCTTGTTGACACAATGTTCAAATTTAGCCCCTCCTCCTGAGCTCAGTGCCACCAAAAGTATTGTAGCATGTACTTCTACTGCGTGTACAAACATAGCAAGCTATGTAGGAATATTACATTTGTTTTAATGCAAAAGTGGATAATTTAGCAAGTTAGCACAAGCTAACCGCCGGCATTTGACATCTGTCCAACAGACAGCAGGCCAACTCCACGTCGCTCTTCCTCCCCAGCCTCTCCTTCAGTGCTCGAAAGCAGCTGAAAGCCAAACTGAGATTCATTTTCATTCTGATAAAAGCTTCATCTGCTTGGTGTTTTGCCTCATTAGGGAAATATTTTCTTTTCTTCGCTGCTACGTCCGCATAAGCCATTTTGAATGGTATCCAGTCATTATCATTTATCCACTCTCATACTCACCTGTGTGCTGTCATTCTTTGGGGGAAACACACCCACTCCCCACCCAGAAATGTCCCGACTAAAGCAAAACATCAAAACACAGGCAGAGGGCGGGGCTCTGCAGACACAGTCACCACCACACATGTCAAGGGGCTCATAAGTGATTATTAAGCTGGATTCATTTCATGCAAGTCTAAATTTAGTTTTTTAGGATAATGCCACTGACTCGACCTTTCAATTAAATAACAAATTGAATTAAAACTGGCAGCAACAACTGATGAATTTCATTGACTGGTTTGGGTCAATAAAACAGCAACAGACCAACAGGAAAACGCATGTCACACTTACAGCAATATATATACTTAGAGTGGTAATATACATTTTTTTTTACATTAGGATTATACTGTATCACTGCTTCAATCTCTCTTCAATAAAACTGAATGAAAAAGAAAATGCTAGCCTTGCACAGCAATTCAGTCCTGAACGTGCAGCCACAAGATAGTCGTGTACACTGATAGATTTGACGTACATTGCGCCTCCCATACATTTAGCACATACGCAGCACAAATTCTACTTTCTCTTTTTGCGTGTGTGTGTGTCTGTGTGTGTATGCCTTCTTTTTGACGGGTATTAATGTGTTGATAACAAATAATGAAGACTCAATGCAACAGAGGCTGCTGCTGCCTCAGCAGTAACACCGGCAGGTATCTGTGGTCAACAGAGAGCCCGGCTCTGTGGAACCGGCAGGGGAAATGTCATATTTGCATAAAAGCCACAAAATATTGTATTTTGTGTTTTTCTCAATGTTTCATATTTGAAGGTGTGGGATTGCAGAGGCTGCAGACGGTGGGCTGATATTTGCTCTTTTTTTTCTTGAGCAAACACCAGAGATACGAGAGGAAACTTTCAACTGAACTTGAACAACCTAATGAGAAAATGTACTGAAGGGCACTTAAGTTAATTAACTATACTGCTGGGTTCACAAAGTATTTCATTGCGGTGTTTGTCTATTTTAGGCATTTCTGTCTCACATATGGCACCCACTTATGCACTAGATAAAATCATCATAAGATTAAAATTTATCTTTGTGTATAAAATCCCATGTTTAATCCCAGCGTTGGGCAGCAAGTAATGTAATGTAATGTAATGTAATGTAATGTGGGAGACGAAGGAAGCACTTCCACATGACATCACATACTAATCTTACAGTTTATTGTGCTTGCTGCTTCGCTATTGGCTTTTCTTGTCAAGACACCCGCCACTCTGACTCTGATTGGCTACGTTGCGCCTCTTGACACATCTCTCTCGTGTCTTGTCATGGTAGTTAAGGGCCACGAAAAGAGCCACAGGGACAAAGATTAGTATTAAGCATGAAGAGAGGAGAGAGAGAATGATATCCTGATGTCACATTTTATTTGCAGGACATGTTCACGTTATAATGTCCCAAAAGATCATTCTAAAATCAGGTAAAAAAAGTAGCTTTAATTTGACGTAGAGCAACTGGTAGCTTAGCTCACTACATTTTCCAAGTAGCTTGGACAACACTGTTTAAACCTTTCCCTCTGATTTAAACACACCTTTCATCACTAATGACATCATCATCAACATCACAGTTTTGCTTGGATTCACCTGCTCAGTCTATTTCATGGGTAGAACTTTGTAAACTGAGGGCTATTTATTTTTTCTGCAGCTTCAGAACCTCCGTCGCTTGAGATTAAAGCAAAGCATTTTCGTCTTGTTCACGAGAAATGTATGCACACCCAGACGTGCATGAGAAGTCATGATAAAGAGCACTGCACATGCAAAAAGCCACTTTCATCACCATGTAAGATGCAAAATGAATTCAAAGAGGAAGGCCCCCTGAAAGCCCTTTCATAATATCAGGCCTCTGTGATCTGCACAAATGACACGACTGCGCCCATCAACCTCTCAAACACCCTCGAACTGCACTGACCAGTCCGTCTGATGCTCTTATCAGTCTATGCAAAATTCTAAAAAGATCTGACTTGACGATGACAGCTGTTCCAGCCATGACACGTCGAGTCATGGTCATGTCATAGTCAGTTCAAGCAAGTCGTCGTACAGCTATTGTATTGGTCCTGTTTCAATAAGTGCCACCAAAAACATTTTATTTTGATTGAACCCACCTCAGGAGCCTGAACATGCACAGTTGTACCAAACTATCACTAATGGCTCTACTGCAGCTTCACTCTGTTTTTTCTTTTCAGCTAAAAATACGCGACAGGGATGACTCTATAGGGGAACTCCACCACTTTTCATATGGATGTCCAATCAATGTTGGTGCTAACTGCAGTCAACTGAAGCAATAAATTCCTCCGTTTGTGCTATGTTGATAGAGAAATCTGAGTTTTTCGGAGTTTGTGCGAACGCGGCTCAGTGTACAAAGCACAGTAAGAGTGGCATGGTTAACATTATTTTCACAAGCTGTAAAATAATCACATTCAGTTGTTTTATTCTGACCTACCATGCCTTATGGAAAGAGACAATTATGTGTTTTTACTTGTAATGACATCACTTTATCACTGAGTAGATGCAAGAAGTGGTTAGCTGGAGCTGACAGCTCGGCCTGTGTGCTCGGGGATAAAGTCATAAAATTATCACATAAATGTTGTTATATTGTTTTGTGATTGAGATTCTGCCCCACCATGCACCGCAGAAAGAGAAAATTAGACATTTTTTGTTTGAAATATTATCACATTATCATAGAGTACCGTTAGATGCGGTGCAGCCCGAGGCCAGAGGCTAACTCCGCTAACAGTGGGGCTCTGGCCTGTTGCGGCCGGAGACAGAGACTCAAGCCACGGCTGTAACTTGCGAGATGCATCGCTAGCCTACAAACAGACAAGTGGTGCTGATAACATTTACTTTTCTACAAGCTGTTACGTAATCATATAGATGTTGTTATACTGTGTTGTGATATTCACTATTTATGTCAGTCGTAGTGCTTTTGTCTGATGTTTTTTTAATGTGTTGTGTTGTGTTGTAACTAAGCAGCTGAGTCTCAAGTCGACACTGCACAAATCAGTAGAAAGACTCCCACTAAAGGCTCCTATTCTTCCCTTCGCATAGTAATCACAAAACAACAGTACCTGCTGGGTCGCCAAGGTTGTTATCCATCACGTCAGATTGTTCCTTTTATTTACTATCATGTTGTTTTTAATAACAAGGGGGTTTTAGTCTGCCAGAACCTGAAACTCCTCTCAAAACAAACATGGCACCGGCTCGCTGGGGTGGGAAGCTGTTGTTCAGAGGAGGCAAGCTCGAATCTCCACAAATGACGTCTAATGCATCATTTGACAACATCTAAGGAGAGTTTGGCACAGGAGATAACAGCAGAGCTAGGCACATGGAAAACTGGAGGAAGATAAACAACTTTCATTGTAATAAACTGACGATTTTGGAACGATACAAAGCTGGAAGCTAATCTGCAAAATAACACTTTAACTTTAAACTCTGTCCCATCGTCTTCATAAGCACCAAAGGAAACTTTTGTTAAAGAAAAGTTAAATCACTCAACTATATCAAGGTAGTGAAGGTCCGTTGTATTTTGTGTTACACTGTGTACAAGGGGTCAGTGTGTATACACTGTGTACATTCAGCTCTGTGTATTGTTGCAACTTATCTCTATACACTGAAATAATTGGTAGCACTTTGTGTCAAACTGGGGGCAAATTTGATGAGCAAATTAATATCACAGGTTTGAAATGAAATTAACATTTAATTGATATAGCATGACTCTGACAGCCACTAAGTGCCTTCGTTTAGTGATTAGCACTACGTGGCTGCTTTGCTCTCACTGCAGAATAAGCCCTGTCAGGACGCAGTTTACATCCATGTCTGTTGATATTTATATCAGACTTTGAAGCGATTTAATAGAAGGTATGTAGTGTATTTTGGCAAAAAAGAAGTTATTGATGTGACTGATCCCAGTGAGAAACAGTCTGTCTTCACTTAGAGACTATTTTTACTATTTTTAGAGCTTTGTCAATCAACGGAAGCTCAATATCAGAAAAAAATCAGTGGGCTTGTCGTGGACTACAATGCTTAAAATATGGATGTTTCTGCCAATGAGCTGTAAATTCAATGAAGTTAATGAATCACACGCGTCCTCAACACAGCGGCACAGAAAATCAGACAACCGGCACTGTTTCAATGTAAGGACACGCAATACTGGTGTCACCATTCAGCATCTAAATGTGAAATATGGCCTTAATCTCCCCTTGCAGTCCTGAGTTACAGCTTGAACAAGTGTTTTTGCATAACAGTGAGATGTCACAGGGATGTTAACCTTTGACCTTTAGGATAATAAATGTCATCAGTTCTTCATTTCATCTTAACAGGCATTTGTGTAAAATGTTATTATAATTCTCATTTGAAGTCTTGAGTTAAGGCCAAAAACTTGTTTTGTGAGGTCACAGTTATCAATTTACATCCTTACATCCTTCAAAGTAAATATATTTTTTCTTTAAAGTTGAGTAAATTTAGAGAAACCAACAAGACTAAAGGTTAAAGCAATATTTTTAAAGTGTCCAGCTGAAAAACTCCCCTCCTCTGCCTTTACTCCTGGGACACACGGGAGGCGTGGCCGTGCTGTGTGTTTCTGTTCATACATTCAGCGTCTCAGCCACAACAGCCAGCCTTATCTTTTTACACAACGTTGCCCTTGTGAATCACCATAATTTTATGATATTTCACTGTAAATGTCATTTATATATAGTTTGGCAGTGAGAGGAGCATACTCGACCAAAATAATGATATTAAAAGCACAAGTGACATACAATTCCAAAAGATACCGAAACTGCAACGTGCAGAATATACAAACACTGCTGATCTTGTGACACCCTGATACGACACTGACGGTGTGGCTGCTCTGATCTGTTTTAATGGACAAATGAAAAGAAAGTGCACGCACGCCACTCACACATCCTGTGTGTCCCAGTCATTTTAGATGGAGAAAGGAGAAGAAACTTTGAACAATTAATAATTATTTCAAGATATGCTTCCAAAATACACTGTTTTGGCTGGTATTATTCAGTCTTTGCCACCTTACCAAGATAGGTATGGAAAAAAATGAAATGGAATATTGTGTTTTAAGAGAGTCCTGGTTTGGTGAAGCCTGCCTTGCCCCCTGCACAGGCTTGTGCCTTCACATATCAGTTAAGAAAGAGGATAAACCAAGATAAGCTTACTGAAGGTTTTTAAAAGGAAAAGAAAGGCAAACAAGGAAGGCAGACAGAGCAGACATTTAGTGAGCCAGGTGTAATGTAACGTTAATGTTCATTCCACAGTAGATCTAATGTAGATGTGATGCTCCTTAACGTTAATGTTTGTAGTTCTGACAGTAGATGTAACGCATCGTAACATATCAGTCTAAATGAGCCTGGCAGACATGAGTCTTTCCCTCCCGTTCAGACAAATGTTCACCATCTTGACCAGAGTTGACTCAATTACAACCAAATTTTTGACTAGGTTTGGTGATGTTAAGGCTAAAAACAGCAGCAGCCCTAATAAAAATCATTTGGCATGGTGGCCTATACACTTACCCATTGATTGTGACTCTTCTGTTTAACTCCAATGTTTCATTAAAGGTGCTTTCATCAGTCCCCGCCTCACTAGCCTGTGCTGTTGCAGCCACGTTATTCGCCTAAGTAAACAGACACGGCTAGCTTAATTTGTTTATTGTGACGGACAGTGAGGGACAAAGTTAGGCTGTGGGTGTTTGCTAATCTAGCTTGTTAAAAAAGAGCTAGTACTCAGTTAATACTTTGTTCATAGAATTTTTTTACTACCTTGATAGGTTACCCATACCCCCCATGCTGCCCCCACACCAGACTGTTGTTCCACAGGAAACACTGAACTGTATGACCTCCCCCAGCTTCAAATGATGTTTAAGAAGACTCAGGGCTTTACAGGTTTTACTTAACTGACCTGTAAATTTCTCATTAGAAAAAGTGTTTATTCTCCTCCTATTAAACTATTGAGATAGTTTAATAGGAGGGTTCTGAAAGAGGGGACATGTGCAGTGTTGTATGCTGAAAACATTTCCTGTTAGCAAAAGGCCAAAAGTACATAAAGCACAACTGGCCACCAATTAGTTGG
>JAQFJA010000005.1:18494539-18511742 GCA_029874485.1 Naso brachycentron
TGTCCCATCCATAGCCAACACACGACCTTGTTCTCACTTTCTTCTTCATCAAAATATTGCCAAACTGATTTTCTTTCGAGCCGCCATCTCTCTTTGTCCCACTTATGTAACAATTAACCAGCATTCTACATTGTTCACTGAATAATTATTAACTGACTAATACTTCTGGTGCTGACTAGTGAGACAGTGGGTGTTTAAACATTTAACCGACTAGTTGCCTGCATCCCTGTTGCACACAGGATTGCTGCTTAGTCATTATTTCAAAGAAGGCTTTCACTTTTTTCCATCAATGCAGCTCAGGTTAACATGAAGACAGTCTGTGAATATTAAATCTTTTTGGACTCATTGGGATTCAGTAAATATATTAAAAGAATGCCCACTGGTTTTATTGCAGAAATAATGTCCTCACACTGATAATTAGTGCCTAGTAAATTAAATGCAATATTTTCGAACAGACATCAGTGGCAGGAGTGGAATTATGTTGTTTGGAGGGTTTGGAAAGGAGGGGAAGGTTGAGTGGAGGGTTATAAAGTTTGGGGGAAAATGTGATGTAGCATGTGTTTTGGGTTGGTTTTCTTCCATCACAGGACTCGATATATTGGTCTCACTGCAAGGAGTGTTTGCAAATGTGACAAAACACGAGAGATATAAACTACTTCATCGTATTTCATCATATTATACTGCTACAGACTACCACTCCAAACAGAAATAACTACTTTTTGCATGATGCTAATAGAATGTGACTGTCCCTCAGCTGTATTTTCTGAAATCATATACGGCTATTCTGAATTTGAGGGAACAGAATAGGTTTTTCTCTGAATGGCATGTTTCTATCGCCTTGGCTTTGATTGCTGCATTTCCCAGCAGTTGGGGATTGTAATGTGCTTATTTTGTGAAGACCAGATACACAAGAATTCTGGAGTGAGTATGTAAACACTCAACAACAACTTACTTTTCTCACTAAAGAAAGTCAGTAATTGCAATGAATGAAAAAGGATGTTGACAAAACTCATCAAAAGATCTGCAAAAAGCTGTTTTTGAACTATAATTCAGACAAGCTGCAGGTCAACAACTGAACACAGAAAACAAGCAGCACAAATATTTTTGTGCACAACAAACGTCTGGCAAAATTGTTCATAAATAATAGGAGTCTAATCCAGCTTTTTATCTACTGCAGTGTTTTCCTTCTGTTGTCTTTTAAGTGCTGTTTATTTTACAGCCTGCTCATTTTGCTGCGGTAAAAGCCCATTTTTGTGCTGCTCACATGGTCATAGTTTTAAGGTTGTACTAATGCATCCTGATGCAGGGAGATTACACTAAAATACTTGAGTGCTGATACACAGTATAAATATGCATTTGGCCTTCCCTCTGACAAACATTTCTGTTCAATTACACACCCCCACCATCCCAAGGAAACATTATTTCAACACAATTATATTATACTGTTTTAAACTGGGGCAGAAGAACACTTTAGGTAGACCCTGGGAAGGTTTTCTTTATGTTTTCCAATGAAAGCTTTAAAGGAAATTAATGTTCAATGACACATGGAGATGCAAATATTTCAAGAGGGGCACTGGAAGGCAGAGGAACTACTTACAGCCATGAGTGACAAAAAAAGGAAGGTACAAGTGGAGAATGAAAGGATATTTGTGAGAATAGAGAGAGAATCTGAACAGACCAGGTACAGGCTGCAGGTCAGATCAGTGAAAATATCAGCACACTGACACTGACACGATTCAAGATTCAAGATTTCTTTATTTGTCATTTTCTTGTGCACTTGCGTACATAAAAAAAACATATTTTTCAAACAAAAAAAATATCAGTACCACAAAAAAGACAACAATCAAAACAGGTTTAAAAGTTAAATAATAATAATAATAATAATGATGATGAAAATAATAATAAATATAGATCAGGGCAGACAGAGGCACTGCGAACTTCGGAGAATGTCATCATGTGACTTGTTCTCAACAGAAAGATGAGTTTAAGTTTCAAAACTACTTTGTGAAAACAGGAGGTATTTCCAGGCTATATGTAATTTTTCGAGTCTCTAATAACAGAATACCTAAAATAACAGGAAGACATAAAGGTCTGGAGAGGAATAAAAGATTTTGTACTGTATGTAATGATAATTACCAGGCGAATGAATATCATGTTCTGTTTGAATGTAAAAGTACAAGTTCTGCTGACAACAGGGGGAAATATCTGCCAGAATACTATCTATGTTTAAACTTACACTGCTGTTGAAGACAGATAAACCAAAGATAATATGTAAACTATGTGCATTTTAAATAATGTTTTGCCTCTCTTTAAATAACTTATGTTGTGAATAACCCTGTTTGTTTACCACTGTAATATGGTTTTTGTTGTTTCTGTTTTGTTTGTACTCCGTACCACAGTGACGTGGTCAGGAGAACAATAAATAAATAGAAAATCTGAAATTAAATATATTAACAATATCCCCAAAAATTTCATCACACTTTACAGTGATTCCTGCCAGGCCAGGCTCAGACGCCCTCCTGCAGAGCGCTCTGCCAGGATCTCCTCAATCCCTCATCGACCCGGCATGCAGACTGAGTCTGCGCCATAACCTTTTGCTAAATAAATTGTTGAATTTCATATTCATGTGGCAAAGTCTCTTCCAGTTGAACTTTTTTCTCTCTTTTTGTTGAAGAGCACTGACTCTCTGAACAGAGCTGTTAGTGCTGGAGAGGACTTAATGTAATCACTCAATAACCAAAAGGCATTCTGTTATATAAAAAGTGATCAACTCTCCTAATATTTTTACAGAAATGGTCTAAATTAAAAGACTTCAAAAATACCAAAAACTTTGTATAATAATTTCACAAGTGGTTTTTGTAAAATATTTTGTTCCTTTACTATCATTTCAAATGACTCCTTCCAAAGTCTTGACAGCTCTGGAAAGGGTTCAGGTCTTAAAGTCAATATTTGCATTTTTATTTGTAAAACTGATTTCAAGTCATTGGAGCCCCAGCTGATGTTTTCAGAAAGCGACAGAAGTAGTCATCTGACATTGTGGAACAGAGATAAACCAGCAAGTCTCTAAATTGTGTCAGTGTAGAAGAAACAGGTCATCTCAGCACGAAAAACCATCCAACGCCTGTTACTAAACAAGCACAGAAAAGAAGTAAAGCTTGCAGAGGTTTCCACTGTGAACAAAGGAAAACCGATGCATGCATGGAGGGTGTGGTCCAACATTAAACACCCTCTTTCTAACAGGAAGCCACTGTGCTGCTGTGTTATACATACATGTTGTGATCAAATGCAGAGAACAGACAACCTGAACCAGTTTTTATGATGCACAAGTAAGAAGAATGACCTCAGGCTCGCCCGCCAGCACCACTGGAAGGGTTTGGTTAAGCAGCGACAAAGTGCCAGCACAGTCATACGGCTTTTTATTGAGCTTCTTATCTTTGACTACACTTATTAACATAAAATCAGGCAAACTGTCGGTGGTAGGCGAGTAAGTTTTTTTGTTTGTTTGTTTGTTTTTAATTGCTGTTCACTGAATCAAGGCTGGATACACACAAGTTCCTGCCCTGTTAGTTTAATATTTAATGAAATGTTTACAGCACAGCCTCAGTTAGAATCAAATCATTTTCACTGGTTCCAGTTATGAACATGCCCTATAAGGATGTCTGAATACCAAAGTGTGCCAACTACAGTGAGCTACAGCTACTCAGAGGCACTTTAAGCTGTGAATACTCCAGCAGCACATCAAGTGACCACTTGACTAACTGCCAAGCTGAAACAACTGCTGCTCTTAGGGATCACTGTTTAATGACGGGGCTTCTTTCATGTCGTTTTCATGTCGAAAAAGTCATTTTGGACAACATCACCATTGTAGCTTTTCCTCTTAGCCTACACCCAGACAGTGTTTAGGTTTTTGATCAAAGTATTTATTAACACTATTTATTAACAGACTTAGGTACAGCGTGTCATGGCAGTGTCTTACACTTCTATGACATTACTATATTACCATAGCACTAACAACAATACCTTTAATTAGGGCTGCACAGTTAATCAAAGTGTGTGTCAAAATACAATTTTAATTCAAATATTGTAGTGCTGCAGAGTTGTTCTGGCCTACACTTGTTATATCCTTCAGGTTTCAGAAAAAAACTGTTTGGTAGATTGCTGCAAAAATCACACCATAATAAATTTAATATGTTTTTCAATGAATGTGAGAATAATGACATTAAAATGATAATTCTGTCTAATATTACAAGTCATATCATGATAGCAATATCAGTTTTTATATGTTACTTTTTAGTAGTTCAACGATATCGTATATTATATTTCAGAAGCTCACTAAACAGCTGATTTTCTGTGTAAAACTGAAACTGAGACTTAAAAAGTATCCATGTGGTGGAGTAAAAAGTTGCTGAAAACTGAAATAGTTAAGAACAAGAAAATCAAAATTGTACTCAAGTTACTTTAAACCACTGACATGTTACAAACAAATTACACAAATTACAGCTCAGAATGGAGATCATAAAGAAGGGAGGAGGGACAGTCAGTCCAAGTTGTAATGAGTGAGCATATGTCTGTACATGCATCGCTGCTCATGATGCGACCAGTGAAATTAAACTTGGAGTCAATAGACATGATCAAATTGTCCCTAATCTGACAGACTCATCCATCACTCGACAGCAGATAACTTTCTGTCACTGCAAACCTCTCAACCTGCTCCGCAGAGCTGCACTGATTGAAATATGAAAGCATTGTTTAGTGCAGGTGTTGTGGCTTTTCAACAGGCTTAGAATAAAATTTCATTAAAAAAAAAAAAAAAAAAAAAAACATCTCAAAAAGAGGCTCTATTATGCTTTGGGGGGTTGTTCCTGAATACCATGCAAAAGGTCACACAAGTTAAAAAAAAAAGCCCAAAGGCCTCAAAGGAAAGGATGGAGGCTCCTCTGCTCCACCTCCTGAAGGACCTGAAATGCCTTGTCAGTTAAGTATTTGTGTAGAAAAAAAGGGGGAAATAAGTCACTTATGTTAACATTAACAAATAAATCTATTTTCTGGAACACCAAAATAAAATTATCTTCTTAACACTGAGTATAGTTAGATTGCAAAAGTCAATGACAGTACAGAAAGCCTGTGTATACTTGCTACATACGTAAAAATTGAATTTTCAGACTTGTGTCTCACATGCGTAGACAGATTGTCAATAGGACTTCTGTTTGCACACTGGTTTGCCTTATGTTGCCCCTAACTGGATTAAAAAAGTATTTTGAATGCACAAGCCAATTTGGCACCTCCTCTTGCTGGGGTTTTTTCTTCAATAGCCATTATAGTATAACCAGAAATATTTATTAATAAGCTTAACTGTAAAAGCAGCATATCTTTTTCACTGCTTACATACTGATTCTTGGTCTGGACCCCCTTGCATTTTGGTATAGTGTTAGTGTCTGTTTGTGCAAAGCCATCCTGCCACTAAGTCTTTCTTACATGTCGTTAACCTTGACAAACTGTTGATCTGAAACACACTTGACATTGTAAAACTGTCTCAAATTCAAGGTAACACTTCATGTTGTGAAACTGTCACAATTTTAAACACATTGAGAAACAGCTGCAGTTTAGTTCTGTTCAGGCAACAAAACTACAAAGTTGGGCCCGACCAATATATTGGGTTGCAGATGTCATTGGACGATATCAGCCTGTTGCATATAGCCTATATATGTATATCAGTATTGACATGTATGTTCTCCAATATGCAGCAATATTTAAAATGTTGCAAAAGGTTGGCAAAACGCTTGGACTACTGATTTAAATTTGTTGAATTATGTAATTTGTCCAGCAGAGGGCGGTCCATTATTTAATGACGAATAAGTGAAGTGCTCCCTGTTCAGTTCACTGATTTTTGAAATAAAGTTTGTTAAAATGTAAGAAATCCTGCCTCCATTACATATCTGTGTAACAAGTATTTGATGATCACATTCAGATGATATTATATATGTAAAATATCATCCACTATACTGGTTATCAGAATTTTCTTACTTCCTAATATCTTTATCAGCATGGGCACAAAAAACCTAAAGTCAGTCGGGCTCTACTACAACGATTGTTGAACTTCGCTAAAATGTGAACTGATGAGGAGTTTTTGGGGGCTGAAGTAGAAACAGATATTATTCAGATTCTGATAACCGATATATCGACCGATATATATACATATAATACTGGCTGAATGTTTGTGTCACTTCCTTGTGACAAAGATATGTAATAGAGGCAGGATATCTCACATTTTAACAAACTTCATTCCAAACATCTGTGCACTTAACAATTCACACGTCACTAATTAGGAATTACACAACAAACGGCCATCTGCCACCTGCGATAGGCCAATATCAGCCAATAATATTGGCAAAACGTCATATTGGTCAGTAGGGGTGTGCCATATCATATCCTTTCTAATAATCCCTGGTTAATTTCTGATCCTGATCTCTGGCAAAAATTAATATCGCGATAAGGTCCATTTTTTAGAGGTTTTTTTTAAAAAAGCATATTTTCCCCCAACTCTTTATCTAGTCTGCAGAATCTCTCTGCCCCCTCTTTGTGTGCGCGCTCTGTGTGTTCGCGCTGCACACACGAGCGGTGGCGCACTCACGGAGTCCAACAACGGAGCGGTGAAGCTGACAAATGGAAGGTAACCTGAAGATTAACGTTACCCGAGTTGACGTCAACTTCCTGCAAGTAAATGGCAATTAAACCTCCACAACTAAAAAGCCAAAACTTTATCAATACACCTGCTCAATCTGCATGAACGTGAATATGTAGAATGAATATTTCAACTTGCTGTATGTCCACAGTCAAGCACAGTATGCTAGCTCAGCAGCTAACAGCTAACGTTAACTGTTACAAACAGCCGAAAAAGAAAGCTGTCTGTTACGTCATCTCACGGTTTAGCTAAGCTTGCCACGCATATAAAATCTTGCAAACCCTTGTAGACGCTGCTGACGGACAGCCAGCCCCTCCCTCTAACATGACGTGCAGGCAGGCTCACAGCAGCAGCACAGACAGAGAGGAGAGCAGGAAGGAGCTGATACTGAACGATGCTCTTCCACCTTTCTAAATTGACTCAGTATTTTGATGTCAGAATTATGATTTAATTTAGTCATTTTAGATTTGTTTCCAGTGAGATATTATTGAGTTTATTTAAAAACATTCGGAAATGTTATGCATACGGAAATGTAAATGCATAAAAGGTATGAATACTGATGGGAGAAGGAGAATAATAAATGGCAAGTAGCTGAGAAAGATGACTAAAAGACTGGAGAACATTTAAAAGAGAAGATACATGCTTTTTTGTGTGAAATGTTTACTTTTATTATATTTGTTATTTCTGTTGTACAGTAGGCCAAATGTTATAAGATGAAGGGCTGATAAAAAGTGAAAAGCATAAAGAGCAGAAGCCTTTTTTTGCTTTATTATGTTTTATTGTCTTTTATTTTTTAAATAGTACGTCAAGTTCCAATTCCGAGTACCATCTTTACTTTAAAGGATAAAGAATAAATACAGAAATCTATTCAATACAAATATAGAAGACTACAGCTTTTTTGTATATGTGTATAGCCACGTTTGTTTTTACTGGATGTGTTGAGGACAAATGATCACGTCCACGCTGGCCTTAATGAACTAGTATGTTCTAGAAATTAACATTAAAAAACAAGAAAAATAATCAGCACTTTGTAATATCGTCAGTAATATAGTTATCGTGAAAATTGCCAGAAATATCGTGATATCACTTAAAAGTCTCATCGCCCACCCCTATTGGTCAGGCCTTGATTTGAATCTCTGGCCTTCCGACTGAAAGTCCTTTTTTTTTTAACTTGTGCTTCATTTTGTGAAGCCAAAGCTTGAGTGTCTAATATTGTCGCAGATGTGTTTACATATCCTGCTTTAAAAAGTGGCGCAAAATGACACAAGCTGTCGTATGTAAGTGAGGAGTGAGATCAGGTTTATACGACCACTTTGAGTTACTGAACAGCCTTATAAATCATTTCTTGCCACTCACAGAAAATTTGATTGTCTGCAACCATGCATAGTGTCTGTACTTTGGTGATTAATTCCTGACTCAAACCAGGTGATTCACAGCTCCAAATAAACAATAGTTATCAAATAATTTAATTACACCCCTTATATCCTAATTAGGCATGTTTACTTTGGCAATAATCATTTTCAATTTCACGGCATTTTAACTTGAAGTTAATTAAAACAAGGTTGTTCATTAGCATGGTTCCAGACCCTTCCCACCTGAACCATAATGCGATGCAAATAGGTAGCAGGGGGAAATTGAAGTGCTTTAACATTTCCTTCAAGGGAGTCTCCGATGAAATAGCCACAGAAGAAAAAGAAAAAGAAAAACAAACAATTAAAACAAACTCTACAAATGTCCTCACAGATGGCAAAAACAGTTTGATTTATGCTTGTGGACAACAACGTGGCTTTAACATGGGATTTTTTTTGTCCTTCTGCTGAAGAGACATGTCAATTCCATCCACATTACAGCATAAATATGCAAATTAGCACATTTCCAAGCCCTAGTCCACCACTGCCCCCATGTTAACATCATGCAGGATGACAGGCGGGAACAATCAGGTGCTTATCAACATTTTAAATGAAATACTCTCCAGAGGGCTGTGTTTGTCCAATGAAAAATAACCCAATTAAAAGAGGTTTGACAAATGACCTTTCAGAGGGTAAAAATAATGAGCAGAATAGTGCCTGTTAAACAATTGCACTGAGAAACACAAAATACAAAGGTTTCATGACCTGAGGCAGCGTTCATGTTAGTTCTGCACTCAGATGGCTAGCCATGATACAAGCTCAGTGCAATTCATGATTTCCGGGCTGTATTTGTGTCCCAACAGAACCTGCACGGAGCCCAACACCTTCAGAAGCAACCGAAATCATTTATAAGTTAACAATATTTAATCTATATCTTTGTGAAGGTTTCCACGCTAAGCCCATAAGGTTCCTGTAAACAGCAAATCATCTGGAGTCACACTTGTGCAAAAAAGATTTGCCAGTGTAAGGCCTTCATACAGCAGTAACAGTGATGCAAGACAGGTTATTTCTTTCATCTGTCAAAATTCAAAGTGCAAAGTACTTCTCACAGCTCACCTCGGAAAACCCAGACAATCCCAAGATAAGTTTTAGAACCATGAACTGTCTTATTCTATTCGAGCCAAAGCCTCTTCTACACAATGGTGTGTGTGTGTGTGTGTGTGTGTGCACGACTTTTCTGTAGCCTTAATGTTGATAAACTTGGCAGCTTCGAAGCCTGAATTGTGCCCTCCCAGTTTACTGTATCATGCAGGTGTTATCTCAGCATTTCAAAAGTAATTATCTCGTGGGCCTGCCTCTTACATGTGTGCTTAATCTGAATGAATTTTTGTACTGCGGTGGAGTCTCGGTTTATTGCGGATTTATTTATGGGAATCCAATCTCATTTGAAATAGGCCAAATGAACTGTCTCCCCTCCTACAGCCAAGATAAAATATGTTTTGGTGCAGCCACAGAGAACATTACCACAGTACAAATCTAAAAACCAAGATCACTTATTTTCATTTTTACTTTTGCATTATTACTGTCATGTTATTTTTCTTGACTGTGACTGTATTTGGCCGACTTCATGGTGTGTCACATGTTTGTCTGCAGCACATTTAAGTTGGTGCTCTGCTTGCATGTTGACAGGAGTATGATGTGTGACATGTTTCTTGTGTATGTAGCTGTCATTCACAATGTCTTCATTAGCCAAGCGAAGGAACCCTACTTTCCTTTGAGGCAAGTCTTGTTCTCGGTGTGAGGAGTGGGGGTGGTGGACCTCTTGTGTTTCACAACCCGTGGCGTCACAGGCCAGGCTCCCTGATTGATGTTTTTATAAGTAAGACCTTGCACTGTTTTCCTCCTGGGCCCTGCCTGTACTTCCTGGTATCAATCACACATCATTTCCATTCTTGCGCCGTCGCCTGACAGAAATACTGTAAAGGTGATCTATGTGTGTGTGTGTGTGTTAAGTAATTATTAAGTGTCCAGCCACACTAATACATCATTCTCAACATACCAGCACACCTCCCTCTCACCTTTTTCTTGCCCCATTCCCCAATTGCCTCTTTACATTTTTTCTCCATCTCTCTGATACATCAAAGCTGCACTGTAGCAGTGTTGGTATGGTCCATTTCTCTTTCTCTGAAGTACATTTAGTTTCCAGGGGACTTTTAATTGCAGTCCAACAGCCTGAGTGGGGAAGGACATGCGGATCGGACATGTTAAGAGGTCTTGGACTGCTGTGGCATTAATGAGATGGCTGCCATCAATCCAAGGTTATGGGAGATGACTGTAAATAAGGTTTAGATCATGGGAGGAGCACAGTTGACAAGCAGAGTTTCTGGCCCGCTTCACTCCCCACATTTGCCTCATGTAAACATGTGTCAAAGGGTTTACAGAGGTCAGGGATCAAGGACTGGGGCAAAGCATCATCCCCCATCAGCCTGTTTACAAACTGACAAGAAAAGAAATACGAAGAGAGATGTGATTGTACAGGATGTGGATTGTGTTTATCATCAGGCATTTGTTAAATTTATTAAAGGAGAAATTTGTTTTTTTGCTCATTAAGCTTTATAATAAGGATATGTACGATCATATATAATGTTTTACAGCAGTATTATGATGAACATCGCAGTCTTGAGAGTGTGAGCTCATTGTTAACATCGCTGCTAGCTGAAAACAATGGAGGTGCAGGGGCTATTTAAGTATTTCGACAATCAAACGAAAAACACAATAAACGCTTCTAAAAGACGAGAACTCACCGAATGTTTAGTGGTGACATTAAAACTTCAAATTAAACAACGGCTTATTACCTGGAAACATCAGCTTGTTTGTGACCTGAAGCAGCTGAAAAAATTCTTAAAATGCCCCTTCACCTCTGCTGTTTCCAGCCAGCATGAAGTCAGCAATGAGCTCGTGTTCTCAGGACTGCACCGCTCACTATAATGATGCTGTGGAACATTGCATATGATCATAAATATCTTTATTATAAGGCTTAATGTGCAAAAAACGTCTTAAAAAACTAGGGTACAAATAATAATCATGATGCTCTTGACTGAAATTGAAATTATGATTTTTGAACACAATTACTCACTGGCTTTGAGAACATAATGCATTTATTGGGCTTTAACACTAGTGTTTTGTTTAAACACTGCTGTCTTTACTGTTAAATACACTCTGGCATACTTGCTGACTTTGTCTCTGTGTGAAACTTGCTTATTTTTCTTCTGTTTGTCCAGTTTGGTGATCTGGATAACTTCCACCAACTCAACCGAACCGCTCCGTCCATGAAAGACAACCGCTGCCTTCAGTTGTTTACCTCCAAAATGACACTTAGGGGTTGTGTTAACATAAATATGTACAGAAATATGTATTTTTTCACTTTTTTACACTATAAACTATGACTTTCTTGACATGCACATTATCTTTTAAATTGCTAGTAAGTAAATGACAATGTGTAATTCATGGCAATTTTCAAATGGGATCAAAACATTGTCTCTCCATTGACTAACCTACATATTTTTCCAAAACAAGGAGAAAATAAGGAGAGTTCGTGAGTGCACAGCAGTACTGTGGCTGAATGGATCCAGTAGACACAGAGACGTGACTAATCCCAACCCTGCTGCTGTTGTTTTGCTGAAAAGCTGCAGAGACAACATATTATACTTGCATTACCTATGTCGGCAAAACTGCAACTTAATAATGACTGATGAGTTTGTTGTTTTGATATTAATATTGAAAGTAGAATCAGAAGCATATTAGTCACAGAAAAGGGTAAAGTATACAAAGCCCACATATCAGTATGACGCAGGACTTTAAACCACTACGTGACAGCTTTCTGTTTGTATCAATGTTGGCAGATTCACTGTCGACCCACAGGTCGAACAGCCCACAGAGGAAATCCTACTACTCCAGATGGCCAGTCCGCCCCCGCTGTCAGATTATCATTGGCTGTTTTTTTTTTTTAGCCACCATTGATCACAATTAATGAGTGACAAATTACCTTCTCCCATTTCCTGTTCTTTTTTTCTTTTGTGTGTTGATTGATATTAGTCTGGTCTGGCAAACCAAAGATTCACCTGTATTAAGGTCTTCACACACCAAGTGTATAACAAAAAAACAACATGAAAATGCAAATTGTTTGGATGCAAAATGTTTGGATCAAAATTCTTCGGCAGTGACAGGAATTTGTGAAAGAGTTTTGACAGCACACTCTGAAAAAACGGACTCACATCTTACAACTACAATATTAAAACACGGCAGAACCCATCAGCCTCGAACCACAAAATACTGAGTACACATGCGACACCATCACATCGCAGACATGAACAGCGGGCGGGTGTAAGCCATATGATTAAAAAAGGTGAAAAGTTAACAGAGCCTCCCATACCTTACACATTAGCTGATGTTACCTTATTCAAAAGCACACAACATTAGATGATGTTACCATTTGCAGAGCCCAGCTGATCAGCGATACTCTGCCATATGTTGTCTAAAACCGTTGTCTTTATAATTTGCGTTTCGTTTGTGAAACAAACAAACTTGGTGCTGAGAGACACAGATAATGAGCTTGTCAGCCATTGTTGTTTATGTTGTTGTTGTGGGATACAGACGTGACATCTGCTCTACACATCCATCGTGATTGGCTGATGCATTTGTTCACAATGCAAATGTTCAGAAAAATGGACGTCAATCCCAAAAATAAAAGGGTCGCTTTTTCGCAGAGTGACATTCACATTCTGTGTGAAAATACTCATGCCTAATCAACAGTTCGAATAATATTTTTTTCATGCAAATTATTTGCATGAGAAAAAGTACCCGGTGTGTAAAGGCACTTACAGAGACTGCAGCTTCCACACAGCTGAGATACTCAACAGGAAGAGCAAAAAAAAGGGAGCACAGGTGACTGCAAGAAAATAAATGCCATGAGGCTAGTTCTTTTTTCACAGATGAGAAAAAGGATTACAGAGTGAGATCACTTTAATCTCAAACAAGATCATTTTGAAACTAATTTTGCCATGACAGCAGCACCATGATGACACAGTATATTCTCTGGGGGGAAACAACTGATGCACAAGCCAATTTTTTGGGGGGTTGACTGTTCACACCGTGACCAAGTTGATTTGTGAGGTTACGAGAGAGGCTGATGTTTAAATCCATTTGACAGTCGCGAGTTTGTGTCTGGAGATGTTTGTGACTAATGACAGCTGCTGCCTCACCTGACACCTTGCCTGCCTTGCACACTGGGTGGCCTTCCCGTTCCTGCAACCACATTCTTGTTATTTACACTAGCAACAGGTATTGGTCACTGAGGTTTATTCAGCTACGTCCCCACCCCCAGTGAGGTCTGCGTAATAAAACATAAACAGGCTGCTGCAAAGCAAGTTTCAATAGTGCCCCCAAATTTAAACACACCTGAGAGAATTTGGAGGTATTTAGGCACTGCTGTGTGTATAACAATATGAGGGACTTTTTTAAAAAATGAATGTTTCTCGCAACAAAAAAAAAATAATTGGAGTTGCCACATGCAGAATATCAATATAATTCTGAAAGTACATTACTTCTTAGCCATTCTGCTGAATAAAACATCCAATGACTATGTGACTTGTTGACATAATTATACACTATTCTTTAGATGGGCTGTTTTCAGAAGAGCTTAGAAATCTAAGTGAGGTGATAAGGTCACCAGAGACGGGCTTTGTAACATGCATTATCATTTCTACCATAAAGCGATTACTGTATGTGCAAGCCCTCAGGGTTTGGAGGCCCCCGGATTTCAAGACTCAGTATTCAGGCAAGCTTTTTCTAATGCAAATTAGCTGTAAATTACTTCTTTTGATTTCCCTCACCAGAGTAAAAGACAAAAAGATAAAGCCTGTTTAGTAACACTTAAAACGAAGTATTTGTTTTGTTTCTCCATTTTGAAGGTAAATACACGTTAACCATCATCATTACTCCAGCTATTTCTAAAGTCAATATAAATTGTTTACACCACTGATAACATAATCTCTACAGTAGAGGCATTAGAGAGCTTCTCATGTATCAGTTATGATTGCAGAAATTAGTTTTGGATGTGAAGTGCAAATCTGCAATTAGGAAAACTAATTTTCACAGGTGAATAACTTAACTAGAGATACCAATGGTGGTATTGGTTTGAATTTCAGACAGGCAGGCAAGGCAAGTTAATTTATATAGCACATTTCAGCAACAAGGCAAATCAAAATGCTTTACATCAAGCATAAAAGTGCAAAAGACAGACATTTTTTCCAAATGTAACTTGATCCAAGACTTGTTTGTTTCCATATGTACGAAAATGCTGTAAGTCAAATTACTGTTGCTCCATGTAAAACTCTCTAGTCAACTAACCATTGATACTAAGATGCAGCTCAAGAGATTCCTGCAGCTTCTTGGTCATAATGTTTGTAATAGATTCAAGCAGTATGCACTTACATGTGCCTTTGGGTCAAACAAAAAATTTAAAATGATGACTTTGTGGTTTTAGTGTACAACTTTTCTAAGGTTTCACATAAACAACAAAAACAATTAGTATGACTGCCACAGTAGAGGGCTGTCTCTCCAGTGAATAAGTGCCATCAGTCATGATCTGATGCAGAAAACCATTTCCAGTCCATTATTTCTCTTTCTTACTGCCTCTTCTACCAGGACTGTAGTCTCTACTTTCACTCACCTGAGAAGGCCTGAGCACCAAACCAAGGATATAAATCTACCGCTGAGCTGTGGCAGATGAGGTGAGTGATGTGATAGCAACAACACAGAGGCTCGAGAGAGCAGGTAATGGTGGAAAGTTTTTGTAACAGTTGGGCTCCATCAGTCTTATCTTCTGCTTTTAAAAGACATCAACCCTTACTCAAAGTTGCTCTGATCTAGGAACCTTTACAGCTAACTGTGGAACCGATGGCACTTGTAGAAAGGCCCAGTTCAGATCAAATATTCAAGAAAACTTTCAACTCCTTTCACAATTTTACTATATATTTTTCTATAGCGTTCTGAGGACCTGCCAGTTTCTTCAATGCAACAAGGTGTATCGTCGCAAAATCAACAACTCTGGTGGCTTTTCAAGCTTTTTTGTACATAGCTGGATTTAATTTCAAGTGTCTTAAGTTAGTGTTAGTGAGTTACTTGCTACAGTTGCATTTCTAGTGTTCATGAAACACCTAAACTAGGGATGTACATGGCGACTGATTTCCCTGCCACACTCAGAAAACCATCCACATTGAGCCCAATTTAAGCTGTAAGGTTGAAAAGTTTAAAACACAACTTCTGCGTGTATTTACAAGACATTTAGCCTAAATATTCTTCAAGACAGTTAACAAGATGTTCATTTAAATGCTGTCGTAACGTGCTGCATTTTGTGCTGTTAATTAAGATTGCATACATTATAAACATGACAACTGACTGAATAAAAGTTGACAACAGCATTTAAAACAAAACACATGTCCACTGAAATGTTTGACACTCTAAGCCATTTATTATGAACAGTCAACATTACATGAAGAAAACATGACAGTTTACAAAAGATAATGAAATAACATTTAAATAGCTGCTAAATAGGAATGACGTAACAGTTGTGTGACTTAGTCTGCACCGTATATTCAGGCTTAATACAGTGCTTTAACTTGCGGAAGCCTTTACCTTCAACTAACATAGTGGCGGCAGATCACGCGCAGTCATTTCAGTGATGAGTTGTGTTATCTTTTCTGACCCGTCAGCATCACAGCATCTGATTGTTGAAGCTGAAATTATGTAAAACTCGTCTTCCGACTGTTGCTAGTAGCAGCTTGCTCTCCCTGCAGGTTGACGTCTAGACGCTTTTGCTGAATGTGGTTCCTCATCGCTCCGGTCGAGTGGTCATACACAAGCTTTTGTTCACACATCCGACACACGACCTTATTATCACTTTCTTCCTTATCAAAATTCTGCTGAACCGAGCTGATTTTCCTTTAAGCCGCCATCTTTCTTTGTGCCACTTTCATCTTTCCACCTGCTAAAGTGTGCAGGCAGTAAAAGGGGCATTCGCCTGCAGTGGAGGCTGGCTGCATAACATTGAGATGCAACAGTTAACCAGCCCTCTACATTATTAATTGAATAATTACGAACTGACTAGAATTTTTAGTACCGGCTAGCGAGGGAGAGAGCGTTTAAATGTTTAACCAATAGTTGCATGCATCCCTAGCTAAATTGCGTTTATAAGAGTGTTTTTTAGTGAGAGAGTGTGAGCAGCAGAGTGAATACAGTTGTCAGTTTAGCTGTGCAAATTTCTAGGATTTGTGTGTCGAACAAACTCAGTTGTCCCTAAATACCAATATATAAGGTGATACTCTCCTAATTTTCAAAACACTTCCATTTCAAGCAGCTGGCAGTTGGTAACGGACTCAACCAAATGACTTTGCTACAAGCTGATTGGCTATTGAAACAAGAGATGAGCCTTGTAGGATGTTCCCCTATGATTACAATTCACAGTGACACTTGAGACTGGACAGCCAGAAGTCCAGTCTCTCCAATTACAGATCCAATACACGCCTTTATTTCACTCGTTTGGGAACTGTCTGTTCCCTCCAGTGACCCCTCCAGCTCTGACAGCTGACAGATGTTTTATCAAATCAAACTACTTCTTGCAGACTTCTATACATGCCGTTTTGAGCGGATATTACAGTGGTGACTGGCTCCCAAACGTTGTTTGTGTGCACAGTTGTCGCTGTTGATGCACCTCTATAGTGTTTGTTGGTTTTATTAGGTCTCATATGTTCTGGTTTTTCATTGTCACTTTGCCACAGGAGACTGGGGAGTGTTGTTCTTATATCGGATGGATTTGCCATTTAGAGAAACACTGCCAGAAAGGTGCATCTAATGGAAGATCAAAAGGGACTTACCAACAATCTGTGTGCTCAGCTCATGTTTCAGGCATAAGATTCTCTCATTTTCCTGCAATGTAAGTTTGTGGACACATTTAACAGATAAAATGGGGAACATATGTGAATAAGTCCAATTTTTAGCTGGTTCGTACCAAAGATAGTCAATTATCAACACAAGATCCCCCACTGTAAGCTGTATCAATGGTGTGAAATGGCATACACACTTCTCATCTCCTAAATGGATGGAGTCAGGTCTC
>JAQFJA010000005.1:18583972-18595701 GCA_029874485.1 Naso brachycentron
AGGAAGAGACATGGCAAAAAGGAATGCACCGAGTGGTGTATAATTAGCTCAGCAGGATCACAGGTGGCTTTATTTTGGTCTTTACTGACAGTTACACCTGTCAGTGCAGTGTGGCCACATTCCTCCTTAACGGGCCGGACAGATGCTGACAATGTAATTGCAGCATCACTGATTGTAACACATGCAACAGATACTTCTAATGACACAACTCTTCCTGCAGTTTTAAGCTGCCTACAGGCTACAGACAAAATCTTTCTTGGTGGAGAAAAATGAGAGCGTTTGCTTCCTCATCCCTTCACCTCAGATGAGCCACGCTAGTGCACCTGGTAAGACAACCTGCCCTGGATATTAACATCCAAACAAGAGAAGCAAAAGCAAGAACAGCTGCACAGATGGGACCGTCTATTTGACTATCTGGATCGGAAAAGTCAGAGTCAGCATTTGCGTTGCTATCGTACTCACATCGTACTGGGACCTCTCACAAACTCCCAGTACCCTTTCCTGTCCTCTCGCTCACCTCTCTCTTTTCTTGCGGACTTCATGACGCCTACTTGTTTGTTCTCACTGTCATGGAACGTCACATTAACACTAACTTTCGAGTCACAGCAATGTTGGATAGACGGGCAAAAGCAAAGGAATAATGAATTTACAGTATTGGTGCCATGGCTCCAAAAGGGCACAAAGAGAAGGCAGCCTGGAACAGGTTCTGATGAGGGCGCAGCTCTCCAACAGTCAAATACTAACATTAACGTTACCAAGGCAGAAAACTAAAAGTAGTTCAGTGAATTAATTTTGTGAAAATCAGGATTATCTTGTAGTATTTTTTTTTACTGTAGAAATTCAGAACATAGTCTACTACTAGATGACACCAGGTGCCCAATTCACATGTCAACAGGTGAATCGATGGAGTACCGGCACTTTTTTTTTCCACTTAAAGCACTGCATGTGAGAGTCTTACCCAGAACTGAAAGTAAAGTGCAACTGATGAAGAATGAGGGAGAGAGAGCAGCACACTACAATGTTAACTTATGAGCTCGTCTCACACGGTGTTTGCTTTCACAGCATCACAGAAACAGTCAGGCAGGAGTCATCTTCAGCTCTATGTCTGTTAGCGTCAACTTCCATAATTGTGAAGTTTATCCAAAACTCAAATCTTGGAGGTGCGCCCACTGCACACACACATGCAGAAGTAAAATTCTGTCTCTTCACCTACACAAAACACACCAAGGCATGAAAGCTGTTCCTGTTTTTATCAGCAAAAACAGAAAACGTCTTGTCACACAGGAGTTATTGCAGCCTGTAGAAATGTGACAACTGGGCACGATCACCAATTGTGAAATGCATTAACAGATCCACATCTCCTTACTGAAACACAACTGCTCACACTCAGAGCCACCCGCTCTGCATTCTGATAGACATGAAAGCTCATACATTATATATGGTAAATGTTGTATTGGTAGATGTTCTACAGTGTTATTTTGACAGAGGTGTATTTTGGAAAAACTATGTTGTCTAACTGACTCTTGTGTGCCTCTGCCACACATTCCCCTGTGTTTACCAGCTAGTTCCCCTCTGTGTCTGTTTGCTGTTTTCTGCAGGACAAAGGTGTTGAACAGGTTTATCAAGGTTTCAACAACTGAAAAAAACAACAACAGATGCCTGTGAGCTGTAAGAAGAACGAAAGCGGTTACATTTCCAAATGATGAACTGAAAGACATGCAGGGAACTGCAGAGACGGTGATGAACGCCTGCTGATTTTAACTTTGAGCGAAGTTGGGAATAGTAGAAATTTAATCAGTAACATTTACATTCGCTTTTTTTTTTTTTTTGTAACCTTTGTTTATTCAGGAGGGTTCCACTGAGAGCCAACTCTCTTTTTCAGGGACGCCTCGATCACACTCACACAGTTGCACATTCACATCTGGAAGCTGCCCAGTACAGCGACAGGCTTATCTGTAGTTTCTTTAGTAACCACATGTGGTTTGTCCAAGTGGTGTAGTCGTAGCTAGCTGTCCAAGATGTTGGACCTCTTCGTACATGAGGGACTCACATCGTGTACTGATATGCCTCACGACAGAAAGACTAGCATGATTGATTTTTTGTTTTCCTCCATGATGACTTGACAGTAGTCGTAGTCAGTGGCGAGCAATTCCTTGTCAGTGACATCATGCATGTCATGAACTGCAAACGATGATTGATCACGGAGAAGCGTGTAGTCTGTCATGTCTCTCAACCACAGCACTGCAAGAATTTATGACTCTTTAATCGCCTAATCTGACACAGTGAACATTTGAACGGACAAAAATATCTTGTAGTCTGACCTCAACATAAAAGAAGAGTTTTTTAAGGGTCCTCATGATGCAACAATCTGGAGATGTTGCTCATAACATAAATGTGTCATGAGCAAATGTTTCAAATCTGACTAGAAATGAAACTCAGGGTGTTTTTACACCAGAGCTGTTTGGTCCAGTTAAAACAGACTCTGGTGCGGATTCCTCGTTAGTACAGTTCGTTTGGTCTTGTGTGAATACAGCAGTTTAGAGTTCAGAGTTAAGTTTGCACAAAGGATATGATAAAAACTTTATTCAGTAAAACTGAGTGGACTGTGCAGGAGAGAGGAGAAGCCCAGAGGGCTTGTACAAGTCCTCCCCTTCACTTCAACAAAGAATTTTCTAAGTCACAAAAAAAAAGACAAAAAACAAAAGCAGGAAAAAAAACAAACAATTAATGAAACTCAACAAAACACTATAATCAGGACAGAAATTCAAGTACTTTAAATGTGCATGAGGAGTATGAACCCAGTTATTGAGACTATTTAGACAGAAGACAGTATAAGTATGGAAATTAGACGATAATTTGTAAAATCACTGCGGTCACCTGATTTGGGAATAGATATAACTTTAGCAACTTTGAGATCCTGGGGTACAACACCTCATTGTAGAGATAAAGTGAAAATGTAGGAGAGAGGATCTATGGTGGAACCAACAATTTCCTCTGACAAGCTACTTCTGGTTCCATCATGTCCCTCGGCAGCATCCTTTACCTTCATAATGATACCAAGCATTTCTTTAATAGTGGGTGGCTCAAACTCACAAAGTGATGAAAATTTACCTGTAATTAAATCAACTGGAGTCTGACCATGATCAGGAAATTCTTGGCTAAAGTCGGTCCTACATTTGCAAAAAGAAATTATTAAAACCCTCAGTGATCTCCCTGTGATTAAGAGGAAGTCTATCACTCCGCAGTATTTCAGATGGCCCGACAACAGGAACTTTTTTCTATTTAGTAGCTGATTAATGAGGTTCTGTGATGATTTAATATCATTAGAGGCTTGGGTGAATTTTTCTGAAAAATATTTCTTTTTGGCTTTTCTTCATGATAAGGTAAAACTATTTTTGTACTTCTTATAAGTAGCTATCCAGATTTAGAGGGGTGGGATTCATAATGTATTTCTTATATAGGCTAAATTATTTTTTGTAATAGAGGCTCTTTTTAATTCAGACTCATGGAGTTTTTTGTTATCCTCCTATTAATCAAATGAAAACATTTGTCAAAAACAGAATTGAGAGCAGCTTAAAATGTCTGATAGGCTCTTCCGACATCTTGCTGATAGTTGACTTCTTCCTATGAAACCTCATTTGTCAGTGACTTGGAAGACTCAATATTCTTTCTAGAAAACTTCTGACATTTTCTGGTCTCTCGCAAAGAATTTTTAAGCTTGCTTTGCTGGTCGACCCTGGTCTGAATCAGCTGAAACACTGGAGGATGATCAGAGATATCAGTAAGCAATAATCCTGCACTTATATTATAATTCAAATAATTAATTATGTTGTCAACAGGGATGATAGCAATTAATCGAGGACTGACTAATTGATCACTAAGACTTTGCTCGATCACGTGAGGTTAAATCAATCTATCAAAATGCGGATCTGAAATATAAACAGCAACTGTTTCAATGAGCTGCCAACAGCGGGCGCGGTCTGATTATTTTATGACAAAGAAAAAAAGGCAGCCATCTCTTTAATAAATTATGTGTTTCCCAAATTTGTTTTTTACCCTTAAAGCAAGCTATGGCCAATTTTGTTTACACAGATTCAGTCCGACCAGTTGACACCCCCCCATGGTCGCAACGATGCTGGACCCTCGCCACAAGCATCTGAGGTTTTTAATGCCCGCACAGCGACTGGATGCAAAATCTAAACGGGTTGAGCTGGGACGGGCGGTGGAGGTGGCAACCCTGAACCCACAGGCCGAAGTTGACGCGCCCGACAGAGACGCAGCACCTGAAAGTGCAGCCATGCGTCTGGCCTCTGCCATGGCTCTAACTTTGGGGGACCAGTACTCAGCAGCTCTCGCCACTGTCAGCATGGACACTGAGGTTGAGAGCATCCTTAGATGCACAGCCGACAGAGAGGTGGAAAGTCAGTGCACGGAGATTCTCCAGACTGCCAAAGCTGGCACGCCACTACCTCTGTATAAGTGCGCTCCCATCGGACCCCGGACCATGTCCACATGCTAATTCTCCTCAACAAGAACATGTAGGACAACATCGGGACGCTTTGAGTCTGATATATATTGTCCTGTTGCAGTGTTACATTTGGTTGGCATTTTTCTTTCCAGACTAGACAGAGATTATTTTTAAGATTGCGCTCTGCATATTTTCTGATGTGTTTGATATGTCGGCCTCCACGTCCCTTTTATGTCTCATAGACAATGAAATGCTGCCACATGTTGCTGTGGAAATGAAACTTTTGCTACGGAAAAATGAATTTGATGTTGTTTAGGCAGAAATTCTCACAGAGTCTGTTATTTTCCTGTTGCAGCGTTACACTTGGTTGTTAGCGGAGATGCACTCCGCGTATTGAAATTCTATAACATGTTTTGTACACAATGAAATGCTGTCAGAGAATATGCAACATGTTGCTGTGGTTGTTAAGCTTTGATTAAGGGAAAAACACATTTGGTATTGTTCCGACAGAAACCGGGACTCTTGAGTCTTATTAGTTTTTATTTTTCAGTTGCAGTGTTATATTAATAATAAGCAATGAGTCCGCTTCAGTCTCAGCTGAATTCAGGCTGAGCCTCTTTCTTTCAGTGAAGTCGAAATTGTTTAGTAAATAAATTGAAACACCTCCTCCAACTCTGTTCCTACAGGAGTGAGCAGCATTGAATTGAGACATTGGATACAGACAGGCTATGTCCTCAGTTAGCCAGGTTTCTGATAAGGCAGTTACTGAAAAGTTATGCTTTAAAGTGGATAATTATTGGTTTAGGTGATCATAGTTTTTTGGTAGACAACCGATATTCAAGTGAAAAGCAGAGAACACGCATACGTAATTATCCTCAGATTGGCATTGGGTAAAGTGATTAAACTGGTCCTCATTATAGAACTGGCATTATCTCAACAATCTCTCTCTTTCTCTCTCTCACGCTGTTCGCTTATTAATTAATTTACTCATTAATTAATTTCAAGCAATTTTGACGAATGTGAAAAATGCAGAAAATTGAACCTGTTCCGAAAAAATAATGACGGACGAAAGTACTGGAGTCAGTGTGTAAACGTGATTGACACAGCACAAGATCTATTTTTTTAAACGTGCGTCAATTTGGAACGACAAAAACGGACTGAGGGTGCAAAGGCCTTAATTTGACAAATACCTTCAGTCATAGTTGCGCAATTAGCTAAATAGTAACGTTAACATGTTAACATGCAGGATGAGAAGTCACATGGATAACCACAGTTACTGGTGTTCTTTTTAGATATGAAGTCTTCACCAAATCGAATTAAAGTCCATCCAAATGCTTTTCAGACGTTTTATTTAAAAAAAGAAAGAAAATGTGAACCTGTTGGCGGTGCTGCAAGAAAGATGAGGGGATCTCAGAAGTAAGTAAGAATTCCTCTGGGGACGATGAATATGAGAAACAACTTAATGGCTTTTCATAATATATTTCCTTTGTGAGAGTTTTTTTTCTTTAAGTTGAGTGGTTCAGGATCTGTGCGACAGTAATTTTCTAATATGGAGGAGGAGGTGGACAAAGGAGGCAGGAAAAGAATAATGGTGAGAGAATGCTTGTTATTAAAAAAATGCATTAACAATGTATAAACACATGCAAACATGCTATATGCTGTACACACATTCAGAACAGTGTGACCAGTAAAGCTGTAAATATTCCTTTAATCTCAGCTAAGGGTGATACGGTTCCCTGAACCAATTATTCCTGAGTCATTACCAACAGTAACATTACTGATGTCACCGGTGCTGGTCACAGCTGTGATTCGTCCTATTGCAATACCAGAAATATGAAAAGGTTGAAAACAGATAATCATGCTCTCATATTTGCAGTGACAACCTTTGAACATTTATAATTCACCATATAGATACAAAATAATGATAGAAGTAACCCACCTGTCACAGCGTGGTACTTCTCTCCAGTGCATCCTCAGTTTCTTCTAGAAACATGAACGTTGCTGATGTCACCCACAGAAACATTTTCTCCAGAATCACCTGTAGAGGAGTGAGCATCAGAGAGAACGATGTCATAAAAGTCTCTAAATGATCAGACAGAATGTCGCAGTTTAGATAGTGAAATAAATCTGGTTTGGAGGAGAGTTAAACTTACCTTTAACATTGTCCTCAGTGTTGTAAGATACTGGTTAAGATGAAACGTAGACAGACGCGGCTAAAAAGATGAAGACAAATGTTGTGAGAAAAGGTGTTGTGCTGTTTGAGGCTGCCCCCGGCCAAAATGGGCCCGAAGCAAAATTTTGTTATGAGGCCCCCCAACCACCACTGCCAGTTGTACACTAGGTACAAAATCACTGCGCAACAAAATGCCGTTCAACATAATAACCTTTATTAATAAGAACAAAAGACATCTGAAACAATTTAGGTCATCAGTTAACAATAACAAAAAATGATTTTAACAACAGATGTACTCTCCAAAAAATTACTTCAGCTTGAAATAGAAAAAAACACTAACTTGTATCGTTAAGTTTTAACCTGAAATAAATAAATAAATTTAAAATCGATAAACCTGTCATCAAAAAGGTTATCAATTAACAACCAAACTATTTCAACAAAATGTTTCTCTTAAAAAGTAATCTAAATAGAAAAAAATGCAGCCAGATGCTTGTGTCTCAGATGTTGACTGTCAGTCATCATTGAAGCAGTAGCTGTGGGAGATGATGGACCTCCTTTCTCTCCTGACGAACTCAACTGATTTGACTTGGCGTGTGTGTGCGCCTTGCGAGCGACAGGTTGAGGCCTCGCAAACTGCTAATGCAGGGGACACTGCGGCGCATAAAACGAAGCCCCCAGCGCAACATGAGGCCCTGCACACAGCGCGTGTTCTGCGTTTAGGGAGGGGCAGCCCCAGTGCTGTTGAATCTCATGTCCACACTCAACAGCTGCAACCCAGCTGTTACTGCTGTCTACCTGAAATGTTCAACATCAGCTTAATACATATAATGTAAACAAAAACAAACAAACATGAAGACAGAGTTGACCCAGATATAAAACCAAGTGAAAGACTGAGAAATAGTCTGAGATTGAGATCGTGCTCTTTCATGTGTGTGATGGATGAGGGAGACATTCACAAATCTAAAGTGGTTTTATTGATCTACATTATGCCCTCATTTCCACGGCAACTACAAGGAGGGAGAGAGTGTTTGTTTAGTTACATCAACAAATTTTCAGTACTGTAAGGAGATAATCTGAGATAACCAGAGAAATCATGCATCAGACTGCCTGCAGCTCAGCGCCAAGAACTATGAGCTGAGCTAAGAACCAGATGTTCAACTGGCTGACAAAGCTAAAAATGATTCGTCAAATAACCAACAGAAAATTTAACTGCAAAAATATTGATAACTGCTCAGTTGTGTAATTCTTTTCCGTCAAAAAGTGCAAAAAAAAAAGAAACAAGTTCCAACTTTGCAAATGTGTTTTCTTGCTTTTTAATGACAGTAAACTGAATATCTTTGTTTTTGACTGCTGTTCGGACAGACACCAATATTAAGACAGAATGTGGGAAGTTGTGACAGGCATTTTTTAAAAAATGTTCTGACATTTTATAGAACAAACTGTTATTACTCTGCACAATGATTTGAAATAATGAACAGCGTTCCTAAAAATTGAACATTATATGATTAAAAAAAATCTAATGTGTGTTCATGTCATTGTTTCAATTAATTATATTTTGGTTCATCACGTCAAATCCAGTATTTTCTTAAAAATACATTGACAGAGCTCATGCTGCGATGTGTTATTATGGTGGAATTATATATTTATTGTAATCATATTTTGAAAAGCACCTCTCTGTGCTATTTGCTGTTGGAGGCCAAACTCTTGGAAGTGACGGAATCTGTGTGTTCAGTCGTTTTGTGGGTAATTAGTTTTGGTATTACGTCATTAACTAGTATTAGCTGTTATTAGCAGTAGCAGGTCCTTGTGTATGGGCAGATGGTCCTGGTGTGTTTCACAGTGAACCATTAACTCTATGAATAAGTGTCTGTAACCCCAGCCGTAACTAACTGCCGCTCTCAGCCACAACAAAGCAGAAGAGGTTCCCTTAAGTGGATTCCTCAGTGGCACACACGGATCTGCTGTCTTAGAACTTGCCACCACCAAATATAATTAGTGTTAGAGCAAACACATTTAAAACATTCAACACCGCTCTACTTTCAGCCATGCATTAGCCTACATCTCACTCTGTTTTCAAGGTTGGCTGCACAGGAAACTGGAAATTGTCTTTCGGCCTCTCTTTCCGTATTTCAAAGTGTTATATTTGAATTGTGTACAAATATGCTGTAAGTGGACGATTTAAGGACAATGTTGTCATAATACTGCACTTTATTTATGAAGGATTTTGTAAATTGAAAGAGAATTTGCAGTGTTATTTAAAGCCAAACCTTTTTTACTGTGGTGTGTGCTTTTTGTTTTGTTGATTAATTATTAATGCTTGTTTAATAAAGTTTAACTTCTTTACTGGTAAACATACTGTCCCTCCTTCCTACTCCCATTGGATCAGGGATATTATGTTATGTCTGAAACTTGAAAAAATTAGCCATTGCACTATGAAGGCTGTATATAAATTTTATAGAGCATGGGGACGCTTTCTTTCTGTTTTTGAGAAACCTGAGATTATTATTTTTGAATAATTGCTTCTAATAATTCCTCTAAATAATTCCTCTAGTCATGTTCATGACATCATGAGTCAAATGTATGAGAAAACTCTGAGTCTACGAGTTGTGACGTGTTTGCTGATGTTTTCAGGAATGGCAGAGCCCGTATTTGTCCTTATAGAACCAAAAGTAGCTATGCCAAGTGTAGACAAGCCGTTAGTCTAGATATAAATCGTTGCCTTTCTCGTCTTGTCTCTTGTTCCTCCACATGGTGTTTAAACACAAAGTCATAATGCAATATTTCCACGAAGAAAGCTTGGAGGAGAACAGGTTTTGTCGTCTTTTGTCGTCCATATTACCGTTTCCTAGCAACGCTGTTCTTATGCCGATACCACTTGAACGCCAAGCCTTTCCTGTACACCTAATCATGACACGTCTTCACATGCTTCTGTTGAAGGCAGCATATATATTATCAGTATAATTTTTTTTTGTTATTTAATTTTTTATTTCTTTATTTTTCCATCCTCACCAGTAGAAAAAGTTTTATTTATCATTGCTTCTCTGGTTACTTGTTTCTGTGCGCAAATTTCACATGCAGCTGTTGAGGTTTTTGTTTGGTGCAGGATGTTATGTATTTATGAGTGTGTTTAGTTTTGTGTCTGTTTGTCAGCGGGAAGCCAGAGATCGGGGACGTCCTTCATGTACCTGAACTTTCTCTCCCCCAGTGCACCCAACAAATACAGTGAAAGCAGACGACTCTGTGTTAACTGTCGTTCATCCTGTCCTTTCTTTCTCTGTGTTAGTTTCTAGTTTACAACACCCAGCTTCTTATTGGAAATCGGGAGTTGGCCATCAGCCCGGAGGAGTACATCTACGGAGCTCTGTCTCTCTACATCGACATCGTCCACATCTTCCTCTTCATCCTTCAAGTCAGTGGAGCTGCTACTGAATAAGTCCATGGTTACATATGTCATATATTCATCTGTTATTTTGGACTTAAGGATATTGTATTTGTGTCTCATTAAATGTAATATGATGTGTGTCACTTACAATGTTTCCTTACAAGCAACTTATTCATTTATGTTTACTTTTTTACATTAGTAACACTTGGGCACTTTTATTCTTGCACTGTATGACGCAAGACAGTGAAGTAAGACATTTTTATTTAACTGTGAATGAGGACGGAAACGAAAGCTCTGCCTTCTGCATCGTTTCTATTGAATATTTTTTCTTGCCTCTTTGTTTCAGGAAGTAGTGTCTTGATATGTTATTTAAGCTTTATGTAGCCATGAGATTATGCAAGGAGGGACAGAAAAAGTACATGTTTAAATAATCCATGAACCCATGTTTCCTCTGCTGGATGTTCAGCAGGGACTGGAAACCTTCAGAGACTCACTGAGTTTCCACAACAAGAACCAAGGTTGGACAGTTCTGGGGCCCATTATTTAACCCCTCAAAAGCCTCCACTTGGGGATAGTAACTTCCAAATTTACAGGCATCTTGAATGTGGTGCTGGCAGCGCCAAACATTTCTAATTATTCAGCACTCACAGTATTTAATTTCAGCCACTATTTCTGAAAAACTCAAGCTGCATCCAGTTTTTTGTTTATTGTTCTTCAACACATCAACATAAAATTACAGAAGAAAGCAACTGAGGCTATCAACAAAATCCAGGTGGTTGCTGTTGTATAGTGGTGGGACTAATCTGCCTAATCTTCATCTTTATGTAAATGAGGATAACAGTGTATTGAAGGGACCTGTAATATTGTGGAAAAGCAGTTTCTGGGACTGACAGTTCCAGGCACTGTGGGTGAAAATGTGTCTGTAATCTATCAACTATTACCTCTATAAAACCTTAATATTAATGATTTTAAAAGCAGTACGCACAAAAGAAATCCTGCAAAAATGGAGAGCAAGTTGAGTTTTTTTTATTATTGTTGGTCTTAAGTCCTCTACATACAAAACAATTGGAGTTACAGTAAGACACTACGACCATTAGTCCTTAGTCTGTGCTGGTTTTAGGAGGGACTTCAATCTTCTGGTAATTTTATAACATCTCCATAGAAAAGAACTCAGACAAACACAGACTCGTTGATTAGCGTGTGCAGCTTTACAGCAATTTCCTTTAAAACCCGGCCAACTCCTCCTTCTCTTTTATGCACCTGTTATTTGTTGTTGTGAGACAACTACGAACACCAATCAATAAAGTCCAACCTACTGTTGCAGCTGTGTCATTCTGTGGTCTTAATGGTTAATCATAGTGGCACGTTAGAGTCAGAGTGGCACGAGTTCCTCTACTTTCTCCCTTTCTGGATTGTGGATTAGTATTGTTTCCCATCACCAAAATCTGCGGTTAGTTAGTCCACAGAAGACTGTGTTTGTCCATGAGGGTGAAGGTTCAAGGTGTGAGGCGTTTAGGGTCACGTGGGAACATGGAGGTCTGACGCACGTTGTGGAGTCCCAAGTACAGCATGCAGACTCTTTCCAGGCCTGGGAGGGAGGAACATTTCAAGCCATTAAAATAAATAAATAATGCTACTCAAAACCAGTAAGACACCGTAAAACTGTTTTTTTGTGTATCAGTTACTTACCTTTAAATGACTTAAAT
>JAQFJA010000005.1:18767783-18782007 GCA_029874485.1 Naso brachycentron
CATTTTTGATTATAATGTATGTCGCTCATCTAACAGAAAAAATAGGATTTGGGATGTATAAGTAGTGACTGATAAGTTCATGGCGTTAGGTTGAGGGCGATGAGTCGCTACATGCACATAAAGTCCAACTCTTTGTGATTGTGCAGGTTGATGATAAAAACATTTTTAAAGATGTTTTTTGTGCCTTTATTGATTAGACAGCTGAAGGATTGACAAGAAGTAGGAGAGAGAACATGCGGCCACAGGTTGGGACTGAACCCGGGACACTGGGGCGAGGACACAGCCTCTGTACATGGGGCATCCGCTTGACCAACTGAGCCATCGGGGCACCCCAAAACATTTGTGATTTTTCTGTTTTGGATAACTAAAAAAACGAGTCAACACTGTCTGAGTAAACAGACAACATTGGTCGTCTTGCAGACAGAAATGAGGGTTTCAGCTCGTCCAACACCTGCCTTTTTCACCTGATTGGGCCTGAGACTGATAACTCCTCCTTAAGATGAAGAAGTAGCTTAGTAGTTTTTATTTTTTACAGTTATGCATTTTCAGTTAGGCATTTTCTGGAGGTCCAAGACTTCAACTTCAACAAAAAAGAGAGTCTACTAACAGATAAATAAAGGTTTTCTAAAATGAACTCCTTGAACTTATCAATTACCCACCCATTTAGTGTGCAGATTTACATTTTAAAAATGTAATAAACATATTTGATATAAGATGCAGTGTTTTAATTCAATCCTTTACAAGTTTAAAGCGATAGTTCTTTTGTTTTTAGTGTGAGGTTGCATGAGGCACTTTTGTCTTGTCGTGTCTTAAATGCAATAGATAACTGTCAGCTCACTCTCTGTCTGCAGAGGCAGCGTGATTCACTGACAGGAAACAGAGTATAGTATTTCTGTCACACATCTTTCAGCCACCGATAATACCACCCACCTGAAATATATAAGTCCCCTACATACTATATATGCTACATTTTAATTTCAAATTTTATTGCTTTACATTGATATCAGACAGCTGTTTCCTTTGGAACTACACTGCCTCAATTGCAAAATGTCCGTATTCTTACACACAACTGTAGTCTCAAAGGAAACGGCTGTCTGACGTCGATGTAAAGCCCTCAAAATATAAAAATGTAGCATCCATATTAAAGGACATTTATACTTATGGTTTATTGTCTTGTTGTTGGCTAAGAGACGTGTTGCTGTTGGTACCGTTAACAGCAATACTGTGCTGTTTCCTGTCAGTGCATCATGCTGCTTCTCTCTGTAGAAAGTGAGCCGTCAGTTATCCACTGCAAGTAATGCATTGACTATACATAGGAGCCTCATATGCCTCACATTAAAAAAAGAACAAACAAAAACAACAAAAAAACAACTATCCTTTTCAGGTAATTTTTGATGATTGGCATTCAAAAATTGATAGTACATTAGTAATTACAGTCAAGGCTGGTCTTTCTAAACATGGATCACTTTAAGAAGGCATGTGAGACTGATACAGTAGCATGGGGTTTAGGGATTATATTCAGCATTATGTCTTTTCCATTAATGATTTATCATCAGTTATGATTCTGCAGTGTCTGTTTTTTTTATTCTTCCTGATTGGGACGACCAGCTAAATAATTCTTTGTTGTTGAGAGCAGAGGGAGAACTCGATTGACCTATTGAACTCAATTGGCACAACAAACCAAATTAATTAATTCTGCTAATGCTTGGCTTTCATCCTTTGTTTTTCGTTTAGCATGCCTGAATAAGTTTTTGTCATTGACTTCTTAATCACAATGAGAACTTTTTGTTTTCAGTCTGCTGAGGTGAGAGAGGGCCATTTCCTAAAAGGGAAAAGCAAGTACATTGCACAGGAGCAAAACAGGACATCTCTGCTACAATTTTCAGAGAAAACAAATTCATTTAGACAATAATTATTGTCTTCAGTACTCACAAGATGATTGTTAGGTAAATACTGGTCGTTTCATTTGGCAAACTCAAGCAGCTACAGCCTCAAAGTAGCTTTGGCTGAACTTTGGAATGCATTTTTTTATGCACAGTGAGGGCGAGTCTGTCCTCCGTCTCTCACAGTGTATAATCATGTTGGAAAGGGACCGCTGTGAGGCCAACATGGAGACGAGGAGGGATGACAGGGAACAACGACTCCTTTAATGTGTATACAGTGCACCAGAAATGAGTATTCCATTCTTGAAACAATATGTTTAAATTAAGAGTAGAGATTAAACTAAACAAAAAACTACAGCTGCATATATGGGTTTTAACAGACGCCTCCAGGCAATTACGAAAAAAGGATTTAAACAGGCTGTTACATAAAGGAAATTCTTCTATACGTTTCCCTGAGTCGGATGTAAAACATTAAGTATACTTCCGTTTGAGGTTACTGAGAAACAGTTGCACTTTCTTCAGCCATATTTATCACTGTGATAAATCAAATTCTAAAGTCAGTGAGCAAACATGCTCATGACTGCAATGCGAACATACTGATGCTAAGCAGAGATAATGGTTACCATGCTCACCATCTGCCTCTCACATGTTAGCATGCCAACATTTGCTAATTAACAGCAAACAAAAAGTACAGCTGAGACGGATGGGAATCTTGTCAAGTGAATTTTATTTTTGTATAGTTCACGACCACAAATCACAGTTTTCCTGAAAGGAGTTTCTAATGTGTACAGCATACGACACTGTCTGTATTTAGACCCTCAATTTGTTGAAGAAAAAAATCCCCCCACCAAAAGAAACCTTTAATGGAGGAAATAAAAGAAAGAAACCACAGGTTTCACACCAAAAAGTCAACCTGTGGATGGCACTACATATAAGGCACAAGGTAATTTATTCATCCTTGAATGTTATTGCCAATCTCAGATTTATCTGTATCTGTACTATACAAAAATTTCCAGACGAAATTTTATTGCAGGCCATCTGACACAGAAGTTGTTGATAAGTTTTACTCTTTTTTTAATTGATGGACCAACCTAACCTGGCACAGCAGTGAGAATAAGTCTGGTATCTCTTGATTCACCGTTCTTGTGCGCACTCAGAACTGCCTCTGGACACAACTGGATAGACATATAAAAAATCAGAGCTGTTTACCCAGTCTGTCCCCTTGCACTTTAGACAAGCCAGCGCCATGTTTGTTCGAGAAGAATTTCAGGCAGGCTAAAAAAAGGAATGTTAAAAGGCGACGTATAACAACCTTGGCGACCCGGCCATTACTGTTTTCTTTCTACAGGTGTCAACCTGTGACTCAGCAGCCTCGCATACACAACACAGCCCAACACGTTAAAAAACACTGCACAAAAGCACTAAAACTGACATAAATAGCTAATATCGCAACACAATATAACGACATCTATGTGATTATTTAACAACTTGTGGAAAAGTTATGCAAGGTTGCATTACATAATGTTAAGTTCCATGACATTATGTGGTGTTACGTCTGTATGTCTGTGGGCTGCCAAAGATTCTGTCAGCACTCGTGTACACAGGCTGTGGCTGCCGGCTCTTTGGCACTCCTCAATGAGTCATCGCAAAAAGTCCACCCCATATGCAATTTGCCCGGCCTGTTTTTGGCTAGGTTAAAACTGCTGTGAATGGAAGGGATACCAGAGTTATGGGTCTGGTTTACCAGGCTAGGACCAACCAGTAAACAGAAGAGCACTGCATTTCCTAGAGCCATGATGGTATGGCCACATAGGACGTTTTAACAATAATCAAATCATACACTATGAAAATCTGAATATTTTGGTAAAAATAAGATTAAAATATCCTTTCCCAGAAATTGTAGTTATATTCAAACAATAGCATGTAGGAGATCTTCAGAATTTTTGAATGTCTTCAGGGAGGGTTAGTTCCAATGGTTGTATAATTATTATTCTAAGCGAAGATACTCTTCTTCAGGACTACACTCCTTAGCCTTCAAACCCTGGATCCTGTTTTTAGGAAAACTATTATTAAAATTCACAAACCTGAAGTTGTGATGTTGAACTTGGTGTGGAACTCAAGTGGGAGAGGAGTTCACAGAGATTTAAATGAGGCGCTCACAAAGCTGCATTTCAATAAGATGTAACTAGGGGAGTGAACACTCGTGTAATGATAAACAGACAGCGATGGGAAAAGGGTGCTGCTGGGTTTTGCTGTGGGGGTGCTTGGGGCCTTTCCTTGATCAGGGATCATGCTCTCAGACTGGCTGATTTGGCAGCATGAGGCCCGAGCCGAAGAATGGCAGCACAAACTAAAGGACAAAGTCAAGATATCCAAATAAGCTACTCATCCCAAATGGGAGGAGACCTGAAAGCAAATTTAGGCAGAATCCCAGAAATGATGTCAAAATGCTATAGATAACAATAATGATAATGAGCAATAACAAATCCATGGTCACAGCTTTTTCTGTGCACAAAGAATTTAATTATGAATGTAGAATACAGGGTGTGTGGAGCATTTGCCCAGAGGCTATGGCTTCTTGTCGACTTTGAATTACACCTGACAGAAAGATAATCAAAGACAACCTTGACATGAAAACACATCCTATGTCTACACATATAAACAGGACCACATAAAACACGAACGCAGCCCTGACTAAATAAGGTAAAGTACATTTAAAATGAATTTAATATACCTGGCTAATTAACATTAGAAAGGCAGTTCACTTTGTGTTATGTTCTGGATCAATGCTACATTTGTCAGATGAGAGATCATTTAGAGTTCAGACTTACAACAAACCACCAGACTTACATTTCTGGTGGTCATTAGCTGACCACAGCTGCTAAAGAGACTGAACCTGTGAGCTGATTTAACAAGCTGAACTCATTATGGGAACATGAAAACTTTGGCCTGTTCAAACTGTGTGGCTTCGGTGGTTATTTTTGTTCTGCACATTTAAAAAAAACAAAAAACAAAAGAACAACATGAATACAGACAAATGTTTCCAGAAAGTCAAATTAGAATACTGACTAAACTTGTTGTTAAATGAGTCTATCGATTTCTCTTTAGGCAATGTTTTGTTTTTTTAAAAGCAATTGTTTCCTCCCATACTGGAGGTTTTGGTACTGTATTGTATGTAATTGTAATGAAATGTAGGATGCCAAACTCTGTGATATTTTCATACTAACACGAAGCTGGTCTAAGTGCAGGTCCAGGCATGTCGGTGAGTTCATGCAGCACAAGTGTTTTTTTCCACACCTGCACCAAATTGCTGTTTTCGTGGATCGACATGGACTGGGCTGCGCCGAACTGGGTGTAGTGGCGCAGCAAAGGGTGTGTCGGTAAAGATGCGCTGGTGCTTTGCAGTTTTGGTGTCATTATTAAACAGATGCATGTCCACTTGTTGGTGGGCCTGGTCCTTCAACTGACTGGACACTGCAGCTGCCTGTGTTACGAGAGGTTCCTGGTTCGCATACCATTTCATCCCGCTTACATCAACAATCAGAAGTCATTTTCAGTACAACCATCTATTTCAGTTGATCATATATTAAACAGACTTCCATCTATTGAATGTGAAATAATGGGAATCGAGCAGTTGATGCACATCATGACACACTGGGCAGCAGTTCTCATAACACCAGGGGAAGAGCCATTTAAAGTATTAAATACCTCCTCCCAAGTCGATTTGACTTTAACAGCCAGTGGATGCTTACATGTAGTACTGTAAATTTAGCAACTGTGAGGCTGAACCTTCCGGGTAAGTGTGTCAGTTCCCTCTTGCATAAAGTTTGGCTGGCACCTGTCTGCTCCTCCTTCAGCTGAAACTGACAATACACTTAATCACAGATGTCTTGAAGTGAATGAGACTAGCTGATCTGATTGGCCATGATAGGAATCAGCTGTGACACACCTTCCTATTGTCTATTCCTCCTACTTTACTGCTGTGCTGCAGATGCACCTGCATTTGTGTTCACCAGATTGCAAAAAAAGATTGGCACACCTACTTGAGCTCCCTGTGCTGAGAACTTAGACATGCATCTGCAGACTTATTAGAAAAAGAGCCCTGTAAGTTTACAAGGTGTCAATGTGCAAAAAGCTCAAGACAAATATTAAATTGGTTGGATTTGCCATGCATCATTTTCCTCCCCCAAATGCCCGGTACTTAATCATGAGGAGAGAAGCCAGATGAACTTTTAAGTAGGATTTTTGGAGTGATTGAGCTTTCATATGCATCACTGTGGAGCTAACATAATGACCTCTGTATTTCTGTGCATATCGCACATTGTCTGTGAGCCTTGAGGCTATAATTTGTCAAAGCTGTCACAAAGGGGCCAAACCAATGACTGTATCTCTCTCTTATTTGCACAGACATGCTTTTTTGATGGAATAACATATTATTAACCCAGTGACCTTTCTTCTTGGGACAGTAACAGTGACAGGGACAGTGATGGTTAAGTTGTATTTTTAGCTTTTGAGTTCTGTCTTGTGATTTTGTTTTCCAGTCTTTGATCCAGAAACAGTCTTTTCTGTGTCTGTAGAAACTGATTAATAATCATAGCTGTGCCGAGTTTTCAAGTATTCCTTTTAGGTAATGTGCTCAGTGTATTGGGGAGGAACTGAAAATAAAATGACAAATCATGTTCTTTTCAGGGCAACCCGCTGGGAAATAGCAGCTGCTGCCTCTGAAATCAGAAAGGGATATTTAGGACTTTTTTGTTATCCGACTGTCTTTGAATCTGTGTGACTTATTATGACACAACGGCTGCAGATTTCCAACAGAGGAGAGGTGGAGTCTGTGAAGGGGGGTCCCAGTAGATGAGCTCTCAAAAACATAATTGGCTGTTAAGCTCTCTGCCCAGCTGGGTGAGGAAATTGGTCAGAGGGGTTCCTGTAATCTTTTACTCATAAACTAATGTCACAACGCTCTTGATTAATGTCTAGTGGACCTTAAAATGTCAGTAGAAACATTACAACCCCCTATTCTGTCTCTGATCCTTTTTAAAGAGGCACTAACTTGGCAGGCTGCTGACAGGTGAAAGGCATTTTGTTTGTTTTTATGCTCTCTGGGGGGAGGCCCACAGTTTCACACCTTAAAAACCTCTGCTGTAGAACGCTATATACCTATATGATTGTAATTATCCTTATTAGCCTGTGATTCCAAAACGCGGCTTGGTTGGGCTTGCACAGCGGAGACATTTCATAGCAGAGCGACAACGCCAAAGGCATCACTTCACCTGCATGGACGTCATCTTACTGCTGTGTCCCTGGGTGTCATTCTTACAAGAGGAGGGCGTTCCGTCAGGGTCGGACATTTACCACTTTCCCGTCAATTCTAAAATCTGTCACACATGGACAAAGTGATGCCTCTGGCGTTGTTGCATTGCTATGAAACATCTCCGCTGAGCCCGCCCAACCAAGCCTCATTTTGGAATTACAATGGCAACCTGTATGAAAAAGACAAATTATAAGGCTTAATGTGTGAAAGCTCTTCTCCTTTAAAGAAACATGATAAGACCCTTCAAATGTTTCACAGTTCAATCTTGACATGAAAGGATTCTTTGCACATATACGCTTGTGTGAGGTTTTATTTTGAAAGATACTGAAAACAGATTATTTCTCTATTTTAGCAGAGAACTGTGCCTCTGTGTGGCTGCTCTAATATGTTAACAAGGGCAGGGAAGACATGCTGCAGAGGCAGGATGTGTGGCCCAGGTGTCAGGCTGCTTGTGTGCTCTTAACAGGGTAGGGAGCTCCTAGTACAGAGCCATACCTCTAAATTTAACTTGCTGCAAATGGAATTAAAAATACGTTCTTTTGGCTGTAGAGGTCCTGACTGAAATGTGGTATGATTTGTGTCATTAGAAGGAATGATGTATTTTTACATCATGATCTTTATTTTCACTGAACAACATACTAACATAATTATGGTGTGATTTTTGCAGGGATCTGTACCAAACAAACAATGTATTATGTCTGTAGGAAGTGATGTGTGGGGTTAGAATTAAATTATTTTAAGTTTATCTCGACACATATTTCTCCTCCAACGTGAGCGCACCTCCCTGTGATTTAAAAATTGCAGTGGGCTTTATTGCGATTTTCTTTAAATTTTGATTAATTGTGCATCAACGTACAACTATATCATGCATTCCATGTTGGTTTTTTTTATTATTGAAAAAATGGAACTTTTATAATGTTTTATACAGTTACTCTAAATTCATTAATTGTAACCTCTGCCCAGGCCAAACTCCAAACATTTAAAACCACATCAACTGACTGTTTTATTGTTGTTGTTGTTTTTTTAGTGTTGCCAAATATCTTTAAACTTTATCATCACACACAAAACTATTACAAAGCCATCCAAAATAGTTAAAAAAGGCAAGTGTCTTTTCAAGAATCAGTCAATTGCAGCTAGAATTAATATACAATCTATTTTGCAACAATAATCAGCACTGTAATAAAATTAGCACCACTAATTATCCCAGTGCTCATATTTCTAAGGTGGTGAGACGTAGTTTAGGCATCAGCACACAGAGATTATTTATGTGTGAGGAACTTTCGGATTCCCGTTTAGAACAGACGTGACCACCAGTTGTCATCTGCACTGCAGTATTAAAGTATTCTCTATATTGTTTCCCTGATGTGAGCAGAGAACAGCGTGTGACTCAGTGTTAGTGACACTTGTGCTCCCTATTCCCTCACCATGTACTATGTCAGCGGTATGTGATAAGTGAATGTTGGTGCTGCCAGGAACATGACTGCAGCCACATTTATGGTCACACAGCTGAGATTGGAAACCTCAAGATGTGGAGTTTTCAGTTAGACTAAGATTAGAGCTGAAGGTGTTTACGTCTGTCAGATAACAGACACAGGATGTGCCGGAACGCATTCACAAGACAGGTGCATCTGCAGCTCCAGGTAACTAACAGTCATTTTTAAAATCATTTTGTTGCGTAGGTGTCATTTTATATACATGCTAGTGCTGTTAATTGATTAAAATATTTAATCACGATTAATTGCATGATTTCCATAGTTAACTTGCAATTTATGCAAATTAGTCATGCGCTGCATGATGGCTGTGGACAAAAACGCTGAAACACCAGTCAGAGATCGTTATTACTGGAAGGGAATATTAATAATGTTGAGCAAACAAATTATTTAGTTTGCTAACTGTTGTGTTGGTGAAGCTGAACCTGCAGGACAAACTGCGATGGAGAGACGATGGAGAAGGAGTAATGTTAAGCAGGTCAAAGTAATGAAGTGGTGTCTCAGTTCGTAACATGATTTGAGCTGTTGACTCTGTTTTTAGCTCACTGTAAATTAACTGCAAACATCGGCTGCTCACTTGTGAGCTAGCAGAATTAGGGTTGGGGTTTTATTAGGAAAAAATTAATTGCAATTCATTGATGAATCAATTTTTTTGCCATGGACAGAACATGCAAAATTTACAGCATTAAAGTTAATTTGTGTTAACGTGTCATTAACGCGTTAACCTTGACAGTTATTAGCAATTAGCAATAAAGACTCAGTACAGCTGAGGCTGACGGAAATGTTATTAAATTTGCAGGTGTTTGATTTAAACACAATTAGAATATGAACCAAACTAGAATCAGAATGCATCGGGTTCATTAATGTTCAGATAATTACCCTGCAGGAGACATAAATAATAGTTCTACTAGTCGTTGATATGAAAAATAAAAAATAAAATCTCAACCTCATGGTGATGCTAGAGCAAAAGCCACTGGATCAACAAATACTATTTTCGGAACTGTTTACTGCGTAGTACATACTACATGCTACGTACAGCATACTGTATTACATACTGCCCATACTGCGTAGTAAAGGAACGATCAGTATGTCATCTGTTCACTCTGTGGTACACAGGCAGTCTTTTTTACTCTTTTCCCCATCTAATTTTATCAACAAATGCCCATGCCAGGATTTGGTTGAGACACTGCAGCACATTGCATTGTGGGTAACATTAGGTGAGGCAGACTGGTCAGATGCATACTGGGAATTTCCTCTGAATCAGTATACATCCGGGAATTTTTTTGGCATTCTGCAAATTTTTTGCTTGCGTTTACATCCGGCATACTACATACTGCTTTTTGGCCAAATCAGTTAAACACTAAAACAGTGGGCCAAATATTGTATGCTGTTTAAAAAAAACTGCCAAAGTCAATAAAATTTAGCTTCTGGGGACCAGAAAAGATTGTACAAAGTTAACAGTGTTTGCATCATAAGGTTGCTGAGATATTTCAGTCTGAATCAAAGAGGTTGACGGACCAACTGACCGACCGGGAGAGTCAAAGTTCAACTGAAACTTCCAGGTTATGTTTCAGATGTAAGAAAACCTCTTTTAAAATCACCATGAGACATTTGTAACTACAGCATAAACTACATATTCAACCAAGGATTGGTCAGCAATATAAGACACCAAGCTTCATATGTTTCGCAAAGGACAGTTGTTTTTTAAATTTATTCATTATTTCCATTTTTGGTTGCCTTTAACAAACAACATTTCCCATTAGCCCTAGCCCTTGTAGATCAAATGTCATGTCCTGACAAAAGAGGTGAGTACACGGGTGAGTCAAGGAGTCGCTGTTAGTCCAGATGTCTGTAATGACGGCAGGACGGAGAGGCAGCAGACATTTTACAACTTAACGTATAGAAAAAATTTAGAAGATTTAGAAGAAGAGTTTAACGAATTTTATGGAAATGCACCAAAGCAGATCACAATGGCATCCCTACTGTCGTACCACACCACTCCTGAATTAACCTTGTTTTGATTCTATTTACCAATATTCATTTAAAAATGAGTTTAATTTTCATCTGTGTAACTGTTTGAATTTACTCAGTTACTGAAGCACACTGCATTTCCTGGTGGCAAAGCAGTAAATACACACACATGCCTCTTAATTTGTCTCTCTTTCTGTCTGATTCACAGTGATTTTATTCTCTCAGGGTTTTCTGAATACCAGATGACTGCATCTGCTATTTATTTAAGAAAACTGGTGAACAAACGCAGCTTGTAAAGGCCCACAGAGCATCGCCCTAAATGCTGTTAGCTGTGACGGCCAGAGCAGCCGTGACAAATAAAAAGTTCTCCTAAAATCCTCTGAGAAGAAAAACTAATAAAGGAGGTGGTATGAAGAGATTATCAGGACTCTAATAACATCACAGAGCGAGCTGTGAGAAACCATACGACTTCATCACACTCTGCATCACACTCAAGCGACAAAATGATGGATGTGTTTCAATGAGGCAGGAGAAAACACACTCACCTGTGAAGTTTCCACTTCATCGTTCGCGCTCCCTCTCCTCGACTGGTTACTCGGAGTGTCGGGCAGTAAGGGCCGGTAGCCAATGAGAGGCACATCGCTTGACTCCACCCCCGGCAGGTCATAACCACCTGTTCGCATGTTACGGGGCAGCATGGTGCCAGCTGCCACAGACAGGATAAAAGAGGAAGAGAAGTGTTTTATGATGTACACATGATACACAGCTGTTCAGAAAAACATCTTAACAGTTCGTTGGCATTCATTAGTGCAACAATACAAAGTAACTTTTTCTTTCCAGAAGAATCTGATAACAGATTTTTCTCTAAGATCAGACAAACTGTGTAAAATAGTTCATTTTAAGATGCTGCCACTGTTTTTTAGTTCAGTTCTGATCTGCTGTTGTGATACATTATGAACCATGAGGTCTGAGGTCTGCTTTAAGTTTTCATTCTTCAAAACTGAGGCTTTAAACTTGTCCATAACTTCCTTTTATTAAAGAAGAGCTATTCTGCTTTTCCATCTTTGCTGACCTATAAATGTTGTTACAGTGTCAGATACACATGTTAAACGATGTCAAAGTGTCACATAATGAGGTTCATGTATTTGGAAGTGAGGCCTGCAGGCTGTTTCAATGGGCTCTGCACGATGTGTTTTACAGTATTTTTTTAAAAGTATTTTTCCAGCGACATTAATGTGTGCTGGACTTCCCACACAACACAGTGCCTGCCCCCTCCCCTCGCTCTGCTCAGACACCGCTGGAAAAATAGTTCAGGGATTACTGTCAGTACCTTGTTAGGCATGGCTCCAATAAAGTATTTTTTCGAGTGGAGGAGGGACAGTTAACTTTGTTTAACTTTCCTAAAGAGGCGAGCACCAGACAGAAGTTGATAGCGTTCCTGTTTCCTGTGGATTTATTCCATGTGGATTCATTCACTTCCTCAACCAGCACATGAGCTGGATTAACAGCTAAACTGCTGCCAAGGACCGCACGTTGTTTTGTCCTGTTGAAGAGTGAGAAGCGTGAGCTGTAAGTAATATTTTATCAGTGTCCGAGCTGTGTTTATTTTGTGTCAGTAAAGCAGCTGTGAGTACAGTGGAGTGCGGAGGCACACATGAGGGAAAGGGGGAGGAGTAACTGACACAGACCGTTTTGAGGAATGCAGAAAATAGAAGGAAGAGAGAGGGCGAGTCACAGTTTCCCGAAGATATACAGATTTTATAGTTCAGTCAGTGGTGTTTTGCTGCTCTACTGGACTCCAAAGTCAAAAGGAAAGAGCAATGAGCACAATAACTCTCCTTTAAGTTTATTTATAGCTCACACTGCAATGAAAATTTATTCCGGTTATTCTTAAATTCAGTGACTTATACTTTAAAACAAACAAGGATTTCAGAGGTGTAACTTTTAACATTCCATTTGTTCATCCTGACTATTAAATTGCACTTTTCTAATAAGATGACGAAACCCACAAAATTCTCTTTCTGTGTTTATCTGAAGCTAACATGCTGTCCTTTAATTCCTTTTCATGTCAATATAAAGCCTCGTAGTAAATTTTGACATGCAGGTTCTAAAAGATTGAGAGACTGAACTCCTTATCATCACACTGGGCAAGGCAAGTTTATTTGTATTGTACATTTCAACAAGGCCAAGGCAATTCAAAGTGCTTTACATGGAGCACAAAAGGCATTAAAACAAAACCTAAAATCAACACAAGGCATTGTAAAAACACATTTCAAATATACTAAAAGTGTTAAATCGGAGGTCAAATGAATCTAAAATAGAAGGAGACAATAATGACATTATTAGGGTAATTAAGGAACTAACTATGAACTTTCTGGACCTGCAGGCCTCACCGATGGACGGGATATCAGACACAGCTTGACTGCTCAGCAAACTCGGAGTGTAGATTTCATAAACTGCAAGGAACATCCCATAGTAAGCTGGCTCAGAGACCTTTCAGTGGTTAATTTGTTTAACACATTCGCTGGACTCTACAACAGGTCAAGATTTGCATGGCAGCCCCTCCTTCCATTTCCCTTTTCCCTCTTTGCTATTCGGATTGCCATGAAGATAGACATCTAGTAAACACTGTTTCAGGAAGAGAGGTGGAGGAGGGGGCAGATGTGGAGGCTGATACAGTGGACTCGCTATGGAAATGTGAACTCTTACACAGTGATGCAAGCCTGAACCATTACAGTGAAGCCTCTGTTTGAGCATTCAAGTGATCAAGCAGACCGTCAGGAGGTGATAAGTGATGTGAGCTTTGCAGGAAGGCCGTCAGCAGGCAGGGCTGGGTATCGTTAAGAAAAATTCATTACAGGTATCAATAATGATACTTTTTTCAATACCAATTTTATCTAATCTGTTTGAACAAAGGATTATATCACACATACTGATGGTCAGCCCTGTCTCTGGGTGGAATCTGGTGTTTTTCCTGCAAAACACAGCCAATCAACACGACTATTAGATTCTGGCACAACTAGCATGATGCATGCGTATTGGCTCACCGATGCTGATGAGATTAACTCTGTTGGTCATTCCATATCTGACGTTTTTCGACATTCGATATAGGGGTGGGAATCACCGAAGACCTCATGATATAATATTATCGCAATACTTAAGTCATGATATGATTTTATCACAATGTTGCGATATGTTGAGTATCGCGATATCATACATTGCATTTTTTTTCATCTTTTTCAAATGCAAATAATTTTCCTGAAGTTAAATTTTGTCAGCATCATCTGTTTGATCTAATAATACAAAGTTTCCAGTCTATTCATCTTCATTAACTTTTTTATTCCATTTCTTATTACCTAACCAGACAGTGAGCATTTAGCACCATCTAGTGGACTGAAAAGTCAATTGATTTTTATTATTCTATCACCCAGGAAGTTGAGTTTGCATTTGCAACATTTATTAACGTTGTAATAAAATATCGATACTTGGTGTTTATGAATCGGTATAATATCATCACACAAAATACTGCGATAATTCGCCGTATCGGTTTCCCCCCCACCTGTAAT
>JAQFJA010000005.1:18941936-18962978 GCA_029874485.1 Naso brachycentron
GTAATTACATAAAATTCAAATTAGTGTGCATCTTTTTTGCATCAGATTATGTAGAAGTCCACATTCAGCCTGACATGCTTACCTCATATCTCCAGTAATCACCACTTTACATATTATCTATACTATCATCATAATCTCCTCTAGAAATTACTGGTGTAATTAAGTTCTGCAGCTTGTACACATGTTTATGATGATGGACAGAAATGAGGAAGATAAACCACAGCACACGAATGAATAACGATCTATCATGTATTACCCTAACATCTATGAAATGCACAAAAGATGTAACTAAGTTTTCTCTTGCTGTTGGTGTTAGGGTAGAATATAAATATATACCTCACCTACGACAAAAAAAAAATCAACTTGCAAATAAGATGCATCCATACAGAACAGGATCTCAGCTGCAGGCTGCTCATCTTTATGCAGTCAAACTGAGTTTTATAGACCAATAAGTCATGAATAATTCTGCAGAAGAAAAAAAATGCAATTTTCCCGTGATGCATAGTACATGACACAGACCCCTTCCCTAAACCTCTTTCCCGAAATCTGTTATAAAAGTCATCAAGCATTTCTTCTAATTGGCCTCCAACATGTGTTTTGTTTAAGTCCAGCCAGCCGTCTCCCTCAGGCTGCTTTTCACCTGCAATCAGAGGGACACTTTCTTTCAGCACAGACAGACATAGCTCAACTCTACAGGTAGCAGCTGACATGACTATTAGTCTTTCTTCTGGTACTCGCAGGTGTCAGACTCGCTGGTGCTCACTTGTCAGAGCTGCTCTGTGTGCTGTCTGAGGTGATTCATCTTCTTGCCAGCATCATTAACTTCCTTGTGAAAGGACTGGTAGAAGGAGACTCAAAGCAGGGCTCCAAAGAGTTTATGTGCCTTGTCAGGAGCCGCTTTCCCTCCTCTGTAATCAGATCGAAACTTTTCCTTCTTCTATGTACTTTTTTCCTTTTTAATTGTTGCTCTCACTCTTCTTTATCTTAGGAGGGAAGACAGAGTCAAGAAAGCCTTTTTCGGAAAAACAGACCTGCAATTTTTAGTTAATTGTTAAAAATGCGTCATGAATGAATTAATCTCATCCAGACAGTATTTTATAATAGAACAAATGTTGCAATTATGACTACAAAGTTAAGAAATCTACTAAAATTACAAAGAAGTGCGGCTGCACTATGAAGACAGTCACATTTATCATCAGCAATAACAAACAAACGGACAGTGCCATAAAAAAACACTCTAGGCACTATTCTATTTTGTAATTTTCCCATTAAACTAATGAGTTTCTGTCTTTCATCGTTAATTGCTTCATTTCAGCGTTGCAGATGTTTATTTCTGAAATAGCATATATTCCCTGATTGTTTGCTTTATTTAGGCTCCTAAATGAAACTGCCTAATTAGTGATTGAAATGTAAAGACCTGTCAAATTAACCCCTTTTTCCAGTACATTACATTTCTGCATTAAACCAAAAATTGATTGTTACATTGTCATGAGTTACCAGTATATAGGTCACAGTTGAAGCAAATGATAAAGCCGGGCTTGATGAAGCTCTCAAAAAGAATGCAGCGCTCAAAGATGTCATGGTGCGCTCCGGTGCGCGAGAGCAATGGCCCACAGCTATGACAATACATACAAAGCTCGTCTCCTGCTTTATTAAATGTAGCATAACACTCAGGAGTTTTTAGAATAACTGAACCTAAATCTGTTTTAATTGCTCATACTAAGGTTGCAAATGGTCACATATTTTTTCATTGTTTTTAGAAATCAGGCAATCTTAAAGCCTCTATTAAACTTTTTTTCTGAAATAACAGCAAATGTGATGTGTTAGATCTCTGAGATCGTTGTCTTTGGGAAGAAAATAAAATGGAGCTCACCCCCTGACCTTTTCCTCTAAAATGTGCCTCTTTTTCAGCTGCTTGATAACAACTTATTATCCAATATGGCAGCCTTTTCGAGAGCTTGTGAAAAGTGGCAGAGGGTCTGTGCCGGGGTGTTATTTAGCTCGGGTATGGACTCTTAGGGACTGTCCTTCAACCTCCAAGTGTTTTATAATGAAACCACACAGCTTCAAATTCAGTTTGGCTCTTCTCTTTTTACTGTGTTCTACTACAGAGTGAGTCTTTCCCTGCTGCTTCTTAAAGTGGAGATGAAACATGGAACAATATGAATGTAGTTTGTTTGATTTTTACCTAAGGCAAGACATGGCACATCACGTGTATGGTTTTGGTTTTGCTTGTGGGGGAACGTACATTGCGTCCCCAGTGCGGTGCTGTTCTGACAGACGAATTGGACTTTTGGATTACTCATTTGGACATGCAAACATGAGAGAGGAACCATTGCAAAGAGGGTAAGAGGTAAACTTGGTAAAAAGTTATTTTACCTGAACCAAGCCTTCGGTTCGGGTTGGTAAACCTGTGCCCATCCAATTATCAATGAACAAAACAGTCTTTTTATTCTTATCGTGAAGACACCACCAAGATCTTGCTGCCTCTAAAGTCACTTGGTAGCATTAACATTATTTTGGAAAAAAAAGTGCTCCCTCCTCATAAAGAGAAGTTCATCTTGCCTTGGAAAAAATTACTTTTTACAAAGTTTACTTCTCACTGCCTTTAAAATGGTTCCTCTCTCGTGTTTTCATGTCCGAATGAATAATCCCAAACAGCTAGAAAGGTTCACCTGCATCAGCGATGTGTGTCCCCCATGTATCCCCCGACAGAGTCGAACCAGAACCATGCCTGTAACGTCACCGCTTAGCTTGTCTGAAGATGGCTGCGCCATATGGGTGAAAGACTGAATTACTATCAAGTTTTCTAAGTTTGAATTTGGTGCTATATCTCGCCTTAGGTAAAAATCAAACAGTCTACATTAATATTGTTCCATGTTTTTGCTCCACTTTAAGCTTGTTGTCTGCGACGAGATACAAATCTGTTTTTTGAATGTATTACTGTCAGATATGTTCATTTAATTTCCCACAGTACTGCCTCTGGCTTTATTTGTGTCATTAGAATTTAATAACACTAGAAAGCACAAGAATTCTTTTGATCTGATGCAATCGTGGATGTAACTGCTGGTTTATTGCACAACTAAATACATTCTGTTTTAATGGAGCTGTCACCAGTAATAGTCGCTGTATAAGTACCTTACAGGTACTACACGACACTATAAGTCTAGTGCAGAGGACGATGGTGAAATTGCTGTTCCCTATCGTTAAGTACTGCAGATGCAGAACACTCCCTAGATGATTCTCGCTCCTTGTTCAATAATGCAGCTCGTGGAGAATACACGCCCATTTGTTTAGGATCATTGTTTGCTCTATATATGTTGCAGACAATTGAGCCAGCAAACCTCCTCCTTGAATTTACTGTGTTCGTTAATGGGGTTATAGGAGGCAAGCAGGAGGGAGAGAGAGGAGAGTACCACGAGGAGAAACACCGAATACAGGGGGAGTTTCATCTCTTGTGTCTCCACTTGATTAGTTTAACAGCTCCTTTGATCTTTTGCTGTGATTGAAGTGTTTAAGTGGAACATGGGGGGCAATGGCGGAGCCAGGGAGCAGGCGCCGAGTAATGTGCCACCACATGCCTATGAGGCACAACACCTTAATGTCAGGGGGAAATTAAAACACTTTTCCATTACCAAGGCCCTTGAATCTTAATTCATTTGTCCACACACAATACAAAGTAGGTGACAAGGTCACTAAATACTCATTGAATAAGATGTGAATGCTGACCTTTGAGAGCAGGTAGAAATGAAAATAATTTCAAATATATATGTAAGGGAAAGTTCGCATATTTCAGTTGTGAAAGTGAATGAAGCCCTAACACTGAGGGGCAGTTTTCATTGACTAAAGACACAGTCAGCCATGTACATCCACATCCACAAATGGCAACAACCATTTTTAACATTTGATTTCACAAATAATGATGACTCAAGTAAACTGCAAACAGCAAACTCATTTTTGCATCATGTGGGCTTATGCCAACAAAAAAGCACGTTGCTCATTAATGGTAGTGAGTCAAAGTCACTGGTCTGAGTACTTACTGAGAACTTTTCTGACTTCTCCCCTCCACCGCTGATCACCCATAGGCCATGTAACTAGGTCAATCAAATATTGGATTTCATTCTTTCTTTTTTCTGTTTTAATAATTAGCCTGTTAGAAGCCTAAAAGCCTAAATTTACGAACATGTTTTGATATTTTGTGGAGGCTAGCATAAATGTTTTTCTGCGACGCCTTTCTTTATTTTGTTGCACACATAAACATATACTGTAGGTCCCTTATTTCAGACCAAGAAAAACGAAGCTATCTCTATCATTGATTATATCAGCTGCTAACTAGCTAATTAAGCAAATATTAGCTACATACATCAGCGTAGAGCTAGTAAGTCCTTTAAGAAAGTAGACAGATAACATCAGACCTTGATTTCATTCTAACATACTCCCATTTGACTGCCTAATTCGTATACTTTGATGAGCAAGGCAGCAAATTTTGGATGTTTAATTTGGCTGGCGTTACTCTACCAACATCCAGTGCAGCAAAAAACAGAGCAAATGTTAGCATAAACTCTGATAATACTCACAGTGAGGAAACAGCTGAGGCTCTAGTGATAAACACTGATAAGTGATAAATAATTTTTTTTAAATGTAGTTAGCTCATAAATGGCTGCTTAGCTTTGGAGGTAATGCTGAGTAAGATTAGCCTACTGGACTACATAAGTCAGGAAGCTAGTTACCCAGACATGCTACCATTTGCAGCTTAGCTATCACAAAAACAACACATTCTTAATTTCTTACACTTTTGCTCTTTTTTTGCCTTTTTTCTGCTGTATTTTTACCCGAAATTCTTGAAAAGGCTACATTTAAATCAGTCAAATATCAAGCATCATGTCAACTTAAATTACAAAACTATACACTAATCACACATTTATAGGCTATGCCTACTAAAATAGACACATAGGCTACACGTAGTTGTCTGCACATTATGTCCACTGTCGAATCCAGTTATTAGTATTTGTCTGCCAGCTGACCATCAGCTATCAACTGTTGAGACCCTGACATAGTCTGGAGCTTTAAGAGTCATAAGCTTGAGGTATCTTCAAGACACACTTCACAACACAAACAATTTGGTACCTGTAATGTTATGTCAATACCCCTGGACACAAGACAGATGTTGTTATTATTTTGTCATTTCAACATTTCACACCAGTCGGAGAACCTCGGAGATCCTGTTGCCCTGCACCAGAATGTCAACTAATGACCGGACAGTTGGAAAGAGCAGCAAATTTGTTACCAGTGACAGAAAGCAGTGATGGATTCAAGAGCTCGGGAACATCCGCAACACAACACTACTGCAGACGGTATTAAAGGTCTAGTGACACGTTCCAGCGTTACTGCAGATAATACATGAAGAAAATGACAGAAATAGAAGTCACTTTTGAGATCATATGAGTTCAAACATTGTCATTAAGGAATGATTTCCATTTTTAAAAAATAAGCCATGTTTGTGTCAACAATCCCAGGTGTTTTTATGACACAATGACACATTTTCCAGCTTTTGGTTTTTGCTCATAAACCAGCCAAGACCTTAAACAGCACGGTCACAACATAAATTTGCTGTCCAGACACCACAATGTGCAAACGCAAAATGTCTGCATTGTATGTATCTGCTGTTTGCAGAAACATATGATGCCAACATTTACTCTCTGGTTGCAAAGGTTTGTCCAGTGTTTTATACTGTCAGCGGTTCTAATACTTTGGATTTGTACATTGTTAATCCTAGCCTAGCTTACACGAAACCAATCTTAGTTTTGAGTTTCATAATGTTTTATGGTGAACATATCCAAACTTCCTAAACTGTAGATTTGAAAGACAAGACTTGTAACCTGCATCAGATGTTACCAACATATCTACCTTCATATGTCCTGATACAGCATGTCACTTTGAAATAAAGTACAATACAGTGTAAAGCTTTGTATGTCTACTTGACTATACGTTATGAAGCACAGATGGTGTCAAACAGACTCTTTGTGGATTTCTACAACCATGCTAGGTCCACGCTTTGCTTTCTCCTGTTCAGCTTGTTGTCTGCGTTAGCACAAGCTCAAATCAGGAGAGATTATCCACTGATTCTTGTTAGAACTCCAATCACTCCAATTACATTTGCTCCAAAGTGACTTTTCCCAGTCATCCGGCCAGGGATTTCTTTAGCCATCAATTAGAAACGTCGCTTCTAATCTGAGCCGGCTTCCCAGACACTGGTCATTTCCCATTAGAGTCATTTTCCCCAGGATCCCATGGAGCGATAGACATCTCCGTGGCTCAATAGAGGAGACGTGGAGGAGACCATAATTAAAGAGGTGGCATTTACTCTCAGTCAGGCCCTCTCAGAGATCTGAATCTGCAATTACCTTCCAGAAAATAGCATTGTCAGGACAGGACCCACGTTAATAATGGCCCCCATCTCTGGGGCAGGGCACAGAATGCAATCATTTCCACTGAAGCCGCACTTTGATTGTTTATCGCTTTACCCAGGGTTATCAGCCACTCTACTGTAGCCAGTGTACACAGAAAGAAATAATCTTGCGGGCCACTAGCTGGCTTATTCAAGTATTTTGCTGAGTGGTGTCTTCACTCATAAAGGGTAACTTTAACACCCTGTACTCAAAAAGGTTGTAATATCATGGATAGGATTCACCAACCTGCCGTCACTAAGGTTCGCTATCTGTCTACTCGTATTTGTCTCTCTTTCTCTCTCAGCCTATCTCACACACATACTGTCTATCTCGTTTGCACATACTGCGAGTGCACAGACTCCCCTAAGCCTCTAGCAACCCGTGCCTGACTTTCCAGATACTTTATCAAGTGCATAAGGACCATTTGCACAGAAGGCAATTAAAAGCTTTAGTGGTTCCTGCAGGCAGAGGGGTAGTTTGGGGGCCCCAGTCGACACATGAGCCAGCACCTTATTGGAGAGGGTTGGCTTTGTGCAGCAAAATGGCTTCAGTAATTTATACCAAATAGACTGCAGGTAGGGTATGAGAGCCAAGAGGAACGCATCTGCATTAATCAATATGAAATTATCCTGGATGTAATTTGTGGAGGGCAGCCATGCACCTGCCTAGAAATGTGATTGGGGAAGCCTGCAGAAAAATAAATAACTAAACAGGGCTGAAAACCTGGTGGCTAGAACAAGAGAAGAGATCCAAAATCTGATCCAATTGTCTGTCAGTACATGAGATGACAGAGGAATGAACCTAAAATCCTTTAGAAAATAAGGATTTAGTGACACACACAGGGGGATTCTGGCAAAAACTCTTAAAGCTTTAAATGAGTTTGACAAATAACATGCACATGACAGTCCACTGACGCAAAACTCTCATTTCAGTAAATGTGACATTTAGCCTTGAATCCTTGAACAAATGCATATGTATTAGGAACAGATTTTCAAGGGCTGTAAGGGGAAAAAAAACTGTTAGCACGGTAAATTTGGGTGCCAGAGATAAGCCCGTCCTTAAAATGACCATATGCAAAGGTAGCGATAGTGAGGATGTCTAGCGGATTATCGTGTTTGCATATCTTCCAATCAATCTACTTGCAAGGTTCATGTGTAAAGGCCAAGATCATTGTGTCGTGATTTTAAATCAGTTTTGTGTTCATGTGGTGTTCAAGTGTTCATTTGCATCATTCTGCAGTTTTTTTTGTCCAAAACATCCATTTTCTCCTTATAAACTCCTTCACTGCATGTTCCCAATGTGCTAGTAAATAGAGGAGAAGCTGAGGACATTGTGGAGATGGTCTGGCCCTTCTTTGGCAGCCGGTGACCTTCCTGGTCTATGTGCTCCATGACTCTCTCTACCTTCTTTTTTCAGGTCTCAGACAGCCCAGCTCTCTTTATCACTCCTCTGGATCAGCAATTGCTCACCGACAGTCTCTCAGTAATGCATCCATTCTGGCTATCTCTTTGGAGCATGGCTGTGTGCTTTGCAAATGAAATATACAAGGAATGAATACAAGAAGGCCAAAGAGTTGGATGGAGGGAGTTCGGAGCATTTCAGGTATCTGAAGAGGAATATTTTAAGCTTGAAAATGTTGTAGCAATATTTTAAAATGGCGTTTCACCTGTATAGGAAGGTTATATGTAGAGAGGAGTGGAAAAATATGTAAAAAGAGAGAGAGAGATGGTTTAAATCAAGGGCCACCATGATGTTCATGTTAGCGAGATTTTTATGTAATGATTCATCCGTCAGCCTGATTAACAGTCAGAGAAGAGAGAAGAGAGAAAAATGTCCCATTAACTCTGACAGGCAGCACTTAGATTTATCCTTATTTTAGAAATTGAAATGAAAATATAGAGCATCCAATAAAAAAATAATCCTATAGACATTATATTTGTCATTTTAACCTTGAGACTAAAAATCAAGAATCACATTTACATACAATAAAACAACAGGTAGTGTTAAATTTGATAAGTTTTCTGGTATCATGAAAGAGGTTAGCCAATTATGCAGAGAGAAATACTGAAAAACATTTAGAGCCTTTCCTGTGATGCGTGGTTCATATGAATAGTACCACAGGCTTAATTGGTTGAATTTCTCTCTTGGCAGACAAGGAACTGTACCCCCAGGCATAGATAAAAGACTTCTAAACTCTCTTTTGTGGAGCAAGGAGATGAAAGGGCAGAGAAGACAGGAGCTTGTCAGGAAGAAGCCGCTCCCAGCAGCCAGTTAGTGTGCAGGTGTAGCAGACCAGAAGAATGGCAGGTTATCATCCGCTCCCCGCTTGAGAAACGAGACGCTTCATCGTGAAGTCATGATGTCTTATTTCTCCCTCAACTCTTCCACCTAATCGTCCTCATTCCTGACATGACAAACGGCAAGTTGTTTACAAATTTAAGACGCTGACTGTACAATCATCCTCACTTTGCCACTGTTACTGTAGCTCAAAATATTTGAAAAGGCAGTCTGAATTTACAAAGCCACTCCTTTATGTGATTTGACATTGAAAAAAAAAAAGTTTCATTTAAAAACATGATTAAGTGCAATGTGAATGCTACATCCATATTTTGGCACATTTTTAATTAGAAGCTCTTTGGTTGGTCCTTGAAGTAGCAGCAAAATTAAATTGTTTCATATCGTGTTTACTGATGTTAAAATTGTTTACACAGTTTCAGGGGATTAAAACAATGTTGCTCCGGTTCAAGCTTCCATACATGTGTTTTTATTATTTGTGCTCAAATGAAACAGACCACAACAAAGAATATAACCATATAAGAATATAGAAATAGAATATAACCATAACAGTACTTTATATTCCGATCTAATCCCGTCTAACATGATGTTACACAACAAAACATGTTAGCTACTTTACTCACAGGACCTTGAACACATCAGAATGTAACCTTATGGCACCTCGCTTAGTTTGCTAACTAGCTCTTATCCTGCCAATTTCATCACAAATTTCAACAATGGATTACGATTTTTAACTAATGGGACCTGCTACAAAGTTTGGGTGCTCTGACAGCCGCAGTCCATGGGAATCTGCAGGATTTTGATTAAAATGACATCACTCAACTCGAGTTATAACATTACCTCAAAGGACCCACTAAACTCAACAGTAGTATTGATAAGTGGATTAGCTGGGCCCGCAGTCTGTAGCAGCAACCATCAGGACAAAAAAAAAGAAAAAAAAGGCTCCATGAAGACTATTAGTTACATTTTCTCTTTCACTGAAATCGGTTCGGACAGAACCATCACTAGGTCCGTGCCAGACCACTGTCTGCCATTTGGTGATGCCTGCGATAAACAAAGAAGACAGAGCCCTTAAATTAGTTTGCAAGAGTTGAAATGATTATAAGATGTACTTTAAAACCATATGGTTACATTTATAATGTTTATAAGAGCACATTGCCCTGTCTATAAAACCAAAAATGTTGTAAAAAACTTACATAGCACACCTTTAATGAAAAGCTTTAGATTTGACATTTTAATTTCATGTTAAGTATTAAAATCACTAATTATAGATGTTGCAATAAATCACATTTAATCATCTTTTGTGGGAAAAACTAGATATTAAACATTTATATATGCACAACTGTTAAACTGCTTTTTCAAGTACAGCAAGTCACAGCTTTTAATTTGCAGCACTTGAATCCATACGTGTGACTAACAAACCGTGACTAATCTGCTGCTTGAGCTACACAGACACACAAACAAATAAACAAATATGCAATAAATTAATACAAGATTGCCCTGATCACACACACAACACAAAGAATTATATCACACACACGTGTTCTCTCCAATCAACTGAAATATGAAATAATGGGGTTGAATTCAGGTTATTTTAAAACTAATAATTGCAATACAGTTTACTAAGAATGTCATAGTTCATTTGATAATCAAACCAGATTAAAATGGTGCATTTTCGGTAAATTAGTGTCTCATTTCCATACCGAGCAGCACTATTAATAACATGGAGCCAGCGTGCAATTTCTCTCACTGCTCCATGGGAAATGAGCTATGAAGAATAGCAATAATTGTTAATGGACATCTTGGCAACAGAGCATCTGCTTCATGCTACATAATCAACCCTGTCAACATTCTGAAAAGGCTCAAAGATTGGTGGGAAGGAAAACATGGAAGGCACTTAATTAAGGAGAATGAAGGAGGGGGGAAAAGTGTGGTGTAATCTTTTTTGGAGTTTCATTACGCTCACCCTCCTACACTCCCCTCACAGTTAATTTTCTCCCAACTCTGGTGTTATTATCCTGTAAATATTTGGCACATCTCACATGTAACAAATTCAGTTTTGATCTGTCACATTTTCAAACAGGTTTTGTGTTCTGGCTGTTTCAGATCCATTCACAGGTTGTCATTAGAATAAACAGTAACTTTGTAATGTCATTTTACATGCTGAAAGGGACACTGTTATGCCATTTATTTGACTTATTTCACATGTATACAGCAGCAAAATCCCACTATGTCTGCTGAACAGCTCAGTTAGTACAATCGCACCGACTGAAGGAGGCAGAATCTCTTTTCATTAGAGAGAGGACCGAGAACGTAAGAGGAAAAAGGTTTTCAGAGCTTTTTCAGTGATTATATCTCAGTACAGGAGTCCCAGTTCAGTGCCCAGGCTCAATGGGGCTGCACATTTTAAATAATGGCACTGAGAGTAGTATTGTGTTGTGGATTTCAGTTTTTCTGTAATTTGAATAAAATTCAAACACAGACCGTAATCGATGACATGCAACAAGAATGAAATCATTTCTTATGTTTAGTGAATGTAGGTGATTTTCTGTCAGACACTGGAAACAGACTTTTATGTAGAAACCTTGCAGGGCTGAATTATCAGTGTACTTCAAAAAGATGAATAATCATCAGCGTGATGTTGTACTACACGTCCAACACAGTTGTTACTGTGAGTCGAGGAGCTGCATGCATGGTTGGTGGGAGGACACAATGAGCTTCACCAGATCAAGCTCATTATGTGTGAAGTTATTCTGAAATCTGGACATGAATCACTTGTATGATCAATTCAGTTCTTAAATGGCAGCTCATGTGTGATAATACTGCAAATACGCAAATGCTGCATGACTTTGTGCATCAAAAAGATAACCTCGGTTTCATGAGGATAACATTAGAGGGATTAGCTTCCCCGAGACAATGTAATATCCATCTTATTTTTTTACTTTAACATAAAAGATACACAGACGGAAAACTGAGTGTAGTATGCATCTTAACACCCATAACCGGTGTTGAGGAGTAACTTGTAACGAAATCACAGAATTTAATTACAAAATAAATGTAACTGTAATCAGTTTCAGTTACTGAAAAAAATGTGTAATTAAAAATGTGTAATTTATTTAGAAATCAGAAAAGGGCTTGAACATAACAGCACAATGCAAAATATGTTTAGTAGCTGTTAAAATGCTGCTGACGAAAGTTTCCATGTCAAACCTGAGGAAACATCTGCAGGTATGTCGCCTAATCAGTGCTGAGTACTACTATAACACTGCCTGGTTTAAACAGTTGAAAACATTAAGAAAAGTAACCAAAAACATCACATCAAAATGCAATTAGTTTATTACTTACATAAAGTAAGGAAATAGTTCCATTACTTATTACATTTTAAATGTGGTAACCAGTAATCTGTAACCTATTACATTTCCAATGTAATCTTCCCAAACCTGCTAATAACCACCATATCTAGAATTCAAAGTGTAAAACTCTTCAGCGCTGAGTGTTCACTACTAAAGATGCAAGTGAAATCATGACACAACTGACTCAAATGACACAACTCTCAAATGCTAATGCTAAACCTCACAGCCACGTCTAGCTGCTTATGAATCCAAATGATGAAGATTAACATGTCTCGTGTATTTCAGTGTCATTAATACGGGCAGCAGATGAGAGGTGTGCATATTTAAAAACAGTGTGCTCTACACAAAATCCTGACGCACACTGAAATAAGGTCACGTCAGATGACACGAGTTAAAACTGATCTTCTCGGTGAACGGAGAGACTCATTTTCCACTTTGCATATTTTTCATGAAATATTCTATACATTTTCTGTCAACCGGTGATTAGTTTTGCAAGACGGTTCAAGGTGATGCAGTGGACAATGTTAATGATGGGCTACGGAATTACTGGCATTTCATAGTACGGATGGGATTCTTCAGAAAAGTATTAAAAACATGTAAAGCTACAGGGCTCATTTTGTTGCTTGTTGGAGCATTTTTCCTTAATCACCAAATAAGAACTGAACTTATCTCAAAAATCACCGAAGAATGTTCCAATTTGGTGTCAGAACCTTCAGAACCCAACAAGAGCTTTACTTAATTAATTTAATTACTATTTTTTGTAGAAATTTAATTATTTTCCCCTCAGAAATCAATCACGGATAAATACATACATACTGTGATAGACGCAGTACAGCAGAATGCAATGCATACATGTTATTTTTGCAGAAGGTGTTAACTATCAGAATACTTCTTTTTTTAGCGATTCTGTATGAATACAGAACTTTCCTCAAGACTTCTAACAATCTGATCAACTAAAGCCAAATCTTGTGTATTACCATATATTTTATTACTTAGATTAAATCAAATTAGATGAAATTGGAATCTTCGGGGGCTCCTTTCATCCCCTTTGTACAGTATTATGACTTTATTTCCTAGACACTAGAAGAAAGTGTGACTAATGTCAGACTCCATTTTTCTTTTGACATCTGTATGACCATGTTCTGATAAGGTCACTGGAGCTCATCTTGTCACTGGAGCCCTTTTTCTTCCCACTCATTGGTTCTGTCTGTATCATTCTTCATCACTGAAGGCATTGAATACTTGTCAGGAATAATATCAGTGGTATTTTGAGATCCTCTTAATTAGAACATTATTGTAGATTGCAGGAGGAGGACTGTCATAGCCATTGTATAAGGACCAAGGAGATATTCATGCAGAGGACTGTGAACATATCAAATAGGACAAACACACGAAACAGGTATTCATCGCTATTCAAATAAGAATAAAAGAGAAATGTGACTGATCAAACTAATGTGAAACTAAAAACTGCTAGGTATTTATTGCCACCGGGTGCTTACACTGTTCTCCACACCCACTAATTAAAAGAAGAGCAGATAAATGCAATTAAATCCACATTCCTTAGCCTTCCTTTTCTTGTAGGTGGATGATGTTGTCTGTGGACACGTTCAGTACAGCCTGTGTCCCTGCCCTTAAATTAAACTGATTTAAATTCCTGATAAGCATCCCTGTATCTCTTTAACTGTGATCTTAACATCCATCCCGTCTACTTTAAGATGGGTCAGAGTATCATCGCTATGATATTAAAGACATTTGATGTGGGCTTCAGTATCAGAATGTGACATTTTGCCGCCCGAACCCAAACTGGCTTCCATAGACCAGCTGTTTTGGTGTTTGTCGTCACTATGCAGGGCAAACGTTCCACCGTACTTCGTCCATGAATGTAGACTGATTGATGCAGGGAAGCCATTTATCGCTCATTCTGGAGAACAGTGTCCATCCATCTGAAAGGGAATTAGTTATCACAGGCCTACAGGGAGCCATTACAGAGTATTGTTTCAGAGAATGGCTTACCCCAAGCTGCTTTGTGTTTGCTAGACAAGAAACATCAGAAGCAGACAGAAGAGACAGTGTGAAGGCTGGCTGAGACTGAGATGCAGTGTGGGGGTTTCATCCATCGTATAAGCTACATTATATCCACAGTCTTTTCTTTCTGTATTTTTCCTGTGCATAGGCAGTGATGATGAGCTATAGGGATATAATAGGCAGATGATGAGTGCATCTCCTCCCAAACCCACACAGTTTGCAATTCTATCAGTGTCGTACGTCTCTATTAACCATTTCTAATATGACCTATAAGCTTAACACCCAAAAAACAACACTTAAGAGCCCCACAAGGAAGTGATGAAGATATGCTTGAGGGTCTCAATTTTTATTTAGCCTATTTTTATTTACTTACTTATTTAAACAATATTTCATCTTGAACATCACCATATAACATTTGGAAGGTCGTTCAAAGTACTATGTGCTGGATTGTATATGTACAAAAAATAGTTAAAGATAGTGTAAACAAAGTCTGATGCCGAAAATAAGGAACTAAAAACAAAGGAATTAATCGAGGAAAAGTAAAAAGTGATACATAAATTAAATAAAGAGAGGGGTGGATGCCTAATGACTGTTAAATATGAGCCGGTCAGCAAGCTACAGAGGGTCAGTCCAAATTCTGCTTCTATCAAAAAGCATAATCAGTATGGTCAAAGAGTAACTGGAGGGTTAGAATACAAACGTTTTGATAATTTTTGATGTATCAGTTTCTGGTCTAATTAAAGAAATTTATAAAACAATTTTTTTATAAAACATTTTGTAAAATTTGCCCTCTTGTCCTTCAAAAGTGAACTTAATTCTCTCTCAATCTAAGTGGGTCATAACCTTTCTCATCCAGTTAGCATGAGTAGTGTCACCTGCTTCCAGTTAAGCAGTATTAGTCTGTACGTGCCAGCCAACCAACAACAGTTCCTCTCCAACCTATTTTTCATGACCTCTAAGGTCATGATAATAAAAAATAAAGCTGTTAGAGGGTCCAAATCCACATTCCTATTCAATACCTCAGATAGAGTAATAGAGATATTTCTCCAGTAGTTTAATAATCTAGCACAGCTCCAAACATGTGTCAACGATGCTGATTCAAGCCCGCAGTTTTCACATGAGGGGTCAATATTTGTTTTTTTTTATTTTTGTAAATTCATCATGATCATCATCATCATCATCCTCATCATCATTGGCACGTATATATGTATTAAAGAGGAGAGCGTGGGGTGGGGGTGGGAAGGTTTTCATTCAGTAATAAAATTTAACAAAGTAGGGAATGTTAGAAATCTTGAATTCTATATTTTTTGTAATAATTTAAGTCAGTAAATTGTGCAATAATATCAAAATAAAAGTACATAATTTGTAGAAGGTCAAATGAGTGCTTTAAGGTCCTAGTGGCACTAACTACTTAGTACAATATTTGGTGTAATTATCTTAATTTATTATGCATCTTAAAATCAACATGGAAAATCTACAGCTTACCATTAGTCTTCAGCATTTGCAAATTGGTGTTATTTTTGTTTAAAAAGAAAAAGACTTTAAGATAATGTTATCTTCAGTGTTTACACCTCCATAGAACTTGATTTAATGTTCAACGTTATTATGATCATTACAATGGTATTATCAGTTGTTGTTCAGTTGATAAAATGAGATGAATCCGGATGTTATCCAAATTTCGCGCATGCGCAATATATATAATTTCTAGCCTGTGAAGCTACCAGTCAGCTAGACAGATGCAAGCTAGCACAGATATAAACTAGACAAAGAAACGTTGTGGAGAGACTGAGTGAAAAACAGTTTAAAGTAACGGAGGTTGCGAGGAGCGACTGTGACACTAAGCTATATGCTTCATTCGATATTTATGGAAGTATGAAATTGAAAGGTACGCCGTCACCGTGTCTTTTTAAACTTTTTGTGGACAGTCAGTGCAGAGATTAGCTTTGGCTAGCTGCTAGTGAGCCGCCGTTGTTTTCCCATCGGCAGACTGTACCAAAGCGTGAGGGTTTACGTTAGCTTGGCTTGTTAGCATCCTGTCACTGGGATCAGTGAAGGCCCTTTGTTTTACACCGGCTAATGCGGGGTCTAAACAGCACATTTCCAGTTTAACTTGAGACATCGTTTGCCAGTTTATGTTGCACAAATGTGTAACGTCAATGTAACTAGTGTAAGTCAAATCAGCCTGGTAATATGCGGACAGATGTATTGTTAACATGTTTTGTGTTAAGCTAGCTGCTGCGTTTGCGGTCTAAGGCTAAAGTGAAGTTAATCTTGCTAGTGAGAACATAAATGTTAGCTTAAGTTCTCTAAATACGTCTTTAACTCAGAGTTTCGCAGATTCGCTCAGTGTAATTGTTCTCCTTATTAAATTATTATTAATTGCAAACTAGCTAAAATTCTAAAGGATGCTAACGTGAAGTCGTAAAGCGAAATTGATGATGGTTTGAAAATTGCTGGTGACACTTTTAGCTGATGGTACGCTAACATTGAAGCTGTTGCTTTCTAGTAATTTCAGTCTCATTGTATAAAGGTTATCATTAATGTTGGTCGCATAACGTTACGCTAATATTTTGTATAGCATACAGGTCAAAGGCAGCTGCTAATCTTATCATCAGTAACGATCATTTGACTTTCAACAAATCTAGACCAGGTTAACGTTAGCTGCCGGTTCGGACGGCATCATTTCAGTTTTATTAAGTGCGACTCCAGGTAACGTTAGTGTGTTAGCCGAACAAAGTTGCAGGTGAATCTTGAGTTGACGAATTTGAGTGACTGGTTTTAAAGCCAAACAGTCAGTTAATTTACAGGCTCTGCTGGCTGAATAAGCATCATAAATTAAATCAACATTTAGCTAACTTAACACAGCAAGGTATGTGAGGCCGACACTACCAGTGAGGGCTAACAGTCTGTTGTTGTAACGCAAACTGTTGCCCTCGATTTGTAATAACGTGGCATTCTTGACTGATTTCAAAGCTCCAATTTTCCAGTAGGGTCACTTTATTGACACTTAGATTGGTTTTATGCCTTTCGAGATGTGACAGGCCTGGTTTATTGTGAGAACTTTGGCTTTATTGCCATATGCTTCAGTAACATAAATGGCCAACTTCAATTACTTTTGAATAGGTTGATCCATTCTTTGTCTAATGACTTTTTTCTCTTCCTACAGTGGAACATGAAGATGGGGCCATGAAGGATCCTGTGATAACTTAGAAAAACTGCATCTATATTACGTTACATTTCAACCATCTAAGAGGTGATAACGTTTTAATTTTGTTGCTGATGCTGCATGATTCAGATTTTATATTTTACCATTGTAGCGAGGGGTGTAGTGATATGTTTAAACAACGATACAATGCGCATTATAATGCATGGTTGGTGATGCTAAAAAAAACCAAACAGATGGGCTCTTTTTTTGGTTTGGTTTGGTTTTGGGGGGGGCGGGGGTTCCCTCTTAAATAGAGGAAAAGAAAATGTCTATTTCTGTGCAGTGGTAGAGGAGGTAAAACGCTGGAAAAGCTTGATACCCTGCACTACACAAATGTTTGGTGTTTCTATTCAATCTGTGTGGAAACGCCGCCTGAAAATCTTGTTCTCCTGCTGCTTCCCTGCCACGATCCACCATTAAATGAAGAGACGCTGCTGACACAACACACATGAGCAGAATGTCTGAGAACGTGTACATGTATTTACCATTATTAGTGAAAAATACTTCCACAGAACAAACGATTGTAGATCAATACGAGTCACACTAGTGAACAAGTTTAGCCTTTTACTTATCAGTGTTGTTGGATTATTGGAATGTAAAACGATAATCGATGGATCGTTACACCCCTATTTGCTGCCAAAGGCATTTCGTTTGCATCAGTGTACTGTACAAAATATTTTTAAAACAAATGCAAGCAAAATTCTGAATCAGTGCTGCCAACTTGGTGACTTTGTCGCTAGATCTGGTGACTTTGCAGACCCTCTTGGCTACTTAAATTGTCAAAGGCGACTAGCGACAAAACTAGTGACTTTTACTGGTCTTTGGGAGAGTGTTTGTGTCGACATCAATAAGCAGCTGTCCATTCAATTCTGCTTTGTGTTTCTAATTCTTTATTCAGTATCAGTTGTTTTGTTTAAATTGTTATGTAAAACAAGGATCAACAGAAAAAATTAATTTGTTGGTCTGAAGATATTTAGGCTAGGGTTGTGCGATAATGTCTAAAATTTTTATCCCGATAATTTCTGGAATTTAGCCGATAACAATAAATATGACTATAAAAATATATTACAATTCCACTTAATGTTTTTGACTCTAAATTTATCACCCTACTGCATTCTTTCTTGAGAATCCCAAAAACACGGCTGTAAAATGATACTTGACAATTATCATAGTCAAACAAGCTACTTAACTACAGGTTTATATAGTAAGTTATAGAGCAACATTGCAGTGACTTATCCAAGTTTGAAATGTGGAAACAGATCCAGCATTTATTTAAAACTCTTGTTGCACAGACAGTGACAAAATACAGTAAATAATGAAAGTAACTTTGCCCTTCAGGTTTTCTTATAGATCACAAAGGAGTGCAAATACAACCTGGTAAATTCAAGTTCACTGAAAATGGAACCAAATCAGTGATGACTTCTAATGTAAATAAAAATATATCTGTGGGTCTGTGCAAATTAACTTGTGACTGGAACACACGACAAAGGCACTAGTGCCTTGTTTCACATACTTACTCATGGTGAAGTGGCAGAATGTCTTTTGAGATGCAAAATGTCACTGCTTCTGTCAATTCTTTCCAGCGTTTACTCTGCCTCTCATAGGGGATGGAGTCACTAAATGAATCGACAGTTTTCGTTTGCGTAGTATTTTTATCATTACCAGGGGGTTTAGCTCCTGCTGACGCGACTGCAGCCTCCCCGCGCATTTTCTGGCTCTAGTTGTATTCTGGCTTATGGTTATGCTTCAGGTGGTGGAACAAATTTGTCGTGCTGCTCTCTTTTGTAGCCACCTTTCGGTAACACACCTTGCAAATCGCCCACAACTGCTCCACGTCGGATCTGGTATATCCAAACCAATTCCACACTAACAAGGTCGAGCCACTTTTAGCAAGGAGCTCCCCAGTTTCAACACCGCCTTCCGCCGTTATTGTTTATATTCTGTGTACTACACGTGAGTGACACTGCGCATGCCGTCGCGAGTGCGTCGCACACAAGAATACGTCATCAAGTGGCGTTATCTTATTGGTATTTATCGCGAGATGGCTAATTCTCACCATGTAGATTTGTTCTCACGATACATCACGTACGATAACTTATCGCCCATTCCTAATTTAGGCTATTTTCCACTCACTTTGTGTCTCTCTCCGAAGATGTTAATCCTTTCTCTACCATGTAAAGTCCATTATATGCAAATTACTTATTACTCAAATAGTTGATGGCATCATCTAGCTACTTTTAGGACAGCCATTAGCCCCTTTCCCCAGTTGGCAACACTGGTTTGAATACTTATGTTTAGGTCTCTTTATTCCACATTCCCCTGTTTCATCAGTAATGCCTAATGTGATTTTGAAGCAATAATAATAATAATGATAATAATTATTTATCTTCCCAGCTTGCATGGTCATAAGTGTGTTATTATATAACGTTGGAGATGGAAAGAGCAAACAAAAATGAATAAATTTACATTTAAAGAAAGAAAATCCCTGAAAACAGCTGGCAAGTCAGCACCCCCAAATGTTTTCTTGTGTGTGTGTATGTATATAAAACATTATACTCAGAGAAGCATGGCTTCTTTGATGCATGTTGTTAATTTACATTGCGGGACTCTTGCACAGAAAGAGCCTGGACTCTGTGGACGAGAGCTGGTTGAAGAAGTAGTCTTCCATCATAGTCATTCCTCACTTTGAGGTGGCTTGATCAAGAAGGATAACAGGAGTTTAGAGGCTTTGATATGAACGTCACTTTATGGGAAAGATTAAATGAAATATGCTGCTGACACTCCAAAAGGGGATGTGTCAGGTGAGAAGGGAATGATTCTTCTGTTGCAAATGTGCCTCTGTGAAGTGTACGTAGCAGTTTTTGTTCTGGCTTTGGTATGCTCTGGTTATAACAGTTTTGCTCAAATGTGTGCACATAAAAATGGCTGTCAAATGACTAAGACAGTGTGCATTTGTTTGCATTTGCTGCTAATCATCATTATCTGTGCAGGCTTGCTGGCAATAGCCTAGCCTGCAGCTGAGCTGGGCAGATACATGTGTTACTGAACAGCACTGTTCATGAATATTTCCCACCAGTTAGTCCAAAGTGTGAGAAAGGAAATAGTTTCTTCACAGTGTGTTTGCAGTTAAAATGTCTAGATAGCAGTCCATATGTGACCCTTTATCTCTGCTCATTTACAAAATGAATCAGTTAGTCACTAGTAGTGAGAGAATCTGAGCGTATGATCACACAAGTGGCCACTGAAGACAGAGCAACAGACTGTCCCCTCAACTGTCATAGTTCAATTTTGTTAGCAGGGTGTCCCGTCTGGCACATTGTGTCATTGATAAATAAGACCTCAAGCTTAAAGACAGAATGAGCAGGACTTTCCGGGGGGGGGGAGCCTCGCCCTCTGCCTGTACTTTGATGTTTTGGTTGTCTCGAGATTAGGGTTGTCACGATACCAGAATTTCAGTAGTCGATACCAATACCTGTGAATTTCCACGATACTCGATACTAATTCGATACCACGATTTAAAAAAAAAAACAACAACAACACAGAACCCATGTACTTTTGAATTTACTGTTTTATTGTTCAAACAGTCAAGTATTTAACATCACTGTGCTTCAACATCTTTTTGCACAGAATTTAAATTACAGTACCAGCTGCCAACTGCCAAAGGGTAACTATACATTCAAAAAAGAACAGCAGTGGCCTGTAGCCATCCAGTATA
>JAQFJA010000005.1:18975751-18992724 GCA_029874485.1 Naso brachycentron
TCTCTCTCTCTAGTGGTTTGCCTTTAAATGGAAGATTAGAAAACAACACCACCGTGATAATCAAAAGAAAATGTGCTTAAACCACATTAGCATAGTAACATGCTTAATGTTGAACCTTTTACAGCGCATGAAAGGCATTATTTCCTGTTTTATGTGCAAATGCTCGGCATAAGCTCTAATTAAAGTGAACAGGAGGCCACTCTGTCCTGCTGAAACAGAGACGTCTTCATCAGCAGCGCGCTGATCCTCGCCCGCCCCCCTCAGCACAGATCCCAGGGAAAGACCTGATACCATCTATGCTTCAGGACGCCTCTCAAACCTTTTATCTTCCTCTTTCGCTTTCCTCAACGAACTGTAACGCTTGAAGGAACAGATGCCTGCAGTGGCATCATCACAATCGAAAATTTGTTCTCTTTTGGTCGTATAATGAGGTTGTTAAAGAGGCAGTGGGCAACAACGCATAGGGCCAGAACTTTTCATGCTTGAAATAAATATGGTCTTGGTAAATTTATGTGCAAATCCTCGTGATGCATTTCCACAATGAAGAAATAACAGATGAAAGAATAATTTCTAATTTCTCTCTGGTGCTCAGTGCATCTCAGGAGGTATTTTGTGATAAACTCATAGATATACTTCATACTAGTTATTCTTTTATTTACACAATTATTTGAAAATGTTGTTTCCTAGAATGCATTTTTGGCAAACCGAGTGAAGGCTCAGGAATACGGCTGCACAATTTTGAAAAAATATCTACTTGTAATTATTTGGACTAATATTGCAATTGCAGTGTGGTTTTTGATATTAGGAGGAAAATGTTAATTTCTCTCATTGATATTTTTTTCATTGAAAAACACAAAATGATTATGGTGTGATCTTTGCAATGATCTGTACTAGTGCTGGGCAATATGGCCTTAAAAAAAATCTGTTTTTTCATACCACACTCAATTTTCCATTTTAATTAATTTTTTAAACTACAAAAGACAAAGGAATTACTTCAAATTTGTTGTTTTTCAATTCAAACAAACATGAATTTCCCTATTGGGAATAAAGTGAAAACCTAGCTTTGACCAAACTAAACCTTTTTTTAAAATAGATTTTCACGATTTTCATTTTGTGATGTTGTCCAGACAAATTCATTTGACTTTCAATTTAAAATTGATTTATTGCCCAGCCCTTATTTGTACCAGACAAAAAGTTTTAGAATAAGATGTATAGGCTAGGACAACTCTTCAGCACCACAGTATTTAAATTAAATGTTATTTTGACCCACACTTCCTTTGAACAAATATTACTCCCCCTGTGGTTTAAAGATTGCAGTTGCTCATATTGCGTTTCCATTAAATTTCGATTAATTGTGCAGCCCTCCTCAGGAACTAAATCCAGCACTAGCTCCTTTTCCTGGAAGTGTTGATACATGTACCATACTGGGAAAATATGGGCAAGTTTGCCTTTCCAATTTATTTTACCAAAATTTCCCAAACCCTGATAAAGTAAATGGCTGCCCTGGTGTACTGAAGTAAATGTTACTTAACCATTATTACTGGTTTCAACACTACTGATACTCACTGAAAGAAGTAAGATGCATTGAAACATGAAATTATTGTCACTGTCAGATGAGTGTACAATGTGGGTAGAGATGCACAACATTATCGGTATGATATCAGAACTGGCTGATAGGAAAATTTCTGCCGATATGTGTGGCTGATTTATTGGCTGTAAATATTAGGGAACCACCCTGCAAAGCAGTTGTTTCATGAGGAATTGAATTGAAAAGGGGCATATTTTTATTTTATGCACTACAGAGCTCACTGCCTGTCACCAAGTTGTTGTAGAGCTGTTCTAACTCTCAAAACGACACATGAAGCTTGTTTTTAATGCTAAAAATATATCTTGCATGTTATATACATGTAATCCATAGTAATGACTTTAAGTTTGTCATACTGAATGTCTGTATTTGAAAAAGAATACATCCATAATTCCTGGTAGAATTAAATGTTTCTTTTTATGTCAGTTTAAAAAAGAAATAGACTGTCACAATAACAGTAACAGGTAGTTCTAGTGGAGGAGAGATTGTGTTCATGAAAAAAAAATCGTGCGTACATATCGGTATCGGTATCTGCTTGAATGAGTTTTGGAAATATCCGCATATTGGATATTAGCAAAAATCCAATATCGTGCATCCCTAAATGTGGGCAGTAACTTAACAAACTGAAAACCATTTTTATTGTTAAACAGTACATAAAGTGCTGAAAATTGAAATGCATGGTAGAAGGCCTCTGCATCTGGATGTGTGCAGCAGGAACGCCTGGTGTGACTTGATGCCTCAGGAGTGGGTGCCTTTCCCTGATCAGATAAGAGTAATGGAAGCGAATGAAAAGACCCCTGTCCCTGATGGCCACAGCAAAATGGATGTGCTCCCTGAGGTGTACCTCTGGTATCATCCACGCCTGTGGACACAGATTTATTGCCCATTAAAAAGCTACACTGAAATGTACCTCTTCAAATGGTGTGTTTATCCTGTTGAGAAGTCCTTGTAGGAATGAAACGAGACAACTGTGAACACCGACAGACAGGCTGAGTCAGTGCGACAGTGTGCTGTGTGAGCAGAGTTCAAATAAGGTTTAATGCCATAAAAACCTTAATTTATCTTTACAGTTTTCATTTTAACAAAAAACGAACCCCCAGATGAAATCAAATATTCCAAAATGAACTTTTTTTTACTTACACTATACACACAGCAGAGCTCTTATTTCCTATTTTACAGAGGAAATTGTTTTAAACAAGATTAAGCAAGCAGGAAATCAAAATAGGTACAATCTGCAAGGATTACAAAAATGTAAACTAGAGCAACCCATAACTATAAGCAATAAATGACATCTACAGCATCTACATGATAGCTCTTAACAAACACCAGAAAGAAGGAACAGTATACTTATTGATATATTTCTCTGGGAAAAAAATGAGAATCAACTGACATAGTTTACTTTGAAGCCATAAGTAAACACATTTAGTTTTAGAGTTACATGTCAATACACAGCATTTGCACAAAGAGGTAGAACTAAAACATCAACACAGATCAACTCTGATTTAGTAATTTCCTTATTGTACACCTCGCCTCGTGTTTCTAATGTGACAGGATCATTTACAGCTGATGGGGACCAGACATTAGATACAGCAAATAAAGTAACATTGACCCGAATGATCAATAAACACAACTTATGACATTTGATGTGTTGTGTGGCGTTTGTCAAAAGAACCTTTTAAAACCACGAGAGTGATTGCCAAGTCAAAGCACATTACACCATTTACAACAAGACTGGATGTTATCCACTTTTACACAGAAGTCAGTCAACTTAAGCCTGCTGTACAATCGGGAATTGTCTGACATTTCTTAAATTTAGTCCCACTTCTCAAAATTCCAGTCAAATTTTGGTCTTTTTTTCTTCTTTTTTGGACGGGCTTTTGTTTCCTCCAGTCTTGGTCTTAGGTAAATGAAATTTCCCAGGCTAATTAAAGCCTATTAAAGACAGGTAATGTCAGAGCTAGTGGCAGGACCATGACAAAGTGCTGATAATTGTCTGCCACAGTCACTAAATCCACCTGTCCTGCAATTATCGCTCAGCTCCCCCCCCACACCTTTTCTGACACATTAATCCTCCGTGGGGCCCTGTACAGCAGGCTGATGCCTCAAAGTGCATCCTGAACACACAGATGTTGGATTTCAGACTAATTTAGCATATACATGCCTTATGATGATTGCAGCAGAAAACCAACACATTTGTGAGGAGTGCAGGAGTGATTGAGCTTTCTGCTTGCCTTTGGATTAGAGGTGTTGGTTCGATTTATTAAGTTATGGGCACATAATCAATCGGTTCAATTTATTTCACTCCTCATAAGAGACAAAAGATCAATTGTAAGGCCGTATTGAGCATTCAGAGCTACTTACAAGAACCGATTGAAGTGATCTAAAATATCACACGCCGGCCTAGTGTTGTAGTACTCGAGATTGGTCCTGACACTGGTCTCAAACGCATTTTGACTTGGTCTTAAACATAGCAGACTCTGGATTTTTAATCAAGATCAGTCAAGACCACAACAGATTATTTTATTATTTTTATTATTATCTATTATTTTATTTGTTAACATAATGACTGTGATTGGATGTAAAACTTTCCTCTTCAAATGCAGCCAATAAAGTAGGTCATGTGTAATTTGATTTTTTGATTTGTCTAAGTTTGGCTACCTTAATCACATAGAATTCATAAGCCAAACAGCATACAAAACACTTTGCAAGGCAGTTCTTACTGAGACAAACAAAACATTAAACTTCTATCACCACTTCGAAATCAGAGGAAAATTTTTTAAGGTCTTGGTCTTGACTCGGTCTCAGCCCATGAAAATCTCGGTCTTGTCTCACCCACAGTACATTCTGGTCTCGGTCAAGTCTTGGTCTCAGTTACTGGGGTCTTGACTACAACACTATACAGTCCTGTCTGTGCTCTGTTAACAGGGACAAACAGTTGTCAGCTCCACTTCAAAGGCAATGAACGGATCATTTTGACTAGCAATGTTTCAAATGTGAGATATCTAACTTAATGCCCTGTTAAATAACAACTCAAATGTCTCAGATTTCATCTCATGAGTGGCTGAAGTGAGGGAATTGTTTGACAATGTTAGCATCAATGCAGCACTGACGCAGAAGTCAGTATGCACTTCCAACTTGGGAGGCTGCTTGCCTACGGTCTAGCCTTGAGGAAAACATCTGGACAACATGCTAATTATCCCAGTGGTTTATGGAGAACATGTGCTGTTGTAATGGGGAGGAGTCACCCAGGGTTGCTAGCTAGCTCAGAATCCCAAATCAACCCCTAGCGCCAAGTCCCTGGACACCTAACTATCCCAAATGTTAGATCTGTGTAATTTTCTGCAGTATGCAAAAGTTTTGGAACGATGCATCAAATCCCTTTAGAGTGAGTCCCATTGTAAGTTGCACCTCTGCATGTTTCAGGTATTTAGGTATCTTGGGGCAAGGAGCTTAGAGGTTGACATTATGTGAAGATCAAACAAAAGGTCGGTGCATGCTAACAGCCAGATCATCCAGTGGAGGAGTAGGGTGTGTCACTATGGTAGTTGTAGTCAGGACATACCTTCTGCACCAGTTTATAGTCTACACTGTAAAAGGCTATATAGATGCATATGACTTTGAAGGGCTTCGAGCACAGCCAGGACACGTGGCTTTGTGTCTGCTCCTGATAGCACACCTTGGATGGGTCAAAGTTGCACAGCGCAGTCTTCTTGTTGCGGTCCGTCTTCTCGTACTCAATGCGACAGTTGAATGATTTGGTGTCTTTGGTCTCCAGCGTGGACTGCTGGGCGATCTCAAACTCCACCACCTTGGAGGGCGGCACCAGACTGACGGACACATTCCCCAAGCCTGTGGAATTGTGGCGGAAGTAAACGCTAAAGGTGCCATTCCCGTGGTCCACGATCTTGCCTGTGATCAGCAGGTTGAGTTTGACAGTCTTGATGTTGGAATGGAAGTCCCCCCACCCAAACATCTTTTTGAACTTGCCAGTCTTGACGATGGGCCTGCGTTTAGTTCTGGCCTGTGCACCCTGAACATCTGTCTGGTTAGATAACCAGTCCCAGAAGTCCTCCATGTTCTGTAAATATGTTATTTCCCTCATGTTGCTCTTGAACCCGGGGGAGCCCTTTGCAAACAAACGCAGGGGGTTGAGGATCCGTGGACTGGCCCCAGTGGGAGAAATCCTCTGTTCATTATTACCGTTGCCCCATTCGATGAGCTCCGTGGCTCCTCCATGCACTTTGCTGCATGTGACCTTCAGAGAAAGCAGAGAAAAGGTAGAAAAACAACATTAAATGATATAAAACCTTTTTGAAATAAGATTTTGCAATGCTCTGCTGCTGATTGATATGACACAATACTTATGCAGTCTGCGTGTGTATAGAGCCCGTCTTTGTGCAAAGACTGTGTTGCATGTAATGCTTCTAGTTTGTTCAGAGAAAGCACAATGCAGTTTAAATGGCCAATAATAGCTTTCACAGACCAGACATATAACTGAAAATTGGAGGAAATTCAGCACTGATTGACAACTTATCTCTGGTGATGGCACTAAGGAGCACTAAGACCACAGCACTTCAGCACTGAAGATGTAGAGAAAAATATGAAACTGCAGTCAGACTGCTGAAACAGTTTAGGGTTCATGAGTTTATTGTATGGCATGTTACTGAAAATACAAAATGTTCAGTTAAGCATTCTACTGCTTAATTAAAATACTTCACTATCACTTCTTATAACACAAATACTATTTTATATGTACACAAAACATTAACAACATTCCATTCTTGGTTCAAAGGAAAACTGTAAAAGGGGTCATAGTTTTTTGAAGCTGAACAAATAGTTTGACATTTTGTGAAATGCAATTATTTACATGAATGAGAATCTCGTATGAAGGTCCATATTTAGTACTGTATGGTAAATATAAAGCTTGAGCAAGTAGCTGGTTAGCGTAGGTAACCTTTGGTATCGACATTCCCGCCCATTTCCCAAATTTGAAACTCAGATGTAGGCTGAATGTTAAAATATGACACATTTTTAGATTTGTAAGTTTATTAATTAAAAATAGGGACAATACATATTCATGAACATTTACATGTAAACATGTAAGATTACAGCCAGTGGCTAATTTCCATCTTCAGTTCCTTGACACAATAAAATAAGAAAATACCAATGAAAACAGTACAATAAACAAACAATGAGCCTTTTGTCATCAAATTTTTGTTTATGTTATGTTTCTTTACGATATAACAACAATAAATGATATACACATAGCCACATATCTGTCATTCATGTATAACCATAAATCTCTTTTACATTGTTGCGGGTTGTGTAACTCAGAATGAAAGGAAAGAAATCTAGACTGTAATCCCACCCTCCCCTCCCCTACCCCTCTGCCTTACTCCTTACCCCTCCCCTGTCTGGCTTTGGGTGACCCATGATATCTAAGCATAGGGGAAAAAATATATAAATAAGTACAAAAAATTTCCATGAACCCATGTACAAAATTAACAGAAACATTTATACATACATACACATATTATTACACATATCAAATTTGGATTGACAGTATTTAAGGGAGTAAGCCATAGAAGGCTAATTACTCCAATTTATACGGGGAAACCATACTACGTTCAATCTGGAGCCAAGGCATGTTTGTATCTTGAGGAAAACAATTTTTAAGGGGCTGAAGCATAAACAACAAAAAATATAAATTAAAATTAGGCAACCCAAATCCCCCGAGATGTTCGCCCTGTTGGAGTATGGTGTTTTTAAGTCTTGGTCGGTTTCCTCTACAGAGAAATTTTGATATAAGGCTCTGAATCTTGTCCCAATAGCGAGGAGGTGAGGGTAAAGGCAGCATACTAGATAAAAAATTGATCTTAGGTAAGATATTCATATTGATAACAAACAATAAGCTATGTTGCTGATGACAAACCAGAATTTGGGGGAATATATAGATTTAGGTGTTAAGTGCTAAAGTGCTTGAGTTTTGAGATATTAAAAGTGTTGGTGTCCATGCACATCGCCCCATGGCACAAGTTTGTAAAGTGCTGGTATAAACTGCATAATGTCTTATTGCACATTTCGCACACACAAATGTCATCCAACATTTTTTCAACTGGCAACATTTAGATAATAGTATAAATGCCAGTATAAAAACCCTTGTTAACACAAAGTTAAAGATGCTTTTATGTGAGTGGTACTGAGGATGTTATGTTAGCTGACACTGGGTGAGGGGAGAGCGGGTTCACCCTGGACAAGTTGCCAGTTCATCACAGGGCTAACATCTAGAGGCATGCAACCATTCACGCGCACGTTCACACCTACGGGCAATTTAGAGTCACCAATTAACCTGCGTGTGTTTGGACTGTGGGAGGAAGGCAGAGTAGAGGGAACCCACGCGGACACAGGGAGAACATGCAAGCTCCACACAGAAAGGTCCTACCCCAGCCAGGTATCGATCGACCCAAGGACGCTCCTGAAGTTAGGCAAAAGGACCTGGATTCTTGCTGTGATGCAAACTAATTTTGCCAGCATGACCTCAAAACTACTGTACGTAGCTGTAGATTCAGTAGTTACACACAACAAAATGGTATTTATAGTATATTTTTTGATAAATCAATGTGCCAATGCCACCTTAATTACACAAAAGGGAAAAAATTATTTAAGATACAAGAAAACTGACCTCTAATGTGCATAACACCTCTAAGATTTTAGGGCGACTTGTCAGACTACAGGACAGTGAAAATCCGCTCTGATTTAACATGTGAGCTGGTCTCAGCGGTGCCGTTCTTAGATACTTCATGAACTTTAGCTTGTAATGGTTTCCAACAATAAACAGGGTTCTCTGGTCATGTGGTAAAGTATGTGCTAAGTGCTAATCCAGACACAGCAATGAACCGTGATCCCTCCTTGTACCTTAAAGCCATTGAGCTTCAGGAGCGATTCCTGGTCCACTTCAGATAAAGCTTTAATAATTCACGGCAATGAGCTTAGCTAGTTTTATAAGTAATTAGTAGTGCCGGCTTTCCTCGGGCCCGGTTGTAGGGATCACTGAGAGAAGCAGATGTTGAAAGCACCGAGCAGCGGCTGTTTGAATTCTCTCTGAGCTGCTGTGCACTACTTCCAGACTAATTATAATTTTGCTGTAAGCCTAACTGAGGCACATGTGTACAAAGCAAACACACTAGGTCTGTCTGCCACAATTTGTTTTGTCACACTCACACTCATGAGTGTGACAAAACAAACTGAAGCATGTAACCCACAAAACAATTCAGCATGTAACCATGCTGCATTTACCTTATGTGTATCTTATAATTAAAGTTGGGGGTTTTTTTAGTGCTTATGTCAAGACAGAAGTAACACCTTAATGCAGCCAGCAGGATGTAACAGCTATCTGGATATGTAATGTGAAATCAATGTGTCTCACACGGACGGTGAGCCTGCCTCATCAATCAGCCCTTACAATGCTTAATTAAGACAGTTGCTCCCTGTAAACATGGATGAATGAGGCAACGCTGTTATAATGTCCCTCTGTGTCGCTCATCACATCCACAGTCATTTAATCATCCAATTCCAGTGGCAGTATTCCCTCACCGATGCTGCCACTTAGTAATACCTCATGTGAGCTCAGCTGTTAATTTGATTTGACTCTTACAACATTACAATAACAGGCGACGCCGAACATTAAATCTGCGGGACTGCCGGCTCCCAACAGGAGCATTTCTTCACTGCCGTGAACAAAAGAGACGTGGCACTCGTCTTACCACCAACCCAAGCTGTTATATTTGTCACACATTAGGTGTCAAGCTGCGCAGCTTCAGAGGTTAAACCAAATTTTGTCTTTCAGTGTAAATCTCAGGTGAGCTTTGTATAGGGTGATTATAATGGTAATGAGAGAGGAGTTTAAGTATGATGAGCAACTAGGGAAATTGCTGTGACAACAAGGGGATCAGCAGAGGGATATCTAATACTTAAATGCCCCGAGAGAGATGAAGCGCTGGGAACTTAAAAGCTCGCACTGACACACAGGCTTTGGTTTCTTCCTCTCTATTTCTCGCTGTCTGCCTGCACACAGACGCACACTAACACACCTCGTTTGTTTAGACGTAGGAGCTGTCTCTTGGAAACAGACTAAAGGAAATACGGGTTTTTGTACAACAAGATGCTGTGGAGGGGAAAAAAAGAGGCAAGGTCTGATGAAGGAGATTCTACAAAAGCTTAATTAAGATTTCTTAATCGGTGCTGCTGTGCTAGAGGCATTTCAGGGCGACTTGAAACAAGACATTATTATGATAATAACTGCAGACTTATGGTGCTGAAAACAGCAGACCTCGTTTCAACAGCACCAGGCAAAGTGACTGGTGGCAAACGGGTGTGTGTGGTTTAACTTCTTCCTTTTCCTGTACATCCTCAACAGAAACTCAGAGAGCTGCATGAACCCTGCACCCAAAAGCAGAAACATGACATCTCAGTGCAACGTTAGCCAAAGGTGTATCTGCCATATGAAGCAGCACTCTTAATCAGCAGTAAACATTAAGTAGGTGATCTGTACATTCTGTTAATAGTGGAAAAAATACTGACACAAGCTTCTTATGGCTGATACTTCCAGTATATTTAAATGTCATGAATAAAAAGAAAAACAGTATTTTCTCTCTGACACAGCATTCAGATGTTTCTCATGCATGATTAACATTCTAGTTAACAGTAAAGTGAGATTTCTTACACTTATTAATCATTTCATATGATCACTGACAGGTGTGATATAGTTGTAATTGGCAACTTTGTAATCTCAGGAGCAAAGGTGAAGCATTGGAGGATTCTTTGGCAAATTAATCTCTGCACCATAAACACCTCATTTTTTATTCTACAGTGAGAAAACAAAATACAAGATGAAGTACATTCGAATGCATAACTGGCTAAAAGTAAATGTGGCACAAAGGGTTGGGTAGTAAAGGATACCATGACAAGATTTCATTCATTTTTCATTTCATTTTCATCATCAGATTACAGTTACATTCTCAGGGAATGTTTGACTTTATTTTTCATTGCATCTTTTAATTAGGTTGCCAGTTTTGTTAAAGGTGACTTGATATTTGCTTTTTGTTTTTTACTGTCTTTTATTTTCACTGAAAATGAAAGAACATTGTCAGTAAGTGCAAAGGCAAGGTCCTCTATGTGGGTTTTGACAAAAATACACCTGCAGCAAAAACTTAAACAAAATAAAACAGAATTCCTATTGAATACATGCAGTGCATGTATAGTTGGTGCCAGTACTGTTTTTTTTTTTTAGTTGTTGTTGTTTTTGTTTTGTGTAATTTCAGTTGGCCAACTTCATATTCGTAATATGGAAAATGTATTTTATTAATGCACTAATAAAGTTTTTAAATGAAAAAAGAATTCAAGCTGTGTCCTATTTTTTATTGTAAGCCGGTGTTTGATGTTGAAATAATCCAAAATTATTCAGATTAGACTGCATTTTTTCGACATCCAGCCTGAAATTGTGAATTCGCAATAACTGTTAGCAGCAGTCGTCTAAGGCATCATATGTTATCACAAAGATACAGATGCATATAAATGGATTTTCTATGTTTTATTTTTCAGTCTACAGTCCACAACAAACTGTTGTATGCATGTATGAAAGGGGGCGGGGTTAAAGAGTAGGGACGGGGTGAGCCATGACCAATAAAAGTATATGTGTGTGTGTGTGTGTGTGTGTGTGTTTTTACAAAGTTTGGCCATGTTACATGAATCTATTTAGAAGTGTTTTTTGTTACAGGCCACTCCCATTGCCACGCCCCCTTTCAGTCAATTGACATGAACACAAACAACTCTACACACACACACACGCACATGCTTGACCTCCATGCCAAATTTGCCAAAATTTGAATCTGATTATTTGATATGTCAACATAAAAGTTAGAAAAACTGATTTCAAGTCCATCCCTAAATGCCGAGGTCAGACTACACGAAATCCGCCGGATAAGAGCCCGACTGGAAAGCCGTATGGCGTCAGGTAGGCTCAGAAACGATTAATGGGCAGTAGTCTCACGTAGTGTGTCAATAATAGACAACAACCGACGCTTCATGACCTCATGGCAGAAAGACTAGCATGTTTGAATTTTGTTTACCTTCCACAACAGCTTGTCAGTAGTAGTAGTCAGTAGCAAGCACATCACACGCATTGTGAACTGCAAACAATAACTGATCGGGGAGCGTCATGCAGTCTGTCATGTCTCTCGGCCACAAAACGGCAAGAAATTCTTTAATCGCCTAAAACCTAAGACACAGTGAACATTTTAACAGACAAAAACATCTTGTAGTCCTCAGCATGAGACTTACTTGAAGTACTTGTCACTGGCAGGTTATTTATTTTTTATTTCTAACTGAAACAGAATTCGGTAGATTTCCTTTAAGTCTCCAGGCTTTTATCTTCAAACATTAGCAATCATTGTACTAGATCTTCTCATCACATTCCTTTACATTTGTTAGAAAACGCATTCAGAGCTAAAACTGTCTGTGCTTGCACCTCAGTTTTGGTATTAACTGCATAATATTGTTATTGCAGAAGTATTTTCTTTACTGTCAAAGCCTTTTCACACATATTGTTAAAGAAAACCAATGAACATTATATAAAACTGAGTTAAGCATTAAAAATGAAGTATTTCACAGACAGCAAATAGAATAAGAAATATTTCTCCTTTAAAATAATAATCTCTTCTTGTTTTCATGAACATATTTTTATGTATTTTTCTGTAGGCTTGTCTGTTTGTGTGGCTATATGTTTTTATTAATATTTCTGTGAATAAAAGTTTAAAAGTCGCTGGTATAGTCTGGTGATCCTTTGTGAAAGCTCCATCCTCACACCACACGCTCTTTATATTTGACTGAATGTTGTGTCATTCAATTCTGTCCAGAAAGTGGACCTTAAATACTGACAGGGGTCTGAGCTGCGGCGCACCACACACAGAGAGTCAGGACGAATCAGCCTCCACATTCATCTGTAATGAGCATTATGGAGCTGGCTGCCTGCTTGTCCCGTGGGTAGACATATCTTTTAGAGGCCTGACATCAAGGTAATTGCCACAGTGACCAGAACTAGCCTCTAGAAAGTTATTAAGAAGCCAGTGACATCTGGCTTCTGGATCATCTGAAGAGATGCCGTTAAAATGCATTTGAAGCGAGCAGCCGGCAACATTGTGATGGGTTCTGGGCCGCGAGCGAGGCCGCAGTGATGTTTTGATGGCGACAATGGGATCTCTCTCTGCCATAGTTGACAATGTGGCCACCACTTATCTGACATCTGTTTTTCTGTATCCTTTACATCTCTGTTTTTTGTGTCCATAAGAGAGAGAGCCTCTGTGGCATCTTCATCACCAGGTTCCTCGCATCAGAGAGCTAAAATACTCTGGTTCTGAATATTTCCATACTTGATTTTTCTCCAGCACATAAGGTTGAGATATGCGTCTGGGGAAAATTGGCTTCAGGCATCTTTCACACAATAAACAAAATGGGTAATTAACCTGCTCATCAGTGCACGCAGAGCACTTCCAATGATGCACTCCACTGTTCTTCATGGATTTATCTGTGCAAATTGACCTCACTTTGGTGGTGCAATTCATTTCTCTGCTAATTTTCTGTGTCTGAAGCTTCATTAACTTGATGCCCTTTGTAGGAAAAAATCTGGACGTCCAGCAGAAATTGCACCGGCTTCGCCGCCACCTTTTTCAGCACTACTGCAGCAGAACTCCTGCAAAATTAGAGCTGCTCTGCTCAGCTGGTGCCGCTAGCTTTAGACGGGAGACTGTTGCAGAGCTGGATTGACTGCAGCCTCGTGCTTTCAAGCATCCGACATGACAAGCGGCTCCACTCACATTAAAATCATTCTCAGCTTGAAATCCCCTGCCCCACGTCCTTCCCCAGCCATCTTCCTCCTGATGTTGCAGGGCATATCATTTGTAATGATTCATACCCAGAGCCAGTTCCAGGAGAGAAGGCCCTGGAGGCGCTTGGGCGGCGCAGTGAGAGAGTCTACATGCTGCTGAAGAATAGATTGGTGCTCTGATCGCTGGAACAGCCTCACGCTCCAGAGCCATCACTTTTAATCAGAGGCCGTCCAGGGAAACACATGGCAGGTGCTTCAGCACTGTGGTGGATCGCAACAGCAAATACATACCGGGGGCACCTTACCAATCACAGAAGGCTATGGTTAGTGTGTGTGTGTGTGTGTGTGTGTGTGTGCATGTAGCATTTCGCCTAGCCTCCAGTATAATCCTCTAGGCCATTACCACCTGACCTCTGAGTGAATGAGACACACCTCAGCATCTAATATTTTCACACTCCTGCTTAAGATGTTATAGATCCAATATTGAATTTATTCACTACATACTCAGGATAATTTGTGGTGAATTTTGAGAGGAGCCAGTGTCTGATTCATTATTACATTTGAAGCCTGGTAAGCACGAGATTTATCTCTTATTCCATGTTAGGCTACAATGCATTATGGTGTATACAATACAGTGTATTTAAATAGCCATGCAGTGGTCATGTTGACATTCAGAGGCCTAAAAACTGGTCCTGTCAGTGCCTCTGCATGTTTACACCAGACCTGCCTCTGACTGTCTAAACAAGTGTTGATGGTAAGAAAAGAGGGAATTTGAAGCTCAGAGGGTAGTGGTGCTGTTTTTATTACTTTAATCACACCAGTATCATTTTTTTCTCTCCACAGTAAATCGCTTCTGTCTGATACTGTTGACAAATGTGCTGGAGGAACCAGAAGGGCGTGCATCACGTCATCGTCATAAAACATAATGGTCTTTGCAGGATGTGTGCAAACACTATGAAGATGTTTTACTATTAAAGTGAGTGATATTTTAAAAATCCATCTCTTGGCACTAAATTAAAGGAAAAGTTCATTTCTTTGCACATTTAGTCTTCTGATAAGGATATTTACAATCATGTACGATGTTCTACAGCATTATTGTGATGCACCATGCAATCGTGAGAGCTGGAGCTCATTGTGACGTCACCGTGAGCTAACAATGGTTGAAAGCAATGGAGGAGCAGGTGCATTTTAGTGCTTCAACAATCCATCAACGAAAGGTCGTTTGAAAAGACGAGAAACTCACTGAATGTTCAGTGGTGTTCTCTCATGTACCTACACTAAAACACAAAGTTAAACAACAGCTTATAACCCAAAAATGGCTGTTTGTTTCCTGACACAGCTCGAAGAGCCGCTCCCGCGCTAAAAGCTGTTGTTCGGGTTTTGTGTCGATACATTAGAGGACACGACCAAACATTACTTTTATGTTAACAGGTTCATTGCATACATGATTTTTCATTGTGAATTGTTTGGACCCAAATATTTTACATGTTTGTGTCAATAAAATAACTACCTGACTTTGGAAATGCTTGTCTTTTAAAACGAGTATTTACTGTGTTTTTGACAGATTATCGGAGCAGTTTCAGCGTCCCTGCACCTCCTCTGTTTTCAGCCAGCAGTGACGTCAGCAACAAGCTCCAGCTCTCAAGACTGCACCGTTCATCACAATAATGCTGTAGAACATTGAATATTATTGTAAAACATCGTGATTATATGGCTTAATGTGCAAAAAAACTGAGCTTCTCCTTTAACATTAGTATTGGCTTGGGTCAATATTAGATATCAAATGTCCTGATATTTACCTTCATTTGTGATATTTTTTACACTATGGAATATCAGACAGCTGCTACGTCATCTTCTGGTTTTGATTTTCTGAAAGAAATGCACACAAAGCTGACAGGGAAGCACTGTGGATTAGTGGTTAGCAATGTTGCCTCATAGCAAGAAGGTCCTGGGTTCAATACCCGGCTGGGATCAGACACTTCTGTTTGGAGTTTGCATGTTCTCCCCATGTCTGTGTGGATTCCTCCAGGTTCTCTGGCTTCCTCCCACAGTCCAGAGACATGCAGGCTAACTGACTCTAAATTGCCCGTGGGTGTGAATGTGAGCGTGAATGGTTGTTTGTCTCGATACGTCAGCCCTGTGGTGAACTGGTGACTTGCCAAGGGTGAACCCCGCCCTCGGCCAGTGTTGGCTCAGATTGGTTTCAGAAAGTGAATGAATGAACACAGAGCTGACATGGCAGCGGAGGCAATGCATGTTGCTATTATATGAGGTGGAGACATTATCACAGGTTATTTTGGCATGATGCATGCAACGCTTCAATCTACTGACATGTCTCAAAGTTTCAAAGAAGAACTTCATCTCGCCAATTTGGCAGAACTTCAGGCTAAAACAAGGAAAATGACGAGGCCATATGTCATCTTTGCTGCAAGCAGGCATGGATGTGCATGGATACAGTACGCAAAAGATGGCTGCCCATTCATTCCAGTAAGAATTGCTTACCAAGCACACATGGCAAAAAAGCTTTTACTTCCTGGTTATGCAGCCCACTGAATATGCACAGTCGAGTGGAGTTCCCCGCCTGCCCCACCCACAAGTTTCCGCTCAGACCCTTAAACTTTACATTGTGGTGGCGTCACTAATTCTAAAATCACTTATCTCAGAAATTTTCACAACTACAAAATTTTTATGGCTTATAAAAATCTGAACTAGAAAGAGTCATAACTGAGCTCATCTGTAGTTTGAGTTGACCTGTCAACAGTTTTAAAGACGTCTCTTTTACACCAGCGGTTTACGGGAAAAATGCTTTTTGTGCTGTGGTGGAATTTTTCGCTGCAATACCATGAGTGGCCACTGTGCCACAGTTTGGAAGCAAGGCTGTAACCAGTTCTCTTAATAGATCCATGCAAGCAGATGATAACTAAACAGGGCAACAAATTCGCCCGTCACGATATTTTGGCAGGACAATACTGTAATGTCTGTGTCTCATGCAGATGCACAAACCTCATTTCCACATCTGAGTTTGTATGTGAATCAAGCGGAGGTTTGAACATTCCCATAAGAACTTCTGTGATCTCCTGTGAAAACTCCTTTTGGTTTTATGCTTTCCAAAGTGTGTTGAAAGAAATTTTTGCTGCTGATTTCAGACAGACTGTATTCTCTGTCTTCTACAGGAAGTTAGAATAAAACTAATTAGCCCAAAGAAACAACAGCACACTAACAGCTAACATTAACATCTTGGCAGGCCAACATTCTCACTTTCCATCAATCTGTAAAGAAAATGATTTCTTGCACTGGAGAACTTGGTATATAAATACAGAATTATGGACATAACCTGTGGGAAAACAAGGTGTTATTGTCTATGAGAGAAGTTCATTTTAATCTTAACCTATTTGTGGCAATATTAGACTGTTACAGCTAGGCTGAGTTAGTATAAAAAGCAAAACAATCCACATATTGAGGAGCTCAGGGTAGAAGGATGGGTCAAACACTGGGGACCGTATTAAC
>JAQFJA010000005.1:19177747-19196910 GCA_029874485.1 Naso brachycentron
CATGCTCCTCTGGTCTCTTGTAATCACACAGCCTATAGCCATGAGAATGTAGTGTTTCACACAGTCAGAACAGTCCACAACAAAAGCAAAGGCACACAGAGGCGAGCTTCTTATTCCTGGCTGTACCCAGCATTGACAAACAGAGTGGCCTTCAAGCTAAAGCTAGCAATGGGCTAACAGCAAACTGATAGAGAGTGTAACAGCTCCGGAGGGACCCGAGGAGCCAGGGGAAGACCCGACACACTGTGTCTCTTCCCGTGGCTCCTCGGACAAACTGTGCTCAGTAAATATGCTCAGTCAGTCAGTTCTGGGCATACCCATGTATTGGGCAGGTCTCTCTGGGGACCAGCCAAAAACAAACCGTTTCCATTGTTTATTCCATTCCTTCATTAAAACATACAGAAAAGTTGGGAATCACATATTTGTGCTGTTGCCAATCATCCACCATGATGTTAACAAAACCGTACTGATGTTAAAAATTATTATTTTTTGACCGAATGTGACTTTTTCTATTTACAGCTGATGTTAAAGTGCAAGGACAAGAAGTGGTACCAGTTCTAATAGCAGGACAGAGGGCGGAGGCTGACCTTGGACTGCTGGGAGCTCCACGCCGGGACAGGGACTTTTTCACTCTACAAACAAGAGCAATTAAAAGAGAGACTCAAGAGTGACTTTGTCTTTTACGGCTTCTGGACTGGCTAAATGTACGGCACTGTCACATGGTTGAGGAACGAGGACGGGCTAGTTCCTCGTCTAGACATGTAGTGATACGGAAAAAAAGAGAGTGGCGCCATTTACGGGACTGAAGGTGGAACTGGAACTATATGACAAGTCTATCTGTGTGTGTGTGTGTGTGTGTGTGTGTGTGTGTGTGTGAGGGTGTGTGTATGGCTGTGGTTGGGTTTTCTGGACCTCACTGTGTAGATACTCAAAAGTTAAGAAACCAACATGAAGTGCATGAAACAAAAATGGATGACTATTAAAAATATCCAACTGCCATATTAAAAAGCAGCATGCTACTTTAACAGGAAATACAAAAATAAAAAGTTTTATTTAATAAAGTAAGCCAACAACAGAGACTATGAAATACTTTATATTTTTTGAAATACTGACAAAAAACTATATATAAAAAAGGACATGTATACCTGCATTGCTATTAAGCCAAAACTTGTGTTCTTTTCCCTATTTTTTATTTTTCTTTTCGGTTCGTTTAATTTTTTTTTCTCAGTCTCAGCAAATATTACTTGCTACAGTATAGATACACATGAATTTGATCCTGCTGTGGCGAAGGCAGAAGTCACCTACTCTTCCTCTGTTTTGCTCGTCTGCTGGTGATGTTTCCATGTGGCCTCCGCTGAACAAACAGGAAGTCTGTGCTCTTCTGCTGTCTTGGCATATTAGTGTGAAATGGTTTAACCGTAATGTCCTCTAAAGGCCGTCCATTTGTCCACAGTACAGGTGAATGTTTTTTCTTATCCTGGTCTCAGAGGGGGAGAAAAAACATCGGCTTATTAGCTTGAAATCATTAGCTGACATTGAGAGTGTGAAATGAGATGTGCATACATCTCATGTACTTCAAGGAGTAATTTCATTTTTCTGTAGGCTCTGTTAACTGTTTGTTTATTCAGCAGCTCATGCTGTTTTTTCAGTCACTCACTCATTATGAATAAATATTTTCTGTACGTTTATAACCGTTATCATTCATTTGGTTAACTTGACTGAACATTAGCTAAGTCTGGTAAGTCAATGAAAGTCTACCGATTGATTCTTGAAAGGTCAATCTGCTGTTATTTGAATGATGGCTGACTGCTATTCCAAACATTTAAATGACTTTTCTCTATTCAAGGCGCAGTAATAAATTACAGGAAGCCTTACTGTGCACTCTGATTGCATTGCCAGCAGCATTCGCATCTCTTTCATCCAACAAAGTAGCTGCATCACAGTGGCCGACACTAATAGTAAATGTTACGGTTTGACAACTTCAAGCTAATAAAAAAGTTACCGCTAAGTTGCTACATAAACTATTTTTTTGGGCCTTTTATTTCTTTGGACAGGACAGCTGAAGAGTAGACAGGAAACGGGAGAGAGAGAGGGGGAATGACACGCAGCAAAGGGCCACAGGTGGAATCGAACCTGGGTCCGCTGCGGCGAGGACACAGTGGAACAGTTACCGACTTATTTGCTGAAGACGGCAGAAAAGCATCTCAAACCTTCAGTTCTTCCTGCGAGGGCTGTGTGAGACGTCATCCTCAGGCTGGACAGTCAGAGGCAGATCATACCTTCGCCACAGTGGAATTTGTAAATTCACATAGACACACAGTCAGCTTTTCTAAACACACACTTCAAGTAATGCTAAAACAATATATTCAACACGTTACTCCGTGCTGCACAGTGCAAACACAGATCAGTCGTATGTACACTGACCTGCACACAGTCTAATCACACTAATTCAGATTCACTTCTTAGCTGCTGCTACTTACAAAAGCATAAATGATGATGAGGAAATATCTCACTCCCCAACCCCAGCTGTATAAAACCAGAGAGCAGATCAGTGTTAGGCATATGCAAAAGCCAAAAAAGCAAAATCTGGACACAGTGTGTTTATAACTAGATGCTATTCATGTGCCATAAAACACAATGTGAGTGAAGACACTCACTGTAAACTAACAAAGAGCTAATATGTGGTGGTCATCATTTGTTTCCTGTTTGATATCAGAACAGATGAGACAAAGAAACGGGAGTCGGCCATAGCGGGCATTCATCAAAGTCAAATAAGTCAGATTTCTTTATGAAAATATAAATAAGGAAGTTTTTATTTATTTTTTGGTTGTTGCTGGTTCACCATTTGAGTCTTCAGCTGCCTTTGTCAGATGAGTTTAGTGAGTGATTAGGTTTTGTGTGTGTGTGTGTGTGTGTGTGTGTGTGAGAAAGAGAGAGAGTGCCACAGATGTTAAATAAGCGGCCTCTTCCTCTACCAAAGCAATCAAAATGAATGACACCCTCCCATCGCTCCCCACCTCAGTCTTATGTGCGCTCCTTTTTCCCATCACCACAAAGGATACTTTTAATGATTGTCAGTGTCTTTGTGAGTACAAGCAGGAGAGTTGTCGAATCACAACCAATTAATCGCTATCAATAAAAGGTTAAGCAGAAGTAACAGTATTTTTTTCAGTGATGTTCTGATGTGAGTCAGTGAAGAAACTGTGTACGTGTGTAAAACAACTGAAGGCAAATATGTTATTTCTTTTGTTTAATATTGTTCTTGATGACTATGATATCCTCTTGTCACAGTCCTATATTTGATGGTGACGGCCTCTCAACTGAAGGCTCGTGTGTGTTAAAAACAACAAATGTTTCATGATACATGGTCGTGTATCATATTGTGATTGTGTTGTACATGTCAATGGCTAGCCACATGACACAGGCAAACAGCATAAATTGAGGAGGATATTTTGTACTCGTGTATTTGTCTGTACTTTGAATCGATCTGAAAACCAAACAGAGGATTCCTGATATCCATTTCACACACGTTGGGCCTTTATGCACACGAGCATTAACACATTTCACGTATTGCGCCTTGATCATGTTGACGTCACTCCCACAGAGCATATGCACAGCAACACACACACTCGAGGCCTAAAAAAAAAAGTAACAAACACAGGTGAATCTGTCTGCATTGTTAGTTATGTCTGCCTCCTTCCTGTCAGGCTGCTGAGGCATTTTTTGGCGCAAACGGCCTTGTTTTCACCAAACTCAAGTCACCTGAAATCCTAAACATGATTCGATTCGATGAGATGTCTTAACGTGTGAAAAAAATCTTTCTCTCATATCTCTGTACCGTCAATGAGATTTGTGTTCAGTGCAGTTCTTTCAGTGGCAGAGAAAACACAAAAAAAGTGATAAAACAAGCCAAAAGAAAATTTAAAAAAATAATAATAATAAAATTTGACTTCTACTGACAGGGTGTTTTGTTAGTATGTTTTTGGTTTGTATGTTTTTGGTTTTTATATTAACTGTACAGTTCAATCTTGGGAGAAAGGTGAAACAAAAAATGATAAAAGATAAAGACATTGTTGGGATATTTTTCTCTGTATATGTTGTACCTGTTACTGCTGGTACTGTATCTGGTATTCTGGCTCTGTCTAAATCACTGGAACTCTGTAGTTCTTCACACTGTAGTATCCTGAAAAAGCATTTTTCTGGTTTTCTCAATGATGGCAGCAAAGTTTGTCTTATTTAAATGGATTCTACCACTTTTTGTTCTTATTGATATTATACTAGTGTAATAGAACTTACTTGACAAAAAAGAACTGAAAACATGTTGATGCAAAAGCAAACTGAAATAAACATTGATTGATGTACACAGCTGAGAGCTGTTTTACTGGCCCCGAACAAAATCAGCTGCTGTTTTGCTTGTATGAAGTACGTAACGGTGTTGCCTGCTGAAATACAGAAGAGCATTTGGGCACGGGTTTCTAAAATACAGAAAACAAGTGAACCTCTGGTCATCAAGCTTGAAAGTGGAGAGTGGTTTTATTATCATTACCATGAAATTAGATTGGTTTTTCCCTTTCAGTACAACGTACCTGCTTCATTACTGACAGAACGCATACAGTCTACAAAGTATTGTTCTAACATTTCACATGTCAAAATTTCTAAATGTCTCAAAAATCATTTCTTCTAAGTTATCAACTTTAACAGTATTTAAATTTAGATAGATATTTGGATTTTACACACAAAAATGTGATAGGCTAATAAAATATTATGATTTTTCTTGGAATTAAATTAGGCCAAACTATATTAGTATTGCTGTTGTAAATTAATAATATAATTAAAATGAGTTCCATCCTGACAAACTACAGCAATAAAATACTGACATGAATACACGTGCAGATAATAATAATAATAATAAGAAGAAGAAGTATGCTGTAACACTTCTTTATAATTTTTTCACGTAATTTTGAAATTATTATAATTATTGATTTGTACATGGACATTGTACATTAATAGACATTTATGTAAATATGCCAGTTTTAGGTAGCTAGGTATTAACTGTAGTCCCTGGGCAAAGTATTAAAAAATAAGATAAAGAAAACATTACTATATATATACATATATATATATATACACATTACTATATATACACATATATATATGTGTGTGTGTGTGTGTAGCGAATATTTAGTAAATTAGCATCATTAGAAAACACTGTAAAAAGTAAATAAAGCGCACAAGTACGTAATAGTAGCATAACTTTTTTAAATGTATTATCTTTCTTCACAGCAATATTGCTACTTTTTGCTAACGGATAAATTAATAGGCCGCCACTTATATCAGTGAGAATACTGCAAAACTGTGAAACTGTGAGCACAGGACCGTTTAAATCCGGTGAGGTGCCTTTTCACTCTGTGCACTTCCAAGATTTAATGAATTTATCCCACAAAAAGCCGCTGGCGCTGACCAAACCTATCAAAATCAGCCACATTCACGGTCCCATCCTCAGATCCTCAGCATCAGTTCTGTCATGGATGAACCCAACAGTCAAACTTCCGGATTTTTGTTCAATCAGATCAATTTAGGAGTGGATTTCTCAGCCAATCAAAACCAGAATCGGCGGAATAGTGACCAATCAGATCGCTACATTGTGCGTGCTTGTCCCGCCCCCGTTCATCCAGCAGACCATAGACATCTATGCAGCAGACAGTCACTGTACGTGATTGAGAGACTTTGGGCTTGTACAGCGTGAAAAAATCAATGTAAATAAGCCGTTAGCAATGCGACCGTTGAGAGGTGATATTCTCAATGGACACGGGACGAACTAACGTAACGTTTTACTCCACGTTACAGACTTTTATTGACTCTCTCAATGTTCGGGTATTCTTACAGCAACAATGGAATTTTTTGCCAGTGAATCTCTGTAGGGAGAAAGTTCTTACGTTAACGGCTGACGTCCAAAGACAGTGGACGCTGGACAGTTCGCGGTAACGTTATGTCTCTTCGACATTTTTCGTGTTTGCTGCTGCTCTCCTGTCTCGATACGTCCAGACATGAAGTCTCCGGAGCTGACGCAGGCTCGGTAACGTTACCCAGTGCGGCAGAAAGTTTGGTATGGGGACCTGGACTGGAGGCGAACATCGTCCTCCCGGCTCGGTTTTTCTACATCCAGGCGGTGGACAGCACCGGGACAAAGTAAGTACACTAAGTTAGCGTAGGCCTGCTAACATTAACCCGTTTGCTGTCACGTTAGCTCGTGATTTTTCAGTGGCAACAACCTGTAAAACTGTTAGCAGTGATGCGTTCAGTGTCTCCCCGTAGCATCGTGCTTTGGAGTGTGTAAGGCCGTTCTGTGTGAGTGAGCAAAGAAACGTAACACGTTTGTTTATGAATTCAAATAATTTTTATAACTTGTTTTGTGTGCGTGTTACTAGCCGGTGTGTCTATTATTTAGTGAAAATTACAGTTTGTGACAATATCACTGTTGAACAACTTTTCAGTGAGCAAAGATGCAGTCTAACGATTATTTTCTTCATCGATTAATCGGCCATTATTTTCACAATTAATCGTTTATTTCATAGTGTGGAAAGTGCACATTTTAATTTCTCAGAGCTCAACGTGACTGCTCTCATCCAAACAGCTTTCCTAAAACCAAACAGGCCCTGTTATTTTTTTTATCATAAATGACAGAAAACAAGCAAATTCTCACGTTTAAGAGGTTAAACCAGCAATTCATTTTACTTTTTATTGAAATATGACTGAAACAATTCTCAATTATCAAAATAGTTAATGATTAGTTTTCTATCAGTCCTCGTCCTCATAAAGTTTTTTTTGTGTGTGTGTGTGTTTTTCTTTAGTGTTTGTCAGTATAATATCAGTATAGTGGGTAAAATTCTGTGAAGCTTGAAAGGCCACATAATGGTTTTCCCTTTCAGATAAAAAATGTACGTTACAACATAATTTCTACAAATATCTATGGTTCTTTTTGTGATGCCCCCATTTGCAAAATGACACATGTTGTAAAAAATATAACCTCCTTCAAATTTTGTTGACTTTGTTTGCACCAGAGGACTGCATGACAACAAAGAGGGGACATCATAGAAAATCTACTCAACCAGCAGAAATTTTAAACTTGTCTGGTGTGTGAGAGCAAACATGAAAGTTTGCGCCCCAGGGAAAAAAAGTGAGACGATCTCCAGTAACCCCTTCTTCAAAAAGCTCCCATGGGACCAATGAAGGCCTCCTAGTCTGTGTGTAGTCACCCACTCGGTGTCACTTTCACACATGCTTTGGGTCTCAAGGTAGATTTCAGTTTCTCATTTCCATTCAAGCCTACAACAAAAAACTACATGATTGTTGTCTGCTGTGACACAAGAGAGACGACAAAAGAGCTCCAATTCAAAGACGACATGGGATTATATCAGCAGTGAGACGCTTTCCGTAACACATGAAGTGTCGTGTTTAATTACAGGGCAGTCAGACTGTTTGTGGAAAATAAAGTCTAAATATAGTCTACAATAAAAGACTATGATTATTAAAGTGCAGACCATCAATAGATATTTTCTTCTATTGTTTTTATCGCCACTGCTGTAAAGCTTTTACATCATTCAGCTGCCGTGTAACGTTCACTACGCACAGTCTGGAGTAAAATCAAACAAGACTGGAGGAGCGAGACACAAAAAATCCCTCACGACAGTCCGAGACAGAACCGGCTGCAGTCCAAGCCAAACCAAGACGCAATGAAAAAAAATGTATACCTAAAAGGAGTGGTGCCTCTGTGGTGTTTTCATACTGTGGATACAACAAGTCTGACATCAACCAGAGTACAATAGTTTGCAAACTATGCTGCTGATCAGTTCCCACGGCAACTTAAACACAACAAACCTCGTCCACCACCTACAGAAGAACCATGACAGACAGCACAGAGAGAGCAGAAAGGTGCAAACTGCTTCTGATGTTTCGGTTTTTTTGTGTTTATATCCAAATTTTTAGTCTTTCTCATGTGTGACAGTTCTGCTCTACATCATTTCTAAGTAACCATACAAAAGAGACAGGGCCCTCCACTGGTATTTAATTCACAGAATTATCAAAAAGTTGTCATGAGGTATGTGGTTATTTTATCATTTTTCATAAAATCTATAGAAAACGCACTATATTGTGATATATATTGTTATTGAGATATAAGTTTATCCAATCACCCAGCCCTGGTAAACACCGCCGGAGCGTCGTTTTGCAGTATAGAGACAAAACAATGAAACATGAGTCATTGTTCCAGTTCTTTGTGCCCGCGTTGTTTGTGCATTAATGGTAAGATTAAACATGTAGGTGACCAGGCTGCAGAACATGGTTGTCTTTAGGTATTATTTTTGAAAAGATGAATTAGTTTTAGTAGTAATGTCTGGTCTAGGCTCTTAGAAAAATGGAGACGTGTGAAAGAAATAAATTCTCCATGTTCCCTCTGTCAAAGTTTAACAACTTCTCCTGGGGAGAAGACCTTCGAAGTGAAGATCGTGTCTCCGGTGGAGCAGTTCACCAGGATTTGGATCCAGGTTCTGGATCGTCACGATGGCTCCTTCCTGGTTCGCTACAGAATGTACGCCACCTACACGGACCTTCACATCCACGTCCTGCTCAAGAACGAGCACGTGGCCAAGTCTCCATTTATTCTCAAAGGTAGAACGCCAGCCAAGCTGCATAGAAAATACGTTTCAGGGTGAGATTTATGATTTTCTGGCTCCTTTAACTGATAAATATGAAGATCCTGATGATGTTTCCGTACAGGTCCAGTCTACCATGAGGGGTGTGACTGTCCGCAGCCCAGGGGTTCTGTATGGGAGGCCGACATGCACTGTCCTCACTCCTTCCCCCAGATAGACAGAGACCTGGCACTTTACACTAATGTGGACCCAGACCGCAACGCAAAGGAGATCCCGCAGCGCTTTGGACAGAGACAGAGTCTCTGCCACTACACAGTTAAAGATAACAAGGTACCTCCCACACTGAGTGGACCTCATTTTCCTGGTCTGGCACTGTACTTTGAAACTGTGATTTTTCTGATTGCACGGCGTTAATCCAGTGAGCGCTGGAGTTGTGGGGCCATGGGCGGGACTAAGCCATCAAGGAATGTCTCACGTTTTACCCTCCAAAGCCACATTACAGGCCCAAAACAGTGATGTTGTTGTATGTGGTGACTTTGACTTCAGTTTAAAAAATGCAGAATTTATACGTGGAAAAGCAGGCACAACACATCTATTTTAAACAGATGTTCACGGTGGGAGACAGGAAGTGCCACTGTAGGTCTTGTTGTCGACTTGCGGTGATAATGTGATGTGATTTGAAGCGAAAAACATTTGTCTCTTTCCATGATGCATGGTGGGTCAGAATCTCAATCATAACAGCATCTATGTGATTATTTAACAGCCTGTGGAGACATTTTTAGATTTTGATTGTCTCCCTTAGTCAGACTTCTCTCCACACTCACTCCACCCCCCCCGGTGATGTAATGACTGTTCTCACAGACTAGATTTGAAAAGGCAATGACCAATGTGGAATTGTCAGGGAAAATCTAATCCCCTCCCTCCGAGAATCACTCAAAGTGGAGACGATGCCCGACCAAGAGAATCAAGTCTGCTCAGTGTGGTGGGCGGAGTCTCTGGTCTGGGCCCAGGCGAAGTATTCACCTGATGTAACAGAAAACCAATATTAATATCAGTAATCCTACAAGAAACCCCCCGTTTGTCTTTGAAATAGCATCATCACTGAAGGCTTGTGTAGTAACAAAGTGTAGTGTTTCTTCAGACTGTAGTGATTAGGGTCATGTCATAATGTGAAGTGGGCCAGGAGAGCCTGCAGCAATGAGACACACCTGTAAGAACAGTCTGGAAACCAGGTGCAGTCTTCTCAAAATACCACCGTGGACGTCAGTCCAGGCTGCTGTGACAGTGATCCGTCCACAGCCCTGTAGTCACGGTGCTAGTATTACCTGGGAACATCCACTCATTAATCCTTTGTCAAAGGTCTGCCGTCCTGTTGTAATTTACACCTTATGTTTTCAGGCAGGTGGAGTGTCCACAACATTCTTTCTGTGCAAACACTTAAATTTTACCAGTTTAAACTAAACTAAAATATTTCTGCCACTGCTTTGTTTTCTCTCATAACTGTGAAATAATTACATCCGTGAAATTTCCTCTTGACCCTGGAAACTTGGGGTGTGACGATGCGTTTTATCAGCGATACGATGTGTATCATGATACATGGTTGGTGATACGATGAAAGAATGATATGGGCTCATTAAGAGCGATACAATATGATACGATTCAATGACTAGAAATCAATACAGAATTTTTTTTTTTTAATTGCCAAAAACAGAGGAAGGAAAAAGCCTGTTTCTGTGTAGTGGTAGAGGAGGTGAAACTCTGGAAAAGCTCGAGACACTGAACCACACAAACATTCAGTTCAAGGCCTCGATTCAGTCTGTGTGGAGCGCAAACGCCGCCTGAAAATCTCTGGTTCTCCTGCTGCTTCCTGCTGTGATCCACCATGATCTGAAGAGACGCTGCTGACACAACACACATGAGCAGAACATCGGAGAATGAACTGGAGTAACCTTTACTACTATTTACCATTAGAACTGCGAAAAATACATCAACATAACATTTGATGTGATAAGTACAAGGCACTGATTCTTAGCATCGATTTAATCGATTTTTGCTTTAAAAAGCAATTTTTGATTGAAACGAGTCACACAAGATTTGACGTTTACCATCGATGGTGTTGGATTGTAGAAATATAAAAGGATACATCGATACACCCCCACGGGAAACACTAGTCTGACAATCCACTTATTAGTTTTCAGAGCTTTCAACCATCTCACGTGGTCTTCATCAGCAGATATAATTTACAGTTAAGCATCAGAGTTCATTCTTGAATGTCTGAACCCTCCTGTGATGATTTCAGGTAGATTTTGTTTTTTATTCTCTTCAGGTCTACGTGAAAACTTTTGGGGAGCATGTTGGCTTCCGAATCTTCATGGACTCCATCCTCCTGTCACTCACCAGAAAGGTCAGCTCTTCGTAAACCACCTATGTAATATTAAAACATTTTAATAATCTGAAGTTGGCACTTTGTTTTAGAAAGCTAAAAAAGGACATGAAAGGAAGTTTAGTTGACTTTTGTTCCCACATTGCAGTTTCCTTTCCTTTTGGAGGTTAAGATTGCACAGCATTGGCATGAATTTGCAGGCAGAAGTAGGCAGCAGAACTTGTTCTATCATGAGATAATAGTTTCTAAATAACATTATTCTTGAATGAGGTTCTCATTTCCCTCTCTGCGGTGTTGTGTTGCATATTCAGGTGCGGCTCCCTGATATTGAGTTCTTTGTTAACTTGGGTGACTGGCCACTGGAGAAGAGGAAATCCACCGAGGCGATTCACCCCATCTTTTCCTGGTGTGGCTCTAACAACACCAGAGACATCGTCATGCCAACCTATGACCTGACCGAGTCAGTCCTCGAAACAATGGGGAGGTAAGACACATACGCATGATGCGAGTTTAAATCAAGCTTAACACCATCACAGCTGGGGATGGGACAATTAGAAAATTTCATGTCACGATTATTGTGGCCAAAATAATCGCGATACACGATATTATCGCAATAATATTTTAAAAAATCAAATAAAAACAAATTTTATATAAAGGAAAAATTGTAAATATGTATGGATACATTAAGAAAAAATATGAAATTTTAAAAAAGAGAGAATTGCAAGAAAACTTACCGTAATAACTTTATCTGACAACCTTTATTGAATCATGTTCATAGGGGACTTACTTGATAAAAGATAAATAAATAAGGTAATGATGAAATTTAAGGTATCTCTGCTTAAATAAAGGATGAATAAAAAAAGTACTGTATGAGTTGGTCTTCTCTGTTCTGTGAAGTACAGCTTGCATTGTAGCGTGGACTGTTTACTGTTCACCAATATGAATAGTGAGAATTACATTAGGTCATTCATCTCAGACACTTTACTACACGATTATGATGATTATGCGATTAATTGAATTTCACCAGGATTCAGTTCCTGTGTTTTTATCACGATAAAAACAAGATTGTCCCATCCCTAATCACAGTGTGTAACCTCAAAGGCTCTGCTGAAAATTTTGTCTTTCGAGTATTGATGAACTACTTGCTGCCTGGTGACTTGTGAAAGTTTGTATGTTGCTTCTCAGTGGAGGACAGAAGCCGTCCTCAGGAGACAGTGAACTCCTGCAGTGGAAGGATTTTATATCATTACAGAGATGATTTACAATGAGCTTTTGGTCCCTGAGGAGATGGCAGCACCATGACACTGTCACAGCACACACTGAATAATGGAACCGAAATAATCCTGTGTCAGGACGCTCATTATTCTCTCCGAGTTGACAGATAGCCAGTTAGTGTGTGACAACAAGAATTTATTTCCAGCAATTAGATTGAGCCAAAGAATCAGCTCTCCAGCATGAACTTTTACCCTGCAGAAATGCTCACCTTGTCTGAGTGATACCTGCTTACCAGGTGTACAGGTGTCACCTGCAGCTGCATATTACTGCATGAATACTGTTATTCACTGCTACAGTAAAGTAGTAAAACTGTTCGTCAGTGCAAACTATGTGCTGTATTAAGCCTGTAAGTTTAACAGATGGTGTGATTCACATTTTCGTGCATCCGATGAACAGAGTGAGTCTGGACATGATGTCAGTGCAGGCCAACACAGGGCCGCCGTGGCCAGAGAAGAACGCCACAGCCTTCTGGAGGGGCCGTGACAGTCGACAGGAACGTCTGGAGCTGGTCAAACTGTCGAGGGCTCACCCCGACATGATCGACGCTGCCTTCACCAACTTCTTCTTCTTCAAACACGATGAAAGCCTCTACGGGCCGCTGGTCAAACATGTCTCTTTCTTTGACTTTTTCAAGGTGAGAGGGGCTGCTTTCTGATTTTTATCAAACACATAATCCTGGATACAAAATCCTGGTGATATGTTTATAACAATTTTGAAAGAAATCATATGAAGTAATGGAGAGGAGATGTTGGCGTTACCAAACCCTTCCAGATCTGAGAAATAACACTCAAGTGCAGCAGTCAGCAGCTTTAGCTAACTGTTTTACAACCAGGAAGGAATTTTGAGCAAACAAGCTCAGATGAGCTGATTGCACTGAAATTGCTGAGCACTAAAGAACAGAGATCCTCAGTGAAGACTCTGATGCTTTTCACAGCAGATGATGAACCATGTCAGAGCTCTGGGGCCAGATAATACTGGATCTATGCACAGTATCTTGCCTAACAAAAAGAAATCTACAATGGGACACCCACTCAGCTGCACAGAGCTAAACTGATCAGCCATAGTGTGCCACTTCAAGGCTGCCACACCTACAACAAAAAAACAGAAACTATAAATATGTTGTTGTTTTTTTAATGGTTCTAAAACGAGTGGGTAACAGAGTCCACCCAACAATTATAACAACGATAGAAACGCTGACAGCCAATCAAAATCCATTCACATTTACAGAGTTTTGGATGTTTCTTATCCTCCTCGTCTTTCAGGAATTTTGGTAACCAATCTCTTTTGGTTTTCATTTTGTTCTCTGTGCAGTGTTCAGCAGCAACAGGTCATCAACACGTTTTCTCAAGCTGACAAAGCTTCAGGTTGTGCTCAGCGAAACTGTTCACAGACATTATCCTTTAATGATCATTATAGTTATTGTTCTGGGTGTGGACAGACTCCTCCTGAGCTCGACGCCACCAAAAGTATTGCGGTGTGTAATTATACTGCATGGACCTACACAGCAAACTGTGGAGAAATATTACATTTATTTAAATGGAAAAGTCGATAATTTAGGAAGCTAACAAGCTAACCTCAGGTGTTTGGTACCTACCTGTCCAACAGCAAGCAGGTCGACCCCGTATCGCTCTTCATCCTCAGTCTCTCCTTCAGTGCTCGGAAGCAGCTGAAGCTTAACTGAGTTTCACTCTCGTTCTGGAGCGAGTGAATAGAGCTTTTTCCCTTTTTTTCACCACATTTTTAATGTTCTCCGGTCTGAACGGCGTCCAGTCGCCATGTTTTATCCACTTTCAACCTCACTTGCGCTCACCACCACAAATGTATAAGAGCCCAGAAGTGACGACTGAGCAGCATTACTCTCATATAAGTCTGTTTCTTCTTGTTTGTTTGTTTTTTAGGAAAATGCTGCTGACTCCACCTTTAACATGACATGATTTCACTGTTTTCATGATTTTCACAGGACTGAGCAGTTTTTTAAGAAAGTCAGCTGATTATTTCTTTTATTTTCTCTTTCCTCCACCAGTACAAATACCAAATAAACATCGACGGCACTGTGGCTGCGTACCGACTGCCTTACCTGCTAGTAGGAGACAGCGTGGTCTTAAAGCAGGATTCCACCTACTACGAGCATTTCTACAACGAGCTGCGGCCGTGGCAGCACTACATCCCGATCAGTGCCGACCTCGGAGACCTGCTGGAAAAGATCCAGTGGGCTCGTGACCACGATGAAGAGGTGATGATGATTACAGTTGTAAATGTTATTTACAGCCCTTGTTGACATTAATGACTTTGTGACATTTTGTCAGACTGTAGTGAAGTTTCTCTTGTCTGTGTTGCTATGATTCAGAGAACAACAGATTTGTTTTTTGTCGTCTTTCAGGTGAAGAAAATTGCACTGGCGGGTCAGCAGTTTGCTCGCAATCATCTCATGGGAGACAAAATATTTTGTTACTACTACAGACTTTTTCAGGTAACATTTCTACAGCTACAGAGAACATTTCAGTTGATATATTAGAAAATTTCAGATTCTAGAAAAAGAAAAAAGCACATCTATGTGAAAATGTGACCCTGCTCCCTCATCATACTGTCAGTGTATATTCAGCTCTGTATGGCCTTATTTATGTGACTCTGGATAAAATTCTCTTACAACAGGCATGTGTTCTGATTGTTTGTCATGAGCATGTGCGCCCCCTGCCCATCACCGCTCTCTCAGTAACCTGTTCTTCTCGTAGGAGTACGCCAAACTGCAGGTCACGGAGCCCAAGATTCGTAAAGCTATGGAGCTTGTAGCTCAGCCCAGTGACGACCTGTTCCCATGTTTCTGCCACAGAACGAGGGTAAGTTTAGAAATACTCTCTCAAGACAGTCAGATGGATTTTTATCTTAAAACTAAAGGATAACATCACAGCTTTGGTTTGCCTGATGAAGAGGCACAACAGAAGCAAAGAAGTTTGTGTTCTGTTTGGTAATCGGTGTTTTTCACCGGAGACACTTTGACTCGTCAATGCAGGAAAACACACAGGTGTAATTTAATCGAATTCATAATACTTGAAACAAACCAGTTTACAGAGTAAATCTCTTTCTGATGGATGTAAAGTGTCAATGCACCAAACTAAATTAATGCAAGTTAAAGCGTAACTAAACTCTCAGAGTTTTGGATGAAGTGCATCCTTCCTGAAATTCAAAAAATGCATCTACAACGTGAAAGAGTGTATCAGTTCGGGCAGCGTCAGGAGGCGGGGCTTTACTGAGAGCAGACCAGGTGAATTGTGTAGTTGGAGTATATTTATTGTATTTAGATTTAGCTGTTAGCATGTTTTAGTTTTCACACGTGTCCACAGTTCATTTAATAAGCAGCTGGCTTCTGTCCACCAGCTCGTCTACCCCAAAATCAAGACGGGAACGTATTTCGTTGCTACTTCTGGCCAACCCTCGACTCGTGTTTGTGTCACAGCTAACTAACTGCTAGCTGTTTGTTTATGAAGTCGTTCTCAGGCATTAAATGCACAGCGGAGCTGGCTATGGGAGCTGGTTTAGTCCAAAAACATGCAGTTCTTCTGCAGTTTCGGTGAGCCAAGAGATCATGTACATACCACAAGCAAATTGTATCAGAGTTTGTTTGTAGCCAGACTGTGACCACTTCTTCAAAAACAGGTTTTGGTCTTTACCCGCGTTTGATAACTGTGTTCACACCAACCGAAACGAACCGCACCAAGGGGGAGAGCAAACCTGATAAAACCGAACTAACTGGAGTGAAAACGCCTTAAAACCCTGCAGACCCACACAGGTGTTCACACTGGCTGATCAGACCTCGAGTCAGGCTGAGGGCACTTGGAGCAGCTCTGAATATACGTGACGTTCACAAAATCTACAGGCAAAATTTTAATGTTCCTAACCTGATCCTAACCTGAATCTTCTTGTCTTTCAGGCGAAGGATGAACTTTAAATGAGCTGCTGTCATCCAGTCACAGTGCAATCCTGCCTAACTGACGTACTGCCAAACAATGTTTCACTGTGTGGATTAATTGTCTATGATATTAATATCACAATATGTCATTTTTTTAAATAAATATTTTTGTTTTTGTATGTTCAAAGTGATTATTCTTTTACACACACACACACACACACACACACACAGAGAAAACCATTGTTGTTTTTTGTCTAAACAGTTTTAATAGTTGTCATTTGCATTTATAAGTAAATTTAATTTGAGAATTTTTACAATCCAAACAATACAAAACAACTGCAATGGTGACAGGTTACCTCTAAATAAATGCACAAGTATTTTTTTAATGATAGAATCATTCATAGTGGTCATTTTTCTGCAATAAGTGTTTTATTCTCAATACATAAAAGTACATTTTCCTTTTTTATAGTTATACTCTTAAACTTGCCGAACCCTGCCTTTGTTTACAAGCAGTTCAGCTGTAATGACTACTCCAGAGCAGTAGGTGGCAGTCAGGTTCCACTCCGGGGTTTCAGAGAAAAACACGTCATTATGGACAAGTTTGACGAGGTAAATTTAAACAAGATGTGATAAAAACCAAAATCATAGTGAATATTTACTGTGGAGAGAACTTCAGCCGGAGCGCTGTGCGCAGATTTGGTAACTTTAGCGGTAAAAACTGAAACATCACGCAAACGGAGCTCTGGACGTACACAGCTAATGTTAGCTAACGTTAGCTCGACCTAGCTGCTAGCCTACCTGCTAACTGTAGCCTGTGGTATATAATAAAGTATCAAAGCGCTGCATGATGACAGACGTCAGAAAGAGGGGAAAGATGTTGAGGAATGCTCAGCTGCTGACTGTCTTTCAGGACACAGTGAAGGTCCCGTTTGGGACGAAGTATCTGGATGCTGCCTTGAGTTTTCCTGCCCCAGAGACAGATGTTCATACAGCTGTGATTCTCACACACGGGGCTGGTGGAGATATGAACTTCAAACATCTGGTGTCTCTGGCACGTGCCTTGGCTTCGGACGGCTTCCTTTGTCTCCGGTTCACATGCAAAGGTTTGAACCTGGGGTACAGGGTGAAAGCGTATCATGCAGTGTGGGTAAGCGTTTTCTGTAAATCAGACTGTAGTCACCGTCTCATCCACACAACTGTGTTTCTGTGCCACGATAACTGATGTTTCCCCAACCCCAGGACTATCTGAAATCACTACAGAGGTTTAACATAAAGCACACTTTCATTGGAGGTAAGCAGCAGCAACAGATGTGTGAGTGATTTCTTTGTGTGCTTGTGTTTGAATCACAGTAACAGAACTACATACTGGTGCTGAACTTGCAAAATGGTACATTAAAGAAAGTACTTCTACTTTTGGGGAGTGAAATGACCAAAAGACCAATGACCAATCACAAATATTAAAAATGACTCATAATAAAATCTGAAAACACATTGTACAGCATTATACTCTCTATGTTGTTAAATCTGACCATGAACGTGTTCACAGCACACCCTGATGTCTCAAAGTGTCTGTGACGTGTCCGCAGGCAGATCGATGGGATGTCGCGCAGCAGCAGCTGTAGCCAGGCAGCTGGGTGACGACGCAGTGCAGGGTGTCATCTGTCTGTCTTTCCCCCTGCACCCCCCAGCACAGACACACGTCCACCAGGAGCGGAGTGCAGACCTGAGGGGCTTACCTGCATGCATGCCTGTGCTGTTTGTGTCAGGCACTGAGGACAACATGTGTGACAGGGTGAGAGCGGTGACGGATTTAGATTTTCATTTTGTCTTTAAGTTGGAGCACGTGTGTCAAGTTACATGTTTTATTTTCCCTCATTCTCTTCTGATGTGCTTAATGCTGCCAAGCCTCCATTGTGTTTCTCCAGTTTCCTCTTAATTATTGTTATAATTATTAGTACTTTTGTTGTTGTTGTCGTTGTTATTGACCCTGTGTGGTCAAAAGTTGTGAAGTTTGGCACACTGGTAGAGAGTCATGCATGAATTTCATGTATCGACCTGTAGGGGGCGCTAAAGCAAACAGTTGAATTCAAAAACTTTGAACAGGCACACCTCATGCCCGGTTTGACCTCCAGTCATGACAATTTGTCTCATTCCAAACAAGTTTCTCTTAAGGCAAGTTTATTCATAAAGCACCATTCAGACACAAGGCATTTCAAAATGCTTAACAGAGGCTTAAAAACACATTAAAAATCAGATATTAAGACAATGTTAAAATTAAAAGATAACAAAAGCAAATGCAACAAATAAAGATTTGATGGAAACTGCATTTAAAAGAGCACCTACAAGCACCACCCTTCAAATTTTCTGCAAATTACACTTGTATGAAAACTGCCTAATGAAGCAGTGTGTAGTTTATGGCGCCATCTACTGGTAAATTTGAAATCAAGGACTTCCTGTAGGTCTTTTATTGCTGCACACAGTTGTTGCATTCACATACACATGTGCGACTAGATTTCAAACAATGCTTGAAACGGTGCTCTTACTCTGAAAAGGATGTCTATTGCAGCACCTGTAACTCACTGATCAGGTGTTCTCAAACTTTGTGTCATTATATCTGTGTGGCTTTTGGACTGCTTGACACCCCCTCCCCAACATCCTGCATCGTGCCAGTTTAGGCAATGCCCGTGTTTTGTTTTGTTTTGTTTTGTTTTTAGATGTGTCTGATTCAGATTTTTGCTCTCTGTCTTTGCTCAGGTTCTTTTTGACAGGATGGTTGAAGAAATGAAAGCGGAGGTTCAGGTGTTCTGGCTAAACGGAGGCAGTCATGGACTGACAGTGAAGGGAAGGTCAGAGGACTCTGTTTTGGATGAAGTGAATTCTCAAGTCATCAGCTGGATTAGAAAACATGAGGCATAGATTAATTTATGGAAACAGATTTTATTGTCTT
>JAQFJA010000005.1:19209787-19220899 GCA_029874485.1 Naso brachycentron
TACAGTTGTTTTTGTTATGTTGCTTGTATTTTTCATGACTATGTTTGCCACAAAAGCGTACATTTTTATTTTTATTTTTTTGAAAGGCAGTTTTAGAATGCCGTGAAACAGGTCAGTGCTTTTGTTGCCGCAGATGAAAGTTAGCTGCTGGATGTAAACGATAACACAGCTGGATTGTGATAAATTCTGGGAAAGATTATGTTTTCTGTGTAGCTGGAGACACATAGCAAGTAAGTGACATCAGATAATGGAGAAAAGGTTTGTGTAGAAGGTCGAATGGGGCCGGCATTCCTTCTCCTACTCTGTCAAGATTGTCTGGATGTTTATCTCTGTAGGTCCAGCCATCTTCACTTCAGTGTTTTTCTTCTAGCTGAGCTCTTGTGCTTCTTTCCCAACACTGACAGCTATTTTCTGCAAGACTTTATTTCCCTCCTTTTGTACCCAAACTGGCTGACTTGTATCAAAAAGCTCCTTCTGCTGCTCTAACTGCTTTTCATTCTCTGATGAGGTTTTAATAACCCTGGTTCTGAGTGTGTATTGTTTGTGGAGTCAGAAAACCATCTGCTAATGATGTGTGCAGTCTTTTTGAAAATTTTTTGTTTATTTTTTTTTCCCCACTTTAGTTGGAAAATGAGTGATTAAATGCTTGAGTAAGAGATGTAGCCAGTGTATACATACCTAACGCCCAGCGATTGTCTACTTTCTGTCAGCAATGAAGAAGGGAGGTTTATATATTTTGTGTGAATGTCAGTTAAATAATAAATGAATCATACTTGAGGAATTTTAAAAATGTTACTCACGTGTCAAATGCTGCCATAACTGGCCTATACTGCAGAAATCTCTTCTGTTAATAATGCATATCCCAACAGTCATCTGACAGAACACGCTGTAATGTGCATTACTTGTCAGAGAGATTTTTTCCCCCCTCCTCTTTACTTGTTTCTTAAAAGAGAAGTTAAGAACAATGACTCATTAAATGTGAAGAATGAAATGCTGTTTTCTTTGATCATGAAAGTTTGACAAAATAAAAGATACACCCTGTTTAATGCAAAAGATTTTTCCACATTCCTTTCTAGGGTACGAATCACTGTTAGGTTAGGTTAGAGTTATTTCTCTTCCCCCTCAAGGCAGCCATTTTGACATACTGCCATACAAACATTAGATGTGATAGCTGTGTGTGAGGGAAGAATTATGAAGAGCAATGCGTCCTGTTTTCGACAACCGAGAGAAACAAGTGAAGCAAATAATTCTTTGTAGAAACAGTTTAACTTTGTATGCATGCAACTCCTGAACCCACTGCTGGCATCCGGTGGCCTGGTGCCTGTGAAGCTCTGATAGGTGGGAATTAGCATTTTTTATTTTGTTTCAGTCTGGAATTTGCATTAAGTACGTTAAAATTCTAACTATGCGACAGATTCTGTCATGGTCACTATGTGTGTAACACATGGAATGCATGCATAGTTGTTCTTGTGTCTTTTAACAAACTTTCACAAAACAGGCCGACCTCCTCCCTTATTTGTCACAATGAATTAAACTGTTTGTGTTTTTTGTTTGTATTACGTTCCCTGTATATATTTACTAGTTGCTGAAAAACAGAAAAGTAGCTTCTCTCCCTTATCTGCGGCAGCCTTTTTGTCATTCATAAGAAATGTTTTTCTTTGCGTTGGCATACTCATTTTATTATACGAATTTACAGAAACTAAACAACTCGGTGTGGAAGAAGCATAAGCTACAGGCCACAGTATGAATGTTTTTCATGGCAGAATGAGGTCGATGGTTCAGAATTTTGAACATGGTACAAAAAGCATCAAGGAGGGTTAACAGGTACTATGAATGATGACCATAGGCCCCATGAACCAGCTGAGCTGTGCAGGAAGGGGTGTAGTGGGGGTTTTGGCTCGATTTCTTTATGGTGCTGTCATGATTTGCAACTCCCCAAATTCCAAACCCTGATGGCTCTGCAGGCTCCTAGTCTGGTTTAGGTGGTGTGTTACTGCTCCTGTGATGTTTCCTTTTAGGTAAAAGAAAAAAATAAACCTAGATAGCAAGTTGAAGATAAGTCATGGGCAGTTGGGAATTGCTCAGCAGGAATGAATACATCTGTTAGTGATGCATGCCGAGATTTGAACTCATCCTCTTATCCACCTTGAATCATTCCAGTGGAATGTGTAAGTAATAGGAAAGACACGAGTGTTTATGTAGGATCATTAGAGTCAGCTGTAGAGAGGTTTGAAGGGATATCTGTTGTTCCAGACTAAGTCCAAAAAATATTTAGCGACAAAATGTGTTAGTTAAATGCATGTTATCACGTTTGCTCTCAGTTTACGTAACACAACATAGCATCGTGTGATTGTCCTCCGACAGCTCAGTGAGGAGAGACTGTGCCACATTTCTATCTTGATGATACTTTTCATTTGAATAAGAAAGAAAAACAGGTCTAGAATAAAGATGTATTTAAAGAAGCAGTCTACTTAGTGTTGCTGAAGTAGGAAGGATTGCACCACAGAGAGGATTTAGTTCCCTGCTGCACGGCCCGCTGCCCGCTTTCATCAAAGGCTCCTCTGTGCACTCTCCTGGCTAAGAGTTGTTAGTATGCATAGTGGGGTTCCTTTTTAAAAGTTCTTCAAACTGTTTTTTTTTTTACCGTCTTTTTTAAACCATCTTTTTACGTAGTCATTGCCTGATCTCCATTGAAAGTGACCATAATGTAGGGCTGAGCTATTATGGCAGCAATAATAATCAGAATTATTTTGATTGATAATAAAATCATGATAATTTAACACCATTATTCATTGGCTGCGAGAGCATCATGCATGTATTGAGCGTTGACACTGGCACTTCTTTTTAACGCTGCTGTCTTTACTGCTTACTGTTTTTTGCACTTAATTGTGGTTTAATCTGAGTTTGACTCGGTGAAACCAAAGTGTTTCCCCACCGCAGAGTTTGTTTTAACTGTCTCCTTAAACCAACAGCTCGCCTTTGCTGTCTTACAAGTTATACTAATGAAGTCACACAGCGACCAGAGAGTAGATGCGTTGTGACTTAACTCAAACTGGAACTTCTGTTTGGGCTCTGGGGGGGAGGGACAGAGCGCGTCTGCTGTGAAGGGGTGCGCTTGATTGACAACACAAGACAGACCCCGAGTAACTGATAGACTCGTCATGCAGCACACAATCGTTTTCTCTTGATTAACTCGTTTGCGCTGATCGTGGAAAGCCAGAATCGTTGGTGAAATTGAAATGTGATTAATCGTCCAGCCCCACCATAATGATGACTGTCTTGCATTGTTAGCTACTCTGTGATTAACGAACCTTGAGTCCCAGAAGTTGTGTGTTACAGAAGACTATTCTTACACATAACTCCTGACTCAGGCGACTCATCTAGATTATATTGTTTACTCCACTGTGGGCTGTAATTATGACCACTTAGGCAGCCGAAGCAAGAGCCCAGTCCCTCCTTCCTATATGCGGGAGTACTAATGAAGTTTATTTTTTGCGAGATGAGAGGCGGAAATTGGATGAGATACAACATTACAGATAGAGAGTTTTGATTTGCAGCTGGTGCATTCGTGAGGGAGTCGTGTGTTGCTGGCTGCAGAACTATCAAGGGAGGATCTCCTCAGATATAACAAGTTAGTGATGTAAGACAAAAAAACATGTTTGGCAAGACGGATTAATATCACCGTATCATTGAGAGGAATTTCATCATAATTTCCTTTACTTCAAATGATCACATCCTGTAACATCTGTCGGATATTCATGTCGCATTAGAGCTAAAACTCTGCAAAGCTTCAGTTCACGCCCACACCCACTGTAGGCCACGTTAGATTGTTTTGTTTGTCCAGTACTGATGATGAGAGAAACAGCCATACTGAGCTAATCTCCTTCTCAGATCCTTGGAATTAAGTGTGTTGTAATTGGTCCAGATACCAGGGCCCTGCTTTTTCCATTAAATAGGAAGAGGAAATCACCCCTGTGAACTCTGGATTCCGAGAGACTCGTAAGGTTCAACTATGGCTCAGATATCTCAAATTTACACACACACATAAAGTCACTTCGCTCAGAGTGGAGTGGGAATCCTGGCAAACCTGTCGGATCCATGTCATAGTGTTAAGATGAGCAGGGAGGGAACACTGGCCTATTCTCCAAAGGGAATCTTAATGAATCCCTGCAGCTCACACTGCACTGGTGTCATCTATTTTTCAGGACCGAAGCAAACAGAGTGGTCTGTTAGACTATACCCCTCCCTCTCTGTAAGCCTACATCACCTAAAAAGGACCAGAACCTAGAAGAGTCCTGCTTCATATGTGGGTCAGACATAAATATTAATTCTTCTTAGGCGACTGCCCTCCATTGTAACCCTGCATGCAGCTTATGGCAACCTTTAGCTGGTGCAGGTTTGGTGGAATCCCGATCCTGACGTCTGAACTTCCCCTTAAAAGGTTGCATTAAGCAATTTCATTTGCTAAGTTTATACAGTGTGTATACGCAGTAGTTTCTGCCTTCAGTTATTAACTGTAACTGCGTTATTTATAACTCCAGGATCTCTGTGTGTATGTGTGCAGGGAAGTGGGTTACAAGCGAATAATTCAAAAGCAGGGCTGGGCAATAAATCAGTATTGTATCGTATCGCGATACGGGACGAGATATCATGACAGATTTTGGATATCGTTATATCGTGATATGGCACAAGTGTTGTCTTGTCCTGGTTGAAAAGGCTTCATTACAGTAAAATGATGTGGTTTTTTGAACTTACCACACTGTTTTTGTTCTTCTTTTATTTACCTTTTACTCACTTATCCACATTACTGATGATTAATTATCAGAAATTGTCATTGGGGTAATATTTTAATAGTCATACTTACAATGCTGTCTCAGTATTGAGGTATTTGGTCAAAAATATTGTGATATTTACTCATTTTATCACCTTAGCCGCTCCCACCCCACAGAATGCACACAAGTTGTCCATCACAACCTACATGATCAATAATTATCAATATTGACTGATATGAAACTTAACTATCACAATAGGTTTTTCAGCTGTAATGCCCAGGCTTATTCAAAAGTGACCTCTATGCGGAAATGCTGAGGTTAGCACAGGTTTTTTGAGAAGTTGTGTAAATATGTGTGTGTGTGTGTATGCTTGTGTGGATATCCTCACTGTGAGCCCTTTCACTGGCCTGCTCACTGATAACAAAGACAGGAAGCGCACAGGTCAGACTCCACTTCCTTGTCGAGGAGAGAGGAACCATGATGCTGCTTCCTCATGATCCACAGCTGTCACCTTAAAGCTGGCATATGTCCTTTAATGCAAACCACATGTTCCCCTCTGCTTTTGGACAGTGTGAGGAAATTCTGCAGAAAACGCTGATGTGCATACTTGCATATTTATGTAGAAATCCTTTATCCGTTTAACACAGTTTGCAATGCTTATGTGACATTTCTTTGACATTTGTAGTGGGAAAAAAAAAATCGCCAGATTTGTATGTATGAGTTGTTTTTGCCATCAGCGGGAATATTTTCCTTTCTCAGCCTCGTCTGGTTAAAACTGTCTGCACATTCCGTTTCATCACTATATGAGCAGAAGTGAGATGTTTACTGTTTGGGAGGAGCAGTTTTCGCTATGCTATGAATCAGCTCAGTGCTCCCATTAGTGTGACAAATCAAGAAGGAGGGAAGAAATCTCTCTTTCTACAGATGGACATAAAATTATTGGAGGAAAGAAGGTAAAGGAAAAAAAGGAGAGGTTGGCGTCTCAAATGTGACAGCAACAGTATTGCATTATTTGTCAGAGTGTCTCTGTTATGCTTTACTGTGTAGTTGACTGTTAAGAGTTGGTAGTGGTGGCTTGATTGCCCGACTCTGAGGTCAGGATGTGCCAGTGTTAGCTAATGACAGCTGAATGTCAATAGTATTTATCAGACAGAAGCACAATAAATGTTTCAGTAGGCTAGTTCACAGGAAGTGATAGGCTGCTGCTTAATAGGATCACCACATACTGACTGTTTGGATGAGGATTTAAACTTCTGTGAGTCATGTACAACTGTCGAGGTAAAGACCATCAGTGGTCTTTTTAATGGCAGCTTTAATCCAGTGTGCCAGTAGTCAAACCAGGGATACTCAGTCTTAAAACATTTAGTATATCCAGTCATTTTTTGTATGCTTTCAGTAAGATCACCAGTTGCCTTAAGTAACAAAACGGCTTTGTAAATATATGGCTGTCTTTTTCATCCAGTCATCGTGCAAGTTTCAAGTCAGAGCCAAATATTAGCCACGTACTCAACTTTTATAAATTCTCATGTTGTTTGTAGCCTAATTGTTACAAAGAAATATCAGCCGCATATTTTGGCTGACATAAATGTTTTTGAAATTTTTGGCATCATGCTAGTGTAAGAAATGCTGCTGTTGATATATTAGAACCTAATCAATAAGATGACAAAACACATTGGGCCTCCCAAAAATAAACAAATCTGTTAGATTAGTCGCCCCCTTCTGGTCAAAAGTGTAATAAATGAGACAGCCCTGAAAATCTCTGTTGAAATATGTCATGCCAGTAGATGGCCACTAATGGCAGATTGATGACTTGTTTTGACCTGTTCTCTGATAAATCTGTACACATCTGACACTCCTGAGACAATCATTTCCTGTCCGTCTAAAGGACGTACACATTTAGACATGACAGGCATTTACAACCTATTCAGTCTGCACTCTGGTGGAAGTTGTCTGGCAGTGATAGAAGACATAGAAGTCAGCCTGGTGAAAGCAATTGACTCTGAGCTTTCGCCTTTTCAGGGCAGGCCACATATAGTGCAGATAGATGGCCAGTGACTTCTCCCTTCTTTATAACAAGGTTAGCACATGATGCCCTATTTTAATGCATTCGTAAATGCTGTCTTGCAGTGAAGAATGATGGCTTCATTACTTCTGATCAGCTGCAATGACCTTTTGATGGCCAACTTTATAAAGTTCTAGGATTCATGAGTGGGCAATTTGGCACTTTAATGAGAAGGGTGGGGGTTAGGATTCAAGATTTGTTGGAGCAAAGCCTAGGTCCTTGGCACAGCAAGTTACATACTGTCATAGTGAAAGCTGTTAAGTAACTACTGCCATCTGTCCTCAAACTTCCTTAATGCACTCATGCTCTGTCAGTATGGAGGTTATTTACTGTTGGTACTGATATGTTTCCACTTGTGTCATTCACAGGTTGTGTCAGACAGTGCCTGGGTACAAGAAGTGTATGCGTGCGTGCGTGTAAGTGTGTGTGCATGTGTGTGCGTGTGAAAGCGACACAAAGAAGAATCCAGTGATGGCGACCGGTAAAAGTAAAAACCAGAGCTCTCTGGCTCTGCACAAGGTGATTATGGTGGGCAGTGGTGGCGTGGGGAAGTCAGCTCTAACCCTCCAGTTCATGTATGATGAGGTAAGTCAACCCACTCTGGGAAACAAGCGCTTCTACAACCAGGGATGCAGGCAACTAGCTGGTTAAACGTTTAAACGCCCACTCCCTCGCTAGGCGGTTCCAGAAATAATAGTCAGTAATTATTCAGTTAACAATGCAGAACGCTGGTTAACTGTTGCATCTCAGTGTTATGCAGCCACTCGCTCCTCCCTCCTCCTGTGCACTCAGGCAGGGGGAAAAGCAAAACTTAAGTGGGCAAAGAGAGATGACAGCTCGGAGGACAATCAGCTTGTTACGGCAGCATTTTGATAAAGAAGAAAGTGATAACAAGGTCGTCAGACCATGTAAAAATTTCACGCCCTGATTATCCTGTCCAAAATAATTGCGATTATCAATACTATCCCGATAATCATCAAAAAATTCTTAACACCTTAAAATAAAAACTTAAATTGCACTTAAACACATTGAAATCACTGAAATATTTTGTTGGGTAATATATTTTAAATGCAGGACATTCAAGACACCTCTTCCTAAGAATCTTAAATAATTAATCATAAAATTCAAGGTCTTCCTGTCACAAAATAATAAAGAATAAATAAATAGTGGGAACCTCATTTCCTTCCCATTTTTTGAGTTTGGAATGTTATGAAGTAGTAGTATACTTATATTTGCACACGTCTTAGTTAACTTGTTTTTTTTGGTGGACACAATGTGCAAACCAAGCCTCTGGCCATGATGACAGGCTTACACAATTCAAAATAAATCACAAAACTAATACAGGGCCGTACATCACCGAGCTAAGCAGCAGTTTTAAGTCATTCATGTGAGATTATTCATGATTACCCCGATTCACCATCATCCAGATAATGAAAATTCACCTCGATAAAGTTATTTTGAATGTTTTTTTATCCTGATACATGATAATATCGATTATTGGCCCATCCCTAGTTTTGGCTGATTAAGCACAAGCTCACATATAACCGCTCGAGCGGAGCGATGAGGAACCACATTCAGCCAAAGCATTTAGACATAAACCTGCAAGGAGAGCAAGCTACTACTAGCAACACTCATCAGACAAGTATAACTACATTTGCTACTCCAACCCACAGATGCTGTGATGGCGACCGGTCAGAAAAGATAACTCATCACTGAAATGACGTGACATGCTGCTACTGTTTTGGTGAAGGCAAAGGATTCCACACGTCAATGCTATTTTAACACAATTTCTATGACTGGAAAAATAGTTTTCTGTTAGAAAGTTAGTCACAAAATGCAGAAGAATGAGTTATGTGTGAGCTTTTAACTTCTGTTGAAGCTGTGTGTGACCTTCTGAGCTCCTTTCCACAGTTAAAATTACATTACAATAAAAACATTATAAAATGATAAGTTGTTGCTGAAATCCCAGATTGTCCACCATGGAAAACAGTCTTATATCAGCTGCAATGAAAACCCCAATGTCTTTTGTTATTGCAGTAAAAGTTGAAGTGCAGGGCTTTCTTTCATACTAAGTCATGCTAGGAGAGAGCTAGAGCTTCAAAATGCACAGCACCAGAAGTTACCGAAGGTCCGTGTCCAAGTGGAAACACGAGCCGAGCCAGTGTTCTCTCTCGTAGCTGTTGTTCAACGTGATGGTGGCTTGTTACGCTACTCCGGTTCCACAAACGGCATCAGCTTGTGAAAGCCTTCTGCTTCCACAAAGCTTAATGTTATATATCTCCGGTCACTAATGTTGATATTACCGGGACAATCTTCTCCGCTCTAGTGTGATCACATTGATGTGTGCCAACAGGGCAAGCAGATGATGTAATGCGAGACTGCCTGATGTCTGTCTCCACTGGTTTCTCATTTTGCTTAAGCACATGTGGTCAGACATCGAACTAGTATTTCTTGATATGTTAGTCTGACATCACATATCTCGCACTGCACATTAATGTCATCTTTTTTATCAAAGTATTTCCAGACGCTGCTTTTTCTGGTCACAGCTGACAAGGTGCATGAAACGGCAACTATGTTGAACGATTGTAGCCTAGACAACATGTGCACAGCTGCGTAAGGAGCAAAATGTTACTCGGAAAATGACGTTAATAGTGATTATCCATCCCTATGGCACGACACCCCACATACATGAAGGCATTGGAAGTCTTGAACAAATCAACTGCAGTATTCAGTCATCTGTCCATGTCCATTAGATGGTCCAACACACTTTCATTTGAATCAGTGTAGCTGTCTGTTCAGTACTGCTCATGCTTTACTGATTCATGTTAATACAACTTGTTTGTATGTTTTCATTCCCAGTTCGTGGAGGACTACGAGCCCACCAAGGCAGACAGCTACAGGAAGAAGGTGGTTCTGGATGGGGAGGAGGTCCAAATTGACATTCTTGACACGGCCGGCCAGGAGGACTACGCTGCCATCAGGGACAACTATTTTCGCAGCGGAGAGGGCTTCCTGCTGGTCTTCTCCATCACAGAGCACGAGTCCTTCACTGCCACTGTGGAGTTTAGGTACAGTATCCTGCCCACATGTTGTTTTTGCTCCCAGTCGTGTCAAAGGACTTTCATATGAACCAGTACCGTTTTCCGGATTAGTGATGTGAATCCAGAAAAGAAGTTTTTCTTGTAGTTCTGCACCACAGCTTTGCTTAAATGGTCTTCAGGACGTCAAGTTCTTACATTTTTTAACTGTTGCTTAGCAAGAATATGGCAGTATTAGGGCTGTCACTTTTTTAGAAAATTAAGTTGAACGAATTTAAAATTACCCAAAAATTGTTCGGATAAATTCAACCCCCCCCACCCCACCTCATGGTCTGCTTGCTCCCCTTTAGTTTTCCTTACTTTATTAACTTCACAGCCTGCAGCTGCATTAGCAGCCACAGTTGTATTATTCATTGTGAAAATCAAAGTATCACAGTGCTACAGTATTCATAAGAGCCTAGAAGGCAATGAATTTTTTTTTTATAACTTCTAATTACTTGTTGCTGCTGCTCTTTCCGTGTTTACTTATTATTCACTGATCTTTCCTTACACACCGCTTTTCTCCTCTGCCATCTGCTTTGCCACCACTGTTCACCACCATGTCTCCATAGTGGGACTAATGAAAGATGATCTTAGTTTATCGCGTAAAGGGAAAGAACTAACATTACCAATTCTGATGATAATGAATGTAATTGATTCACAGATATTAATTAATAAATAGGTTACTTATTTGTATTAATGGCCTGCTATCTTATAATTAATCTCTATATATTGTCTAGACCAGTGGTTTTCTTAGTGTGAGGCGGGCCTCCTCTGGGGGGCGCCAGAGCACTTCAGGAATGGCACGGGAGGAGAAGAAAAAATAAAAAACAACAACCCTTAAAAAAACTCATGTCTAGGCTAGCTTGCTTATGTGAGGGAAACGGATCAAGAACACATACAGTGAGAGATGTGCAACAAAGCAGAGGAAGTGCGGCAATGACCCCTCCAGAAACGCTATGTAAGTGCTCGTCTCCTTCACCTCCGTCAACCTGTATAGGTGCGAATTTTCTGCACTGACCATGAATAAAAACAAGTAGGTGTACTGCTCGAGGCTCAAGGCTACAGATAAAGGTTTGCATTTGTTCCTTTCCAAAGTGCATTCCTGCCAAAATCACTGTTCCTGTTGAAGAAGGTATAAGCAAAAGATTGCTGACAGCAAATGGAAAAAGAAAATGTGTCCAAAAGTGTGTTTGAATGA
>JAQFJA010000005.1:19324117-19335570 GCA_029874485.1 Naso brachycentron
CAATAGTATAAATAGAGGCAATGAATAAGATACATGCTTATTTTAAAACAGCGAAATGAAATCTTATAGTCATTGGCCACAAATACACACTTTACAGGAAAAATTGGCCTTATTTAACATTTTTCTAATAGTCAATGAATCCAGTGAAAAGACTAAAACCCATAATGCATTAATGAAAGTTCTCTTTCTCCCTTTATGGCCCTCAGCCAATTAGTTCCTAATAAAGCTGTAAATCTACAAAAATGACTCACAAATGCATAGTTTAATTTTTTAAATAGGCCGAGCAATTTCCCGAACGGCTGGACACTGTAATTTTTAGAAAATGTACTCAAGGAGAGTAATACAACACATCTTTTGGGGACAATTTACAGCTACACACTAATACACGTGTGGCACACTAGTGAGTGTAAGACGTGTGTAAGGATGGTGTATGTGGAATTGACTCTACTAAACTAAGGGGCCCATGTTCATCATAATGAGGAAACTTGTCACCCGGTGCAACATATTGCCTCATTAATGTTTTTAATTGAAGGTATTAAGCACAGAGGAAAAAGCTGTACCGGGTTTGGTTACATAGGCAGTGCTTGTTAGTGGAATCAATTAATTGTTGTTATTTTGAAGGGATTTGCTCAGAATGACAAATTATGGAATAAAACTGCTCAATTCAAGGTCAGTGGATTATTTTGAGTAACAGGGTCATATAATAAGAAGAGCAAATTCGTAATAGCTGTGACCAGCAGCAAAAAATGTTGAAATGTTGTGATGAAAAATACTGTGTACTTGTTTGAATGATAAATCTTTTCTTTGTGTATTTGGAAAGAAAGAAAGTGAAGAAATAAAAATTAACATTTGCAATGATGCCTCCACTAGAGAAGTCTACAGTCTACGACAAACGGTTGATGAGTTATGGAAGGGGTGGGGCTAAATTGTAGGCAAGCCATGACCAGTGTGTGTTTGTGGGGGTGTGTGTACTGGTTTTTGTTACCTATTTAGGACCTTTTCTGGCATAAACACTGACCATGTAAAGACCAATAGTCGTCATGGGGACCAAAGACCAGCCCTAATGCAGCAAGACTTGATTTTTGATATCCTGGTTAAGTTTAGAGGTAAAGTACGGATTGGGATTAGGTTAAGATTAGGTTTAGGGTTGGGGCTGGGGTTAGGCTGTACAAATGAATGGAAGTCAATGTAAAGTCCTAAGAAGAATATCTGCACAAACCAGTATAAAGGTAAAGGTGCTTTATTGGTCACATATACACAATGTACAGTGAAATGTGTTCTCTGCATTTAACCCATCCCTGAGGAGCAGTGGGCAGCCATAGTGTAGCGCCTGGGGACCAACTCCAGATTCTAAGCCAGTACCTTTGTCACTGGAGATAGACCTAACATACATGTTTTAACAGTGGGGGAAATTGAAGCACCAATTTTGCAACATGCAAACTCCACATAGAAAGGACCTGCCCCAGCCAGGAATCAAACCCAGGACCTTCTTGCTATGAGTTAACAGTGCTAACCATTACTCCACCATGCTCTGTGTGTGTGTTTTTCTTTAAAGTTTGGCCATGCTATAAATCCATTTAGAAGTTAGGTGTCTTTTTATTACTGGCCACTCCCCTTGCCACGCTGCCTTTTTGCCAGTTGGCCTAAACAGTTCATCAGCTGTCCTTTGGCTTATGACCAACCTTTCCACTTAATCTTTTGCAAATCTGTGAATCCATTTGGAAGTTATACACCTTTTTGTAATACGCCACTCCTATTGCCACGCCCCCTTCAAGACAATTGACATGAACATACTTTCACACACACACACACACACACACACACACACGCCAAATTTCAGCCACCTAGGGTGAAAACTGTGGTGTTGGGAACTTTTGTGAACCAACCAAGTGACCAACTAGCAGAGCGACATAGAAAGCCGCTGGTAGCAGCTACAGATATAAAATTTCATTATGCTGCAAAAATTTAAATGATTATTAACATCCTCTGATGCCGTTTATCAACAGGGGCTTCAATACAGACACACAGAGCTCAGCACTGATAGTGTCAGTACTGGTAACGAGCTCTGTAGTGAACGACACACTCATGGTAAAGGATTTGGTATTTTGTGTTTTAAGCTGAGCTAGACACGAGATTATTCAGCTAAATTTGCGAGATATGTAAGAGAAAGGAACAGTCTTGGAAGTTATGAATCACACCTTATATATTGTACGAGACTCAGCTGGTCAGTAGGCATGTTCTGATACATGTGTTCAAAATTTCACTCCAAACCAGGGTGTGTTCTTCTAGGACTGCTGTTAAAATCTCACCGCTGGTTAATAAATGTGCATTTCTGTGATTTAAAAAAAAGGTGATATGACAAGTGCTGACTATAACATAACAGACTAAGACTAAAATATAAGAGCTTAATAACATTTTTGCATAAAAGTAATGTGTAATACAAGTAACTGTAGAAAAAAAGTCCAATGTGGTTGAAACAACATCAGCCCTAACTATTTTTTTATTAAAATTTCACAGATGTTTGATCAATAATAAGCACTTTATTAATGGGATAAACAGCATAATCAAACCCCTTAAAGTTTAGCTTTTTAAAGGCCGAAATAATCCTTGTCTGTTCTCTGGGAGACCGAACCAGGCAAAGCTTTCAGGTTCCTGATTAAGGATAAAGTGGCAGTCTCTGGAGCTGATGTGCATATAAAGCCTGCAACCTTATTGTATTAAATGATTGACTAGGCAACAGTGTACATTCTTATACACCACAGTAACACATTTACAATGTTCTTTAAACATAATTATTTCACATATGTAACCTGAGCTAATTTTTCAGACCAGATTTTTTTGGAGGGGAAAGAATGAGTGTGGCAGTGGGAGGCTGAGGTAACTATATCAAACACGGCATGTCCGTCCTGTATAACAGCAGTATCATATACAAGATGCTTTATGTGCTGGCAGGCTTACGACACATACGGGGTTCAATCTGAAAGCAGCTCCACTCACTATCTGTATGAGTGGTGAGTTGACAGTTCGCCACTGCTCAACCTTCTAATGCACTGTAAGCTTTGTAAAGTGGTGATGAAGAGCAGGAGTCATGGTTTCCAGTGCATGGAACAGAAACATTGTCTCCATGGAGCCCTAAAAATAGGTCATGCTCTGCTCTCTGATCTACTCCGCACTGTTACATAAAATATACTCTGCTTTGTACCAAATCCCTGTTTCTTTGCCTCTCTTTCAAACTGACATACAGTACACAAACAGAGTCTACACGCAGCAATAACAGCGTGTTCCAGTTTGTTCCAGCTAATAGAGGTGAGTAATTTCAGGCAGGACTTGACAGAAAAAGGCCCTAAAGTTTGGCTAAGACAAGTGTCATCATCTTGATTTTAAAATATAGCAGGTATGTTTTGGCTAAGATGCTATAGGTTATTGTAATAAAACATCTGTGCAAGGTTATGCGATACATTTTTCATTTGAGGTAATGAGTTAATATCCAAAATGGACAGGCAGTTACAATGAATCATGCTAATGGCTACCAACATCATGATGTGAAGCATTTCTATGAACTTGTTAGGGCCCACAACAAAGGCAGTGCTGTCATCAATAGACCACTGCTCTTTATTATTCTCTACCTCTCACTCTGCTGTGTACTTCCTGAGCCACTCTGTTGTCTTGTCTCTGAGCCCAATGTTCTTTCCATCAAATAAGGCTTATACACTAATCACCACCATAATTGGTGATAATACCATTGTTTGTTTTCAGATGAAAGCAGTGGAGATGAGAGGCCGGCTTACTGAGAAAAGATCATCTGAACCCTTCAACCTTTTCTATTGATCCCTGCACAACATGACACCCATCGACTATCAACACTCTGATAAACAAACAGACTGACAACACATAACTAAAATAAGTTTTATAGTATAAAACTGTCAACATATTATAGGTTGAACTTTTGAATTTGAGGTTTAATTAAACATTCTTGAAAAATACTCCTTAATTCTGCCTTATCTTGATAGAAAGTTTAGATTAAAGGCATTCAAAGTCTTGTTACGCGGTTTCTAAACTAGTCACGTACAGCAAACATCTCCTCACAACCCGCTGGCTGTCTGTCCTCTGAATATGCTGTAAAAAAGTCTGGTCTCTGTGTACAGCCCAGGCTCCAAAAACGCCAACAAAAACACTGTGGTCCAGGCTGCACCAACCAGCCAATCACCGATAAGAGGGATTGGGGGGTGGGGTTGGGGGTTAGCGTGCGTGGAGGGGGGGAGGGGGAGTGGAGTAGACGAGTTGAAGTTAGCTAGAGGAGAGCTAGGACGCCAATGCCGACAGCGAGACAACAACCAGTATTTTTTGGAAATTTGAAATGGCTGACACAGGACCAAAAAGGAGACATTCAGAAGCACCGAGAGCATGAAGAAGTTGTTTGGGCCATCACCGCAGCACGAAATGGGAGGGAGCAAGAGAGGGGGAGAAGCGAGATGGGGAGGGGTGGAGATGGGGAGGGGCGAGCTAGCTCTGTTTTATTTGAAAACATTGTCAAACGTCAAGAGAAGTAACGTCAACCAACCGTGCTTAGAGTGCCTTTAAGCTTTTGAATAAAGGGTTTTCTGTATGGTGCCTGCTATGAGATGAAATATGCCATTTAACCAGGTGATTTCCTAATGTCTTTTTGTCACCATATGCCTTGGTTGTCATGGTTGCTAAATAAATTGTCTTGTATGCTTTCCCTCCGCACGAGAGGGTGGTGCTATTAACTGAGGTTTTAACATAGATGAATGGTTAGGTCCAAAATGAAAAAAATAACTGATTTTGATTTAGACAATTTAGTGTTCAATTTTAACATAATTACAGGTTAAAGTCTAATACAGAATTCACTTCCTGGAGAGAAGTTCCTTTGACTTTCAGATGTTTGTTTCCTATGAAAAGAATATTCACATTTTTTAATTTAAATTAAAAAATATATAATTTCTGTCAATAGACACTGATGAATCATGTAGATTTTTTTGGATTTGTTTAAATTGTCATCAATAAATCTGACGTTTGACTGCCTGGCTCTCAATTATGATGAATCAGTGATCATAGCCACCGGTTTCACAAACTTTATACTTTGGTTTACAGCAAGCTCAGCAATTTAAAGCTGCCTGCTAAAACCTTGGCATAATATTTGATGTCATTTTTTTTTATCTTTGTTTAATTTACATGAAGTTGCACAAGCTTTTATCTTTTCTTGATTTGACTACTGTAATGGACTTCATGCTGATATCAGTTTGGTATCTGAATATTAAAAGACACAAGAAATATGAACACATTCAAAATGATTATTTTAAATAAATCATAAAAAAAAGAAATATGAACACATTACTTATAAGCTGCCTTAAACTGGGTTGCAGTTTTATTCTGTATCGATTTTAAAATGTTATCAATCACAAAAGCATTAAATGACCTCATTCCATAATATTATAAAGGATTTATTGACTCCCTGTGTGCCTTGGCATCCTTGAACATCATGGATGCTGCTGAACTGCTCTTTCTTTCATCACACCAAGATTCTCCAAAGGACACTTCCCATCACAAACATCCCCCTCGTTGCAGTTTAGTGTTCATATACACAACAAAATCACAATTTCCTACTGCGTGAGTTTCATTTTTGTTCTTTAATATTTCATTGTATGCCATAGTATTGGTTATCAGTACAGACTGGAATTTGCATCTTATTTAAAAGGCACAGCATGTGGACAGTTGACACTGTGGAAATATCCGTATTTGTTTAGTATGTTCTCATTGTTTCATTGTACAGAGTCTGTCTCACTGAATCAATTCCGTCCAGCATCTTCTCTCTGTATATGTTGCCAGTGTTTATTGCCAATTGCACACACAGCATATTTTTAACTTTTTATTTCCATCTTCATAGATTAAAAATTACCTTTTTTATCGTTCGGATCAAAAATTATGATTTCTTGAATTGTGTTTCCATCATGAGATGCTTTTGTCAAAAAATCTCCTTCAAGGAACAGCACAGCCTTTTAAAATTTGGTGATGTTAGCATGAGTTAAGATTAAAATTATGACTCAACGCACTTGTTTATCTTTTTCTAAAGTTTAAAAGTCTAATAGTACAAATGAGCCTCTTGGTTTATTCAAAGCTGTGTGGACCACTGCAGACTAGTGCGATGCTTTCTACATCACTGCTCCATTTGCTGACACAAAAACCAGCAGTAAACAAACAGAACTCGAGAACTCTTGCTGTTGTGAATAGTTGATAGAAAATTTATAATTGAACTATAAAAATCTCCTAATTGAATGCAGCTCACTTTGCCCAGTTAAGTTGATTTGGTCTTTGAAAGCTGGACGCGCAGACGACCTCAACAGCCGTGTTTTTGACTGTCTGGACATGTGGAAGTTACTGCATAGACATGAGAAACTGTGGGGTGCTTATTGCATTAAAACTTCATCTCACTTCTTTTTTGCTTTTTAATTACATCAACACAATGCAACAAAACCATGCAAAATATCATCCATTGATATGCAGATTAATATGTCTATCCAGTTATATCTAAACTGCCAGTATGAGTATTCTGTAATGCTGCATGTTGAGCTCAGAGATCCTCCTAAGATCCTCCTTTTGTAGCCTGGATTCTGCTGTTTCTTTGCTGATTCTTCTGATTGTCAGTGTCACATTAAAAAGATGAAACCATGCACAACTAAGCTGACATCAGACATCTCACAAGTGTCGTGACAAAACAGCATAGTTTCTCAGTAGCTCTTCAGAGTGGAAATCATCAATACACTGCGCAGGTAGACAAAAATAAAGCCCTGGATGGGCAATTTGTAATTCATTTTGTCCAAACACATTGTGAAAACAGTGACTTGTATGCTGTTTGCTCTGTTTGTTTCCAGGGATACAAAGTGTGTACAGTTTTTGGGTGGCGGCAAACAGAGCAAATGTGCAAACATTCAAACTATGCAAATGAAAGAATAAGTAGACAACACTAAGTCTGGTCTGCATCACAACACACCGGCATATCAGAAGCCAAAAATCTGAAAGTTTCTTCCACTGAAACAAGGATCAACTGTTTAGGGAAGATGTGATTAGCTTGAGCTGATCACTACCAGCTTTATAATAGAGACGGTTCAGCATTGATTACACATGAAGCAGATTTTTTTTGTGTGTGCATGTGTGTGAAATGCAAAAAGGAGCATCTAATACAATTATTTCTTTCTCTGTCATCTGAAAATTAAATAATTGAGGTCTGTTTATTTCAAACGCGTTTGTCTTACATGCAAAGACAGTTGCTATGTGTTTTTCTAGTTGACAAGTACCAATAAGATCTTAGGCAAACTATAATTGCATGTATTTATAAGAATTACTGTAAAGGAAGGGTTAAAAAAAAGGTAAAGCAATTCTCTCAAAGCATTTTGCCTCTATTTGTATTGTAAACCCATGATCATTCTTTTTTTTCATGATATTACATGTGCATCAATACATTTATATTATAGTTAGGAAAGGATTATATGAAATTTACAGGCCAATTTAAAAGTTCTTCCATTCTAACTACAGCTTATGCAGTGAGCAGAGCACTAACTGTTTAATTATAATGAATAAAATTTCAGTTTCAGGAAGAGATAGAACTAACTGTGGGAGAGCACAGAGCACAATTATTTCAGTTATTCTTGTATAGAAGCAAACAACTTAATAACATGTTAGCAACGTCACAATCATCTACACAGGTAGACAAGGACTAATCTCTACATTTGAAATCTATTTGCAACAATAAAAGAAATTTACATGAATAGGTAGTACACTGGAGCCAAAATCGCTGTAACAAAAGAAACACAAAACATTTATTTACCTTAAATGAGAAAGATTTCCTATTTTCTTGAAGGGTTTTTCTTAAACAAAACTAATAAAAGCTGTGTTTACAATATAATCAGTGTTTCTCACTAAAAACACTGTACCTTTTATATCTCTCCATTCTCCATTCTTACAAGTTAAAACAGTTAATTGGCTGTATTGGAGATTAGTGGGTAGTTGAATCATCTACTTTAAAACCTTAGGCTAGTTTATTTATCTGTTCTTTATCTATTTCTTTATCTATCTCAGTTATATGGTCTCTGGCATAATAAAAAAAATAAAACAAAATAAAATAAAATAAAATAAAATAATAATAATAATGCACAACAAAACTAGTCAGTGCATTAGCATCAAGTTTAACTGACAGTCAGAAACATCAACTGACACATCTATCAACTGAACCATATTAGCATGTGGAAGCTGGCATTTGTGAGTTAGCATTAGCATTGTAGCGCTAGTGTGTCACTTTAGCATTAGCATCACAGTGCTAGCATGAGCATTTTAGCACCCTTAGTAGTTCACACATGTCACAGTACTGCCACAGTTGAAAAAAAACTCATAAACATTCAAACTGTGTACAGGCCGTGCAGCAATAATGATAAAATCAGGTAGTTACATATATAAGCCAACTTACAGGAACTTGTATTCATATGCTGCTCAATCACCAACAGCCAGATCAGAAAATAAAAACCACAACAGAGCAACCAGCGCAAAGCCCCGGATACTGCGACTGTGCTTCTGCAAAATAGTGTCGGTGGTAAACTTGTTTCAATGAAAGATTTAGATGTGCGATAAAGAGACCTGGCATTAAAATGTCTAAATCCCGGTCATCAGAACTCGCCATTTCCAGCGTGTAGGCTCCTAGCTTGGAGTCATTATTGTCGTTCCCTGTAGCAGTGGGGACTTGGAATCGGTAACGCGCAGAAAGCGGAAGGGGTGGGAAATGCTGGGCTACTCTCCCGGCACTCACTCAGCCAATGGCATTCTTATACCTGCAGTGCACATCCGGTGGGTTGGATAAGGTTGTATGTGGTAGGCCTACTTATGCAAAGTCAGTTTATTACCTTCTGCAGGTGGCGATCAGCGGTGTCACTTTAAGGAGAAGTGGGTAGAAGTAGAGCAGAACCCAGCAGTGTACTGTTGCAGACAGGCTCAGCAGAAAATGTTTTTTAGGTACATATATAAATGCTTCCCTAAAATATCTGTATCCGTTTAACTGTAAGCTAAATTCAGGATTATTTCACTGCTTTACTTTTCTTCCAGACAGTTGTTCATTTAGCACTTTCAACCACACTTCCTCCCGTGTATTACTGCACCCACTCGCTCTGGCTTTTGCCCTTTTTCCACGCATTGTATCACTCTGCAAATCACCTGTTTAACTCAGAGTTACAGCAGCTTAACCAAGAGACAGGAAAACAAAAACGAGTGATTATGACAACAACAAGGATACGTTTATTAACCGGAGCATACAGAAGAATTTTGATAGCGGGGGAAGAAACAGGCCAACAGAAAGAGTGGGGAAACATAAAACTTATTTTTGCAATAATAATTCTTCAAAATCGAAGTGTTTCCATTAGGCGTAGCTTCTATTCGCAGTTTCAATTTGCACAAATTGAGGGTTAACAGAAACCTGCCTAATAATGTAAAACGCCCATTCTGTCACAATTCTGTTGATTTCCTTTGAGTTTCTCTCCTATCTCCTCCTGATATAACAACAACCCCACTTCAAAAATGCTGAACTATCCCTTTAACGTCTTTCACCTGAACAACCTTATGCTATTTGATTGGCTAAAAAAGTTAACATTCCCCCCTAAAAACTTAAATATTTTCCACCTGACCTGTCCAGTGTCAGTTGATTGATTAAAAAAAATGAACATCTGAACAAGCAAAAAAGTTAACATTTTCTACCCATTATCCAGACAACACACACACACACACACACACACACACACACACACACACACTGTGGGGACAAGAACAAGTCAATAAATTAAAAATACTCAATACTCTATGGTACAAGTAGTGATCCACATGTTATCCTTTGCAATATTGGCTATACAACAGATAAGAAAATAAATGTATTGTCATTAGAGTTCACAACATCCAGTCAAAAACTACTGATAAAAGTTGTATGCACACAGTCTGCATAGATGAGTCAAACCACACATGTAGGCTTGGGTTTAACATTGCCTCACTATTACTGAACTCTTTTTGCACAGCAGAGATAAAACAAGTATCACAACCTGAGAACCAAAGAGGGAAAAAGTGGATTTTTTGCAGTTTAGCCTCTGGTTGTTTGGAACAACTGCTGAACTAGAACACAGCTGCACGCAGGTGACTTGAATCATGCCTCTTGGCTGACGTGCCTCAGCAATCACTTCACTTGGGTTTTTGACTTTTACCACACACCATAAATCAAATCAGACCACCAAGTCTTACCAGACAAAAGCTGGCATCAGCTGCTGCTTCTCAGGTTGGTTACAATGCAGGAACAAAAGCCCAGGTCGGCTTTCAGCCCCTTTTTACAGCCCTCATTTTCTGGGTCCTAGTGCTAGCTTCACTTCCTCTGCTTTCCTTCACATCTTCCTTTTCTTTTTTCCTGTCTGTCGTCCTTCAACAGCTATTAGACTGAGGGAAAATCTCTTCTAAGCTTGTGTAGCCATTAAGGCAGCATACAGGAAAATAGACAGTGAACATCTCAGAACAAGACAGACATCTAAACTCGCAGGGCTTTAAAATAAAAATGTTCATATTGGCATTGACAGATCCCAAAAGATCAGAAGAAGAATTCTGAGTTTTATGTGTTCATTTAAGCCCACAGCTCCAGAGATAGATACGTGCACTGAGTTGTGTGAATTTGAGGAGTCATGGGCTGGAATCTCAATTATGTTGTATCCATGCCGCTATGCCACAAAATTGAACTGAACTTCCTCTGACCGTTAACCCTCATTCCTCTCACAGCGGAGTGGGTCAGGAGTCCTGGCCCTTCTTATCATGCTGTGTGGCTCAAATAGCACAGAGACTTCACAAAAAAAGCTAACATATCACTTCCTCAACATCTGCTACCACAGCAGGTTTTTGCCTCCTGTAAGCTGGCAGGGCCTTGTGCGACTGACATGAAGTGGATTTCGACCATTACTGCTGCAGCCAGACTGAGCTCAGAACCTGCCAATTGTGACTGTGGGCACAGAGATGCAGGCTGCTGTTTATAACCAGCCAGACGCTTCAAATTTGCTCTCCTACTCTGGGCCACCTTACTTGCTTCCAGATCAGGCCACAGACAGGCAGATAGCAAGCCATCAGCTTGGCACTGAGGAATGGAGAGATAAAAGGAGAGACCTGAGCTACTAGTGGAATGCCAACGTGATTTTATTTCCTGCTTGGATGAATATGTTTGCAAAGAGGCGTTCACCGCCATGTTCACTATAGTCTGTTAGTATATCCATCATATATCCATCATGAGTAATGGTCCATGGACGTGGTCAGTCTGTGGCTAATAGGTCAGAAGCATCCACTCTGTGTACAATCAGTCCAGTCATGCATATCTGGCTGCATCAGAACAAATATGGTGTACCAACTCCACTGTTCCAGTCCATCTCTTTTCTTCC
>JAQFJA010000005.1:19384525-19394779 GCA_029874485.1 Naso brachycentron
TATATAGATATACGAAATCATTTTTCTGGCAAACTAAACAGTAAGGTAGCATGGGTATCAGAACGCAAGGTATGTTTTTAAATGTGTGTATTAAAATAACAAACTAAAATTTTCTGGCAACTTCCTGAGATGAGAATGCTCTCATACAGCCTGTCACATGGCGGCTCACTTCCTTGTCTGTGCAGGGTTGTTTTCACATCTCATTTGTACTGTGCCCGAGTACACATGAATTGTGACCGAGACCACCTTTCAAGTGGCACGGTAAGAGAGACATGCCCTAGCTCAAAACACTTGTGTTTACACTGATCAAATGAACTGGACTTTGGGGTCAAGTGTACCCTAGTGTAAGACCACCCTTATTCTCCTGATGTTACACCCTTTGTAACATTCTGTGTGCATGTTTGTTTTGTAGGTGACACAAATGTGATCCCAAACGTGCAAAAGAAAATGACCGACTGATTTATGGATGATCTGTTTTCCAGCCAGGCGCCATTTACAGACTGACAGCACATCAGGTTATGGACAGCTGATGGACAAACAAGTTATGGACAGCTTGACCAATTTGAACCTTAAAGCTGCGGTAGGCAAAGCCTGGAAATCACGCAAGATATAGCATGAGACTCCTGAGGAAGCAACTCCGCTGAACCCTCCCCTCCCTGTTTTTGCTCCAGTTCGCGTTTTAACTTCATTTGTTGTCACTCTCTCTTAAGGCCAGCTTACACCAAAGATCGTAGCGACATCACCTGTTGCTCTCTAAAATGACACAGGCTTCATTTTCTGAAGCCTGAACACAGTGCCAAGGAGATGTGCAGAAGTCTAGTGTTCTTTCAGACAACCTGCATTACAATATGCTGAAAGGTTATTATGGAATATTTGCCTGATGACACCAAAAATAAACTGCCTACCTCAGCTTTATGAAAGGTGGAAAATACATTGGAAAAGCATCTAAAACTGACACGTTTTTTCGTAAAAAAAAAGCTGCCAGTTTATGACTAATCAACACGACAGTTTTAATCAAATTACTGCCTGAAATTGATCAACAATATTTCATTCATTCGTGTCCTTGGGCAGATGTATCTGTTATCGCTTCATTTCTCTTTTCTTTATGTAGCAATATAATTTCCCTTTTCTCTGCCTTTTTCCAACATGTCTCGGTTTGCACAAATGCTCTCATTTAGATTTGTGTACCTCTATGGCTCCACAGTAAGAGCTGCACTTCAGCTGGAGAAGAGTTTTATAGTTTGTAGTTTTATAGAGGCATTTGTTCACAGCACAGGGGTTGACAGCAGATCGACAGCAGCTGCAGCATAAACGAGTATCACAAAACTTGCATTTTGTACTTCCTTCCATGTTATTATTCACTCTAGGCTTAGAGTAGAACACCAAATGTTCCTCTCAAACCTCGACAAGAAATTAAAAGCTTTACAGAAAAAAGAGTAAATTCTCCACATGATAATGATAATCAGTCCTCTAGTAGATGAGTCCTGAAGCTTTCATATATTTCAACATTTGCATTTTATTGAGTCTGTACAAAGTGTTTAGAGTCAAAAGGGAGGGGGATAAATAAGAGAAACAAATTCTATGCACAATATGGCCACGAGACAAGCTGACAGCTTGCATCATCTTTCACAAGTCGAGATGTATTTGATCTCTGAAAACTTTGGAGGGAACAGTGGTTTTCATACAGCTTGTTTCATTTCAAACGGTACAGTAAAACTGGCACAAAGGCAAACTTCTCTTTCTTTGCATTATGGTGGAGATGTCTTAATCCAAGAATTCTGGCTCTTTGCTGAGTTGTGTTCAGCAGTTATGTTCCCTGTGGGTAGAGCAAAAAAGTTTTTATCTATTGAGGCAGAAAAGTTTCCAAGGTTGTTCACCTGCCCAAGTAATAACGGCTCTGACCGAAACTAAAACTTGTGATGTTGAGAAGAATCTCAGTTTGATTAAATGTGTGTGTTTGTGTGTAAAGGCAGTATTCAAACACTGACAGCTGCTAAAAAACACCATGCACACGACGATCATAATGCCGAGGCTTTATCGACACAAGGGACAGCTGTCCTTCATGGCATTTTCTCTCGAAGCACAATGAGACGGGCGTTGAGAACAAGTAGAAAGTCTGAGTCAGACCCAAGTGAAGTCGAGTGTAAAATTAATTCAGTTTAAATCAGATTCTTCCTCCCTTTAACAGAAAAATGAGTAAAGCGGTGTGATTTATGGCTAAGTGGGTTTCCACAACTCACCACAATTAGCCTCGTCTGAGCCGTCCGCGCAGTCAGGGTCCTCATCACACACCCACAGTTTGGAGATGCAGTGCATGGAGGCCTTACACTGGAACTGGTCTGGGGAGCAGGTGCTTTCAGCTGCAAGCGGGGAAACAGGTAGCGTGTGTGAAAGAGGAAGGTAGCAATCCATATCTTTACCCTTGGAAAAAACTGGATTAATGAAATAACCCAAGAAATCCTACACACCGCCATGCAAAAGAAACAAGCAAAAACCCACTTTACATTGAATCTACCCTTATAACGGTTTATAAATGGTTTATCATTCAGGGTATTAATTAGGTTATAAATACATTCTAAGTTATTAAACAGTTTTAAACAAGTTATAACAATTGGTTATAAATGGTTTATAAAACAGGTTAAAATACCTTATAAGTCATTAATTAACAGTTACAAACAGGTTTTACACTTTACAGTGAGGCTCCCTTATGCCAGTTAAGCATGTCAGTTACTCATTAGTAAAGCGTCATAAAAATGAGATGCAAAGAAACATCAAGATTTGATGGGGAAAGAATCAACTCAGTGGACGGCAGATACCAAGGAAGCATTAGGCTGGGCACAGATATCTGAAAGTTCGACAGAGAATGATTGAGTAGTATACCAAGTAAAGAAAGGTTGCCTCTTGGAATGCTGGAATGCTGATATGCTGTCCTAAAAAGATACCAACCAACATGAAGCATCACAATATACGACTTTATGGAAGTAGGTAATTACTGGGTAATTCCTTGATTAGCCTGTCTAATAGGAAAGGGCACTTGCATTCGGCCATAGTTCTATGGTGGATGACAAATATCCCGTGAAGAAGACAGTTGAACATGCTATCTGATAAAATGACATGATAAAATAAGCTAATGAACTAGCAAGATCCAAGATTCAACAGAACAAATGCAGTGCAGCAGTAATATGATCTTGGCAAATAGTGAGTCTGCATCAATGTATGAAAATTGTTGAACTTGTTTATAACTTTTTATCCATGACTTCTAAGGTATTTATAACCTAATTAATAAAACCATTATAAGAACACTTTCTAAAGGTAGACAATGTAAGGTGGTACACTTTCTCCAAAACACTTAAACATCTCCCGCATATTGTTTCAGTGTTTTATTACGGCAAAGTTGCGGTAGTTGCTTGCTATAAAACCACACACTGACTATGTTTACATGCAAAATCATTCCAGTTTTTGCTCTTGCTCTCGAGATAGCAATTTATACTCTTTACAGGGCTTATGAAAATTAATAGTCATTAATATTACCATTTACATGCAGCTTTGCATTATCCAATTACCATGATGACATAACACAGCCTTCTTCTTTATTTGTTTAACAACCTTCTTGGAAGCATCAGTCTGCAGTATTTGTGCAAATCCAAAAACCTGTTGATATGTCTTTCAGAATGTTAAAAGCAGGAGTATTTCTCATCTCTATCAGAAAATTTAAGCTTTATTGTGCATCCTTAACTCAGCCTTGCAAACTGTTGACTAGCTGGATTGTTTCCCACGCACAGTTGACAGAAACTGGGATATAAACTTCAATTGAGATGCATATTGCAAATGCACTGTATGCATGTCCTAAGACTGGTAAAACTCCTGAATAATCTCATCATACATACAAATAAGGCATACTTTGGAATATCTGAAAGAAATAAGCTTTTTACACAAACATATTATATTTATAATATGGCCATACTTAAAGTAATAGTGGAAAATTAGTGTGCATGTAAACATAGTAACTGGTAATATGCATCTTAATTTCTGTGGTGCAGTGCTCATTACAAGTGCATTCACAACCACATCCAATCATTGTGAAAGCCTAAAAAAGGCTAAGGTAATTAGCTTCACTCTAATTAAAGCTTTTTTTTAAAAGTCTCTCATTCTCCCTCTTACTTTCTTGCATTCTCGCCCCCCTCTCTCACCCCACTTGCAATCACATGCAAGACAAATGTAGCAGTCTGAAAGACTTGAACGGCGTGTGATATTCTGATGAGTTACATCATAGCAGAGAAAATCTGTTCTTATTCTCTGTGTGATTCAATATCTAATCCTTTTTCACTGGAACAGGCCGTAACAAGGGTTGCCTTTGGAATACCTAATGAGGGCTGTGTAATATTAATGCGCCATATAGTCTGTCCAAGCACACAAATAAACTAAGCATGCAAAAAAAAAGAAAAGACAATTAAGGTGATTTGTCTTAATCCCCAAGATTATGTCTTTGAGACAGAAGATCAAAACCCCCCAAAATAGTGACTTTTATCTGGGTTTTTGCTGAAATGTTGGGGCAGACTGATCAAACGGGGACATATTCATAAACTACTCCGTCTAAAAGCTCAGTGAAGCCACTTCAATGAGTCTGAGTAATGAAGCAGGGCAGACTTACGGCAGTCTGTCTCATCTTCTCCGTCGCCGCAGTCATCTTGACCGTTGCAGCGAAGGTTAAGAGGGATGCATTTCTGCTTCCTGGTGCACTTGAACTGGCCTGACAGACAGATGTACGTCTCTGAAAGATGAAGCATGCAGCAGGTGAAGGTAGCATCGATATAAATACTGGGAGGCCAAACAAAGCATCTAGTACTTCTAAACAGTTCAACCTACAATAAAGCCTGTTTATAAAAACAAACATTAACTGTGAGAGTGCAAAAATGTAATGCAATATTAATAAACTAATTTACATTCAAAGTGTTTTTTGTTTTTTTTAATAAGAACAAGTGGATACCCATAAAGAAAACAGCACTATTGTTGCAGGTGTTTTTTTGTTTTTTCATTTTATTTCTTTGAAGTGTTTAATAATCTGCTTAACCAACAAATTTTTCGATGATATTTGGGAAAATGCTTTGTTAAAGGGATAGTTCTTTTTTATGTGGTGTTGTATGAGGCCTTTTTGTCTAGTCAGTGTCTTACTTGCCATTGATAAATACTCAACTCGCCCTCTGTATGGAGAAGCAGCGTGATGCGCCAGTAAAGCGGAGCAAAGTATTGCTGTAAACTGTACCAGCAGCAACAACAGCGTCTTTCAGCCACCAACAAGACCACCAACCTTAAGTATGTATGTCCCTTTACATGCGCACTACATTTTTTTTTAAATTTAGAGCTTTACATTGCTGCCAGACAGCCGTTTCATTTGGCACTACATTCCCTCAACAGCACAACACCCGATTTGCTATGCACAAGTGCAGGTAGTCCCAAAGGAAATGGCTGTCTGATGGCAATAAAGCTCTGAAATCTTTCAGCATGTAGTGTACACATAAAGGGACATATATACCTTAGGCAGTTGGTCTTGTTGGTAGCTTAAAGACGTGCTGCTGTTGGTATCGCTTACCACAATCTGTCTCCTGTGGATGCATCTTCCTGTTTCTCTAGACAGAGGGCAAGCTGAGGTAAGACACTGACTAAGCATAAGTGCCTCACACAACCCCACATAAAAAGAGACAAACTATACCTTTAATCAACAGTGAAAATGTGAAGTCCATCACTTTATTTTCTGAGGACAAAAATTGGTTGTTTTGTCACAAAAACAACTCAAAGTCCAATGATTTTCAATTAATTTAAACTATTAATCACTTAACAAAAGTGGTCTTTTTAAATTTTCTGTTCTTACTCGTACTAATTCATTTGTTCACTAGCTGTTTTAGCACTGAATAGTACTATGCAGAGAAAATTGGAAATAAATGACAGCATTGCACAAGATTTAATTCTGCAGGCGAAAAAGGTTTCAGGGAAATGAAGAAATAACACGTTAAAAAGAACCTCTTAGTTATACTGTAATATTTGTTTCAAATTTACCACAGTTGGCTTCATCTGAGTTGTCACCACAGTCATTCTCTCCATCACAGATGAAAGGAGGCAGAGCACAGAGGCCAGTGCCACACTGAAAGCGCCCAGGCTGACATTTGAATTCCGCTGTACGAGAGGAAATCACAGATATATCTCAGGGTGTATAATTTAAAAGCTCAATCAGAGAATGGCACAGAACACAGTGTGGAAGAGGAAGGAACAGGTGTTGAAATATTAAACAACAACAACAATAAAAAGCAATTTTGAAAGTCAGTGGGAAGCAAAAACAGACACATGAGTTCCTTCAGTTCTAATTCAATTTCAACATTCCTCAAAGCTCACCAAAACAGAAGTGGACTTCTTTCTATAAATCACTATTTTAAAGCCAACTTTGGATTCACATGGCACTCACGGCAGTCAGTAGGTTCGTCCGATCCATCCCCACAGTCATCCACCGTGTCGCACTTCCACCAGAAAGGGATGCACTCATCTGTCCCGCAGCGAAACTAATAGAACCATGGACAAATATAAAAGAAAACACCGGCAGCATGAATACCTGACTCTGTGTTTTAGCTTCAACATTCTTCAAAGCCAAAGTCAAAATCAATACCCAACCATTTCCTAGGACCTACGGTACATGTCAGAAGTGGAAAGCATATGAAAGTGGGGAAATTGCCTTCAGGGCAAAAGTACTGATCAGGATAGAAATGCAACAACAAACTACACTCAGAAGTGGGAGGGAAGAAAATTGAGGCTGACCTGACTGGAGGTGCAGTTGGAGAGGCAGGTCTTATTGTCAGCAGCCAAGTAAAAATTAACGGGACAGGCACATTTGTGTTCGCCACCGGGGGACAGAAGACACAGGTGGCTGCATCCACCGTTTGCAATCTGACACTGGTGTTTTGGTACTATACAGAAGGACAGAAGCACATTGAGTCCATACTGTGTTACACAAACCATTTCCTACTTCACACTTCAAAGAGGCCCGTAACAACTGCTCGGCATGGGAAGACAGAATGGACACGAGTGCCAGATGGATTTCATACCTTCAGGCTGGCGCAGGGAGTGGTAGACCTTGATGGATTTGATGGCTTGCCAGGAGTTGAGGAGCTCCATCCCTAGAGTGCCAGTTGTCTTGTGAGCACGTCGTAATGATTTGGACTTTCCATCCGTCCAATAGACAAAGTCCTCAAACAAAGTCAGGGCCATTACCCCTTGGATGTGATCATAGGACACTGGAGAGGGACAAATGGTCGCAGCAAGCTTCACTTAAATTCTATGGTATTAAATCTAGCAACCTGGGGGGCTGCTAATTGTGCGGTACTTGTGGGACAAATCTCCTTGCTAATTCATGGCAATGGGGGGTTCAAACTTCCAATCAGTCACATCCACAATAGATGCTTTTTTTCAGATTAACTGATCATGTCATAATTTTACAATACAATGTCTGATACCCTCATACCACCATCTTTAATCTCCAAAGTTGAATATCATAAACAGGAGTTACATTGAAATAGTGAATTGTAATAGTAATAGAAAATAAATCTGCTCATCTATCTGTCAAGAGCTGACAAGAAAATCAGTAAATGTACTTCTCAAAACGTCAGACATCTTAGTCTCACCTTTGCGCCTTTGGGTGCCATCCATGTTGGCAAGCAGGATGTGGTTGTCGTCTGCCCAGTAGATCCTCTTGGTGGTGTAATCAATAGTAAGAGCAGTAGGGTTATAGATCTCTGTGTCAATGATAACCGTTTGCCCTCGGCCATCCATGCCAATACGTCCAATGTTAGCAGGCTCGCAGCAATCTACCCAGAACACGTACCTAGTGAGAAGATTAGCGCAGTTCAAAAGGCGATGTGCTACAGCAGGTGAACATGATATGAATAAAACAAATACAATTCCTTTAATGAGATCTAAGTGTTTCCAAGTTAAGCATTTAAAAAGACTGCTCCGTTCCTGTTCTCCCTTAAGCTGTGAAATCAATTCTAACACTGGCAAGACAGTAGCATCATGGTGAGCTTTATGGTAATGACAGTGGGCTTACCCTGCCTGGGGGTCCAGAGCGAGATCTGAGGGGTTCTTGAGGCTAGAACTGATCAGGATGGTCGGGTAAAGACCATTGGCTTTGGACACCTCCAGTGTTTTCCTTTCTGCATCACACCAGTACAGATTTTTTCCTATCCAATCCACTGCCAAGGCACTGGGCACTGCTGTTCTGTGGACAATCTAGTAACACAAGGAGAGGGAGATCAGTTTTAGTAAGGAGGTTCGTCTATTGCATATCTTAGGACTTTTCTTCCATGGATAGATGTAAATAACCATACAACAGATATATTTATAAAGAAACAGATGGTATTTTTTCCCCGACTAGCTCTCTCAATGGTTTCCAAGGCAAACAAAAGAGCATACACAAGGAACGGGTCTTCCTCTGTCAGATAGCAGCAAACTTTTTTAACCTTGTCCGAAATCAAGGGTAGAACTGAACCACTCAGAACCAATTTTCAGGTCCCACAATCTCAAATTTCGGGATATGAGCATGCTTTCAGTGGTATTTGATCTTCAGCTCCATCAGAGCAAATACAAGCGTACTTTTATTTTCTCAACCACATCACATGTCCTATTCACATTCAGAGCTAAAGTGAACATTCTTTTGTTGAGTGCAACAGATTTGTTTGAGATCTGGCCTAGATATGTTGCCATAGTAATGGCTGCACACCCATTTCCTCCTTGATGCAAAGCTGCTAAAGGGCACTGCAGGGCGATCATTAATGACCATAACTGCGGAGCAGAAGCTGAGCTTTTTTTTCCCAATAAATGTGTCACATCCAGAACACTGTGACAGATGCGATTAAAATGTTGCTGCCAAGATGGGCTTGCAGAGACAGATGATGTTGTCATTATGCAAATTTACAGTGAACTTGTATAATTATAAACATTTTTCAAGTCAACAATATCTGTTAAAGTAGGATATTTTGAGTAATTAGTATGAATATAAAACTTGTCTGCATTATAGACATCTGTAACGTGTTTCTTTTACTTACCTTTAGTAATATTTACTGAATGAGTGCACAGTATTGCTTTTGCTTTTCTAACAATCTTTTCCAACAGTCGGTAACACTTTATAATAACCACACACTTTTAGGCATTAGTTAAGCATTAACAAATACTGAATTCATCATTTGTTAAGCATTAACAAATACTGAATTATCATCTATAAAGCATTGTTCCTACATGAAAAGGGTTAGGGTTAGAGTTAGGGGTAGGGGTAACCCTAAGGACTTTTCATGTAGGGACAATACTTCATAAATGATAATTCAGTATTTGTTAATGCTTAACTAATGCTTAACCAATGTCTAAAAGTGTGTAGTTATTATAAAGTGTTACCAATGAAATTGAAGGCGACGTGCTGAGCTCCTCTCTCCGCTCAGTTACAGATGCCTGTAAGCTTGTGCATATTTGTGGGGGGCGTGGCTTCTGAACAAGTCCTCAGGGGAGGGGATGGGTTTAGATGGAGCCCTGAAGAGATATTACTTTTCAAATCTTGCTAGCTTTCCAGAATTACCAGACCTAGTTTAATAAGTATATGGTCAACAGAGCATATTTTACTCTTTATGTCTGTAATATAAACTTTGATAGTATAAGTATAATTTTAATCAGTGAATAATTTGTCTAGTTTCCTGCGCATATATCAGCCACAATCCAGATCAGGCAGGGTTTGAATTGTGTGCACAGGTTTTGCATTAGGTTGACTAAATATAAAGAGAGCTAGTCAACGATGCTGTGCGACAGATCTGGCTGGAGGTGATTTCATCGTAATTATAGTATTTTTAAAAAAGCAGAGATGTGGTCTTTTTTCATGTCATGCATTCTTCTTTCTTGTGAAATCCTGATGTCTACATCACACACAATGTGTGTGACAACAACTTGACTGTAACAGTCTGAGAAATGGCTGGCTTTTGCTCAAGCAGCTGAAGTAGCCTTGTACAGCTAGCCTCAAGTCATGGTGAGGAGCGGGCTGCAGCGGTCTGGTAACCAAAACTCAGATTGTATTTATTTCCAGATTCGCAGCCTTCAGCCGAAACTGTCACTTCAGGCAGTCAAAGTCAAAGTAAACTTTATTATCCCACAAGGGGAAATTCATTTGGTCATGCACATCTTAAACACAACACTTTAAAAATATAGACAAACATAACACTTTAAATATACTGA
>JAQFJA010000005.1:19474323-19490034 GCA_029874485.1 Naso brachycentron
GGCACTGTGTTTATTGCTCACCATGAGATGTCTAACATAGAAAACACTGTATGGACATTTTAAAAAACTTTTCACTGCAAAGGGTCTTACAGGGATAGTTCAGGATTGTACACTTTTGCTGTCAAACAGCTCTTTTTTTGTTGTTTGTTTGTTTTTTTTGTTTGGGAACTACATTCCCTTAGCTGCGAAACATATGTATTTCTACACCCAACTGCAGGTAGTCCGAAAGAAAACTGCTGTCTGACAGCAATGTAAAGCACTCTTTAAAATGTAGCAGACATGTAAACGGACATATTTATTTGAGGTGGGTGGTCTTGTTGGTGGCTAAAAGGCTTGTTGCTGCTGGTGTCTTTTACAGCAGTACCTCTGTTTCATGCTGACGTACCGTGCTGCTTCTTCAAACAGAGAGCAAGCAGGAAAGACACTGACTAGGCATACGTGCCTCATACAACCCCAAATAAAAAAAAAAACAAAAAACCAAAAAAAACCCCGCAACATTCCCTTAAAATAAAATTTTAATGCAAAAGCATACAGTGGCATTGTTGACGGTGAAGAGCTTCCTCGTTTGTGGCAACAGTTTGCGGACGGCTGCAAGGCAAAAACAGACGGTCATACTTCAAGAGCTACTTTGCTTAGCCTCTTGTCAATGTGACCAAGATCAGTTGAAAAAGGAAGTTAAATTGGCTGGCCAGCAAAAAGCCCTTAACTCAACCTCTTTCAAAACCTTTAGGATAAACTGGAGCTCCGAGTACGAGTCAGGTCAGTGCCTAAGTCACATCCTGAAAAACCTGAACATGCTAGTTTTGACAACTACGTTGCATTCACAAATGCCAGTCTTATTTGCAACACTGTGGGACTGATATGGGCTTTTGGGTTGTCCACTAGGATTATCTTTAGTCTTTTCTATACAGGGAGCCAACACATGAAATGTGCTGCCAACCGAACTAAAAAAAAAAAACAGATATAAACTGCAAAATGAGATGAGGAATGTGATTTTCAGCTGTCAGATAGTAGAGTAGTAGAGTATCACTCTGAGTATCTTGCAGGAGGACAAACGACACAAAACAAAACAAACAAAAAAGAAATGACATGCAGTGAAAAGACAGTCTTTACCACAGATGGGTCCTTCATCCGAGCGGTCCGGACAGTCCACTTTGCCGTTGCAGATCTTATCTGGCGTGAGGCAGACAGAGGTGTCGTTGGCACAAGGGTACTTGGGTGGCTTGCAGACGGCCGACTCACAGGACTCTTCATCTGAGCGGTCCTCACAGTCAATGTCCCCATCACACACCCAGCTCTTTGTGATGCACTTGCCTGTAGAGAATGAGATGTGGAGATAAGCAGAATCTAACTTTTTTAAGTGCTTATAAACAAAGAATTAACACGTTTCATTGTGATTCAGACAATGAAATCCTATTGTAATATTATATGAGTTGGATGATGATGATCACAAAAACTTTTCTGCCTCAACTTGCTGAAATTTAACACGTAGTGCTGACATTTTCCAACGCTGGATTAAATAAATGTTTTGTTAGTCAGTTCCTTATCACACTTTTCAATAAAAATTGACACTAACATCTACAACTGAGTGAAATCTGCAGTTCCCTCATTATATAGATTATAAATGGGTTTGTTGAACCACTGAGGGCAGCAAGGGAGAGAGCAATAGATATCAGAATGTTAATTTTTGCTCATTAAGGCAACACACCAGTATCTCATTTTACAATTTTTCAATCAAAGCTACATAATAGAATTTTGAACCCTCACTTCTTCATGCTTTGTCCTAAATCAGATTTTCTGTTTATTTAAGTGTGTCCATGTGTAGGTCTTGTGCATGGCACTTCTGATTTAACCCTTTATTTTCTAAAGGCCAAATATGATACAAGTGTAGCTGCACATATGGAAATGCAAGCTTATGTGAGACTGAAGTATGCAAGCTTTCTTTCTTTCACATAAAATATGGATGAAACACTTGAGGCACAGAAAGGTTTCACATGTCTTTACGGTAATGCACACGGACAACGAGGTTAATCATTTGTATAACGGAATTAACCAGGCTTGGTGCTGGCAATTTCACCTTAATTGACAGAATAGGAGAATCTGACAACTTCAGTCTGATGAGTTTTATGAGTGTGAGTGTCTGTCTGAAGGAAAGGAGGAAAACATTTGTAAAAATGTAATTTTATTCTGGGAGAGAGACGCCAACAGTTCTTCTGAGTGGGTTTATTTAACTCAGCCATTGCTTATTATTTTGAGTAAAAAATATTTTTTTTTATACTCTAAAACATAGAAAAGGTCCAACATCTCAAACTTTCATCTTTAATTCAACAAAAATGCAGCGCATGCACACATGGGTTTCCTACAGAGCTGTTAAGTTTTTTATTTATGTTGGTCCCTCTTCTCTGCATGGCTGAAGATTTTTGTTTGAATAATGGATGAGTAAATTCATAGTGGTGGTTGTGTTGTTTTGTACTTTGCTTATCATTTCAGTTTGGTATATTGATAAAGAATTTTGTATTTATTGGTGTTGTCTACGAATTTCTGTTGTCTAATTCAAAAGATTGTTTGCGTTAAGGCCTAATATTATACACGCTATGGCTGATGTTTCATTTTCTCCTTGTTCTGCAAGATTTCAATGGAATTTATTCAGATAATTTCTGAAAATTTTACACTCCTTCTCTTTGTTCGAAACTACCTCCACATCACTCACTGAAATGCATCATGTGTTTAGATTGTATTGACCATCCACATGTGATTTAACCTGATTATATTTACAGCTAATTTTAATGTGTCCTCAGTGTCCACACTGAGATCTGATCACTCTGTCCAGCCTATTCTTCTCTTGTTGTTGTTCTTCCTTTATAAAATCCTTAATTGCGGATGTCTAAAAATAAATAAATAAATAATAAAAAAATTGCTATCATCTTTGCAGCTGCACTATTGTTTGAGTTTTGTCTGCTTTTAGAGGTGGAGGAAGAAGCTGCCTTCAGCTTGAATGTTGAAGACTAAAAACTAGAGGAAAATGTTGTTTTATGTAACTGCTTTTATTTAAGCTGTCAGTGCAACCGCTGTCACAAAGACGATCTGTATGTGGTAACGCAGTCAGGACTGGTGGGAGAGGAAACTGACAGGGATATTTATGGATGAAGAACTGGTGTATTTGTTGAACTTGGAGACTGAGTTATCCAGCAGAGACGCTCCTGCTCTCAGCTCTTCAGTTGAAATAAAGTGCTGTTACCTTGCAACAGGTTGTTTTATTTTTAATGCCACTGCGTCCATGCTTTCGTTGTAACTGGATAAAAAAAGCACAACTGAATTTACACTTGTGTTCAATGTGGTCACAACTCTGACAACCTCTAAATGTGGTTTGGACAACTGCATCACAATTTGTCTTCAATTATCCATGGAACTGGTTCCGTTCCAGTTTGCGCGCGTAATTTTGAACCGTTCTGAGCATTTTGACCAAAATTAAATTGGTCCAGAATCGAGAAAGTTGGTTCCCAGCTGGAACCGAAAGACGCAGGTTTTACTTGAGAACTGAGGTGTGCATGTCAAGTTCAACAGCTCTTTTTTCCACCAAACTGGCTGTGGATCTTCAACTAGTCCTGTTTAGGATTCTTGGAACCTTGGTGCTCTCTAGTGAACCAGTCTACGTTCAAACCAGTTTCAGGCAGAATTATGGGGATCAAAGATGAGTCATCAACAGAGGGCGTTGCGCAGCACACAGAGATCTGTAGAATTTGACATGCCCACTTCAATTTCCAAGAGAAACCTGCTATTTTTAGGTTCCAGCTCTAGCCAACTTTCTAGGTTCTGCACCAATTTAATTTTGGTGGAAATACTCGGAACAGTTCAAAATTGGGCGCATTAAAGGAAACAGTTCCATGTTAGTGGAAAGGGGCTACCTGTGTGTTGTGTAACACCCTTCGTTAATGATCACCATAATTCTGCTCAAAACTGGCAAAAACACAGGCTGGTTCTCGAGATAGCACCAAGGTTACAATAATGCTGAACGCGATCAGTTAAAGCAACAGAGCAAGCTGGATGGAAAAACACACAATGTGTCTTGGGTGCATTTACATCATTGCTTTCGAGCGATCAAGCTCCATCATATTGTACTGCAAACACACATAACACATTTTACAGCAAAGTGTAAAGAGGGTAATAGATCATTTAAATGCACAGCGTTTCTTTGTCAGTAGAGAGTTAACCTAAACATCTTCTTTTAACTAAAATTATACTATTCTCCAGAAACTTACTGATGTAGTGGTAATATACTGTATGATCTCTGCATAACTCATTTGATCCTCTTAGGCTAAAAGTCTTTATGTTTGAAATTCAAAGTGCTTGCATTTACATGAATAACTCTCAAATGAATTTGTTCACAAATGAACCTGTGTGTAGGCAGCTACACTAAGTATCTTTTGTTGTATTGTTGAACTGGATGCAAGCTCCATATTAAAATTTCTTATTATTGTTGAGTTTTATCTCTCTCATGTTGATGTGGATCCATCCCTAAAGATGGAATATTCAGATATCAAGCATCTACGTTGTTTTTTTTTTAAATTCAAATAGGGCATTGGTGTCGAAGGAATCTCATATCTTTGTTTCATCTGGGAAACTGAAAAAAAAGAAAGAAATACAGCTCTTTTTCTGATCCATCAGAAAGGTTAAGACGACCCCTTTCAGAAACGCTTTTGAGTTTTGTTGGAGAGGGCTCTCTGCTCTTCTGGGGAGGACAGAACGAACTGCATGAGTGCACAGGGGTGTGACACTGCAGTATTAGAGTGAATAATAATTGTGTGGTCTAACCAACCCTTCACCACGCAGCATTGCCTCCATTCTTGATAATACTGTCGAGGGATGAGCCGAAAGCTTTGGAGCTAAAGACAGAGAGCAACTGAATTTTCTTCTGACCTTCTGATTTCAGTTGCAGAAAGAAAGCAGATGCTAGGCTTTGGTTGCAAGGGGAGTTTAAAAAGGCCATTTAAATATTTTTTCCTAATTGGTCTAACACGTATACGCTAACTTCCCTGCATTGCTTAAAAGTGGAGAATGGTCAAGCCTGCAGAGCCTTTAAGAGAGTAAAGCCTGCCAGAGAGTGAGCCATTTGGCAGCCTCATTTATAACTGATACACACATACACACAAAAACAATAGAAAAACCCATGAAACTACAGATACATTTTCCTCCTATTCTTAACACTAAGGCAAAAGACTTGAGTGAGAATGTTCTTTTACTGCACTCATTTTTTTTTTTTTTTTTAATGGAAGTACAAGTTTGAAAGTACAAGCCATGTTCAACCTCCAGACCACTGTGCCAAATTTGGAAATCAAAGTAATGATTGTATCTGATGACATTTAATATAATGATCTAGTCCAGATGCAGACTAATAAAATTAGAAAAAGTCTGTTTATATTCCATTTTCCTTCACATGAATTCTATATGACGCTATAGGCTATGTAAAGTCAGTGGATTTGACCGCCTCTCCATTGTTGTGTGTTACTGTCCTTCATGCTCAAATTAGTTCCGCCAGGCTGTCATGATGCTCAAACTATAGCATCTATCTCAGGCGAATGACGCAGGGTTTACTTAATAAACTCAGATGCAAACTGAATTTAGTTTAATGTTTCAAGATCAAATTTTATACCAAAGACTATTGATCCTTAACTGACAGGCTGCGGGCATGAAACAGCTTCCTTACCAGGCACAAAATGTGGCAGAATTCAGAAAATACATGTGTCTAACATTTCTCACCTGTATCATCCATTTGTATTGCTCGCTAAAATTGTCTTTGATGCAATAGGCGTCACTTGAGTTTATTTTCACTGGTTTAGGACGATCTTACACTTGGCCCAGATGCCTCGTACCATCCCCCCTCCCTTCTTCTCCCCCACTGGCCTACGCTCACATTGCTCCAGCCTAACCTAGTCTGAGCACGCTTGAGCTACATGATCAAGTGCGCCCCATATCTCTATATATGAAACTGTAATTTCTTTTTATCTTGTCCTGTCACTGTTCAGTTGTTGCCTGTCTGTGAGGGGTTTTCATGCTCTCCCTATGTTTGCGTGGGTTTCCTCTGGGTGTTCTGGATTCCCTCACCATCAACAAACAAACACACAAACAAACAAACGTGGATGTTAGATCTACCTCCAGTCAGTACCCTTAACCAAACTACTGGCTCAGAATCTTGAGCTGGTCCACAAGTGCCGCGTATTGGCTGCCCACTACTCTTCAGGAACGGGTTAAAAGCAGAGATCAGATTTCACTGTACACTGTATATGTGACTATTAAAGTAACTTTACCTTTTCTGGTATCTATGATCAACAAGATAGTCGCGGATTAATCCAACTATCTCCATTCAGTTGACTTAATATGCTGTTTTCTGTCTGTCAAGCAAACCCTCCTGATGTTGCCTTGTCGGCGTTTCATGAACGTGCAACCATACTGTGCCGAAGCCCACCTCTTCCAATAGCGCCAGGCCAAGGCCAACAAAGCACGCCTGGTGTGGGCACAGTACGGAGCGCTCACACTAGTCAAACAAACCAAATTTTGGGGGTCAATCATGCTTCTGCATGGTACAGACTGACCAGTGTGAGTGAGCCATAACTGTTACATTGAGCTCCAAACAAAGTATTTGTTTTCTGGGTTGCCATAGAGGAGTTTTGTGCTGAGATAAAGACTCGTTCATTGGTATTTGGACTTGTTGTTCTATTCAGCAGTGAGCACCTGAAGGTCTGAGAGCATTCTCTTGCAAAAAGTCTGCCATAGTTATGATAATGGATTTTTCCTGTCTCTTCACTCTGAAATGGGCTACTAAAAATGACATTATTTTGTAGGAAAGTGAAGATTTTACACAATAATAGGCTTATTATGCCTAAATATTATATTTTTACTTTGACGACCCTGCCGTAGACAAACCAAAACTGTCAGTGCCAATTGAGCAATGAAGCTTAAAATCTTTACTATGTGAGTGCTTGTGTACATTAGACTTCTTGAAACCTTTTAGCCACAAAACATCCACTTGTGAACCCAAACACAGGAAGTAGAAAGGAAGTGCTTCCTTTAGTACATTTTTTATACATCAAAATAGCTGTTCTGACTGTATCTTGTATCTCTGTGCTCAGCGTGTTTGTTAGCCATGCATTGGATTCACTACCTGTATCTTTACAGGTGAATTTGGCTTTGGGGTCGCACATCCTTTTGGTGCCCTCACAATCTTTCTCATCGCTCCCGTCCTCGCAGTCCTTCTCTCCGTCGCATCTCCAGTGTTCGGGGATGCAGGTCCCATCTGTGACACAGTGGAATTCCTCTCCGCTGCACTCAATCACAGATGGCAGCACTGAAACAAAAGTCATTCAACCAAAACTGTTTTACAGATCTGCAGCACAGATTCATTGGCAAAGGCACAACAGTACTGAACTATTATTCTACAAGACAAGTTTTACTGTTTTCTTTGCAAAGGGCACCTGGCAGCTACTGCAGGTCATTCAGTTCTAAAGAGGGAACTTATATCACGTTCCGAATTTCAGGTTTATAAATCTCAGATGTTCTGCCTTCTTTAATGACTCTGGGACTGTATTTTTCTCTGGCTTGGGTTGAGAAAGTAACGAGCAGCACTCGATCATTATGTTGTATGTGTTGTATTACAGGTCTTAAAGTAAACAGAATTATTCCTTTTTTTGTTTTAAACCTACATTGACCAGCCGACACTGTGTCATACATCACGTTTCATAAATCTCTGAGGAGGACTGAAATTAAATCTGTTAATCACTATGAGAACAAGAAAAATACCAAAAAGGTTTTTTCGTCAGTTCATTACATTATCACATTTGTTTCTTAAACAGCAGTTTGCAGTTTCAATACAGATAAAGTCTAAATCTGATTAACTATTTGCTTCAATCTTAAAAGTCAAACCCAAAAAACAACGTCAACAGTCAAGCAAAGCTGAGACAGATTCAGTCCCTGGAGTAAAAGCAAAAGCAGACGCAGGGGAGCCGAGCAGCCTGCAGTTTCCATCAGGAAACGGTTTGATGAATAGTCTACACATTCTACTGACAAGCAAGTGAGCTGTGGGTTTCAAGGAGCTCACATGAGGTTTCTGTGGTAATTAGATTAAATGATTCAACTCCTGATGGTAAAACTCCCTCAAACAGAGACTAGATAAGATTAGTTTCACGTGCACGTGAAAATAAAGTTATTGGACTCAAGCTGATTGATTGTTAAACTTGTAATTACAATGCCTAAATTTAAACAATGATTTAAACTGCAAATAAAATCATTAGCACACTTGCAGCTACAGTCCTAAATAGATGCTACCACGAAACTCTGCTGCAAGGCAGTTCTTAAAAAAAATAATAAAATCCAAAAGATAATTAAATAGATGATAGGGTAATTATGAAAACATTGGATCAATATTTCTTATATTTTTTATGTAAATCAAGAACATCTTATGCAGAAGGGGATCTGTTCGTCTACCTACTTTATATGTGACTTAGCTTTTCACGTTGACTTTTTGAAAAAAAACAATAACATCAATATTTCTGTATGAGTTATTGGATCATCTAAAGAGTCATACAACATAAGTTAGGGTTAGTTTAAACATTTAATCTCTATATTTGAAAAAGCTTAAATAGAACTTGGGTTATCTACATCAGCATCCTCTTTTAATTCTCATTTTATACACTCATTTTTATCAAATTAATGCTTTTGGTTTTTAGGTTTCTTGTTTAAATTTGTAGGTTTGGGGGATTTTTATTTTATTTTTTATTTTTTTTAGTTTTGCACTGCACTATTTCAATGTACTTGTTGCTTTTTAAACATTTTGTTCTTTGTATTTTTCATGGTTTTAATTACCCACTGTTATAAGTTTTGTTTCTACTTATTGTGTATTTATTTTATTGTGTATTTTTTTTTTGCAGAGTTTTCTGTTTGGTGTACAGCAATTGGTAACACTGGTTTTGGTTAGTGCTATACAAATAACTTAAACATTTGTTATAATTATTATTACTAAGTGGACCCCTGGAGGTCTGGTGGATCTGAACAGGTTCACTCTTCATAGCTTTGAGGAGGAAACACGAGCGTTCTTACAGGCTGATCCTCCTCTACAGGTCGTGTTCTCATCACTGTAGTCTCCACAGTCATTGTCACCATCACAAGCCCAATGATCCGGGATACAGCGGCCACTGGTGCACTGGAACTGAGAGTTGGAGCAGGAACGGATGCAGCCCACTTCATCGCTGCCGTCCCCACAGTCATCATCTACACACATGCACAAACACTTATGAAAGCTGCAACTGTAATGGTGGGATCAAATGGAAACTACGTGTATGGACAAACTTTAATTGTTATGATGAGCTACCTCAGAAGGGTTCCTGTTCTCACCTGCATCACAGTGCCACTGCATGCTGACACATCTTCCATTGGAGCAGCTGAACTGGGTGAGCGGCTCACAGGTGGGGAAGGCTGAAACGTTTGTTCACAGGTTCACATTAAATACAATTTCCGTCCAAGCCAAACAAATCTCTGCACTGCAATTCAACGCATCAGTGACTGCTCAGAAAATAGATTTCAGTTTTTTTTGCTGGGAACTGCCAGAAGTCCATTTCCCAGAGTTTGCGCTGTGCCCCTGCGAGTTAGTTAAATACTGTTAAGAAACGTTACCTCCATATTCATTTATTTAACTAGTTTTAGGAGGCAAAGGAAATGGACATACTCAGTTGCCCATGAGCTGCCATCATGGCTGAAGTAGATTTCAAACTTAAACATGAAGAGGTGAAGGCAAAATTTGGCGTGGGACCATTTCAAACTCAAAAATGCTGAAGTTCATTGAAAACCGCAAAGCCGAAAGTACAACATGACAACGACCCCAATGATGCACCACTTAAACAACGTAGTTAGACTTTAAGTGCCTCTTGGAATAAGATTTAATGGAGCTTAAACACACTGTATTTTCTGCCATAGGCATTTTTAATATAAAATTACTATGACCCCATTACACCCGGCATTAAAATGCATTTTTTTGTGAACGTATGGCAATCGGAGAGATACACTGACATCTGATTGCCATAGCACACTTTCCCGCTCTGTGTCACATCCTCTTCTGTTTCCTCTTTTAATGAATGTCCGCAGAGGAACAAGAAAAAGAAGCATTTACGGCAGCAGGACCTACTGCCACAATTTCCTCTGCTTTGCATGCCAGTAAAACAAGAACAACAGCATTGGAAAAAGAAAAAGATGTCAGCCTTTGTCCTCAATGCGTTTCAGGTGCATTTTCACCTGTACTTTAATGTGATCAAACGCTATCTGATCACCAAAAATGCATGTAATGCCAGGCGTAAAGGGGGTCTATGAGTGGTCAGCAACAACCACATACATTCAATATAACTCTAACCACAGGTTAACCATTTTTTAAATTTCATGACTAATGGTTTTAACTGTCAGTCAATAGCTTATCCAACATGCATCACTGTAGTCAAGGAGACTTCATGAACTATGTTGGTTTTCCTACAAAAACATGTATTTTCTCTGCTAGTGCTGCAGGAATACAGATTCTGCTGAATCTTGAGGACTGATGGCACAGTCACGGTCGACATTTGTATTCTTATCAGATGCCATTCTTTTTTTCAGTTTCGAGATACTGTACATACAGTACCTTGAAAATATCCTTCCTGGATGCCTGCATCTTTATTGACTGTAGTATGAAATGCAAGTCCACATTTGAATTGATTTGCCGGCATCTGCTGCCTGGAATACCTGAGGCACTGTCGAGGAGACATATTGTATCTTGATCAGACAAGTGTCTTCTATATTTCCCACAATCGGCTCTGGCTCACTGACAGCGCATGACTGGTTGGAATTTAACATTCATTAAAAATGAAGCACGAGCATCCATAAATAATAAAGGTTTCGAGTAAACAGTGTGCCTGGCAAAAAATGGAACACTGGCATCCATAAATAATGACGGCTTGAAGTGAACAGAGAGCCCAATATGAGACAGTGTGTGACAACTACTAAACTACTGACAAACAAAATCCAAATTAGCATCAATCTCAAAGGCAGCCACCACTGAGCTTCAGGTGTTCCAAAACCAACAGTAGCTCCACTGAAGCTAAGTGAGCTGCCAGAGCTGCACAGGAGAGTGCCTGCAGAGAAGTAATGCCTGAGGAGGCTCAGACAACAGTATGGGAGAGAATATGTTTTGCTGCACAGCTTGATTATGATTGAATGAAGCCGAGCATGAACTTTAATTACTGCTTACACCCTGGCTGTTTGTGACTATGTATTGAAGCAGCTTAGGACACACAAAGGGTGGCTGAGGCGATGCAGCACAGTGCAGGGTTTGGCAAACATCAATCACTTGAAAAGGCAAACAGTGATTTAAAGGGGAATCTTAAAACCTCTTCAAACACCTCTTAATTGCATTCTTGCAATTTATCATGTTCAGCTGCTGCTCAAAACATATTGTACAGCCTTAAACACTCAGTTCTTTTGTATAAAGAAGTTAAATACATCTTCAGAGTACTCCAAGGCTCAGGGCCATCATGTGCCATGTGAATTTCTCATGTTTTCCAGGATTAATTCATGGCACAGGCTGCAACTTCTTTAAACTGACACTGACAGCTTATCACAGAGACACGACGCAAGAGCGACTGAATTTCTGCACAGAAACATGCATTTTACTCAGCACCACCCTTGCAAGTTGATGTCATCAATGAGGACATGTCCGGTTCATTGTTAAGAGAATACTACATCAATAATTCAACTCGTAAAAATCTCTTAGGTAACAATTGTTAAAGTAATTAAGAAATAAAAGATCAGCAGCGGCAAAGAGGCATTCTCTGAAGAAGTACTTGAGAGCATCTCTTCAGAGAATGGACCAGACTATTTGGAATTTTATTACAGATGCATAACAAGAGCTTTGTCTGTACAAAATGTGGTTCTTATATTGATTTTAAGATTCCAAAATAAAATCTTTCTCGAGGTTCTCTTCTCTCTCTGTATGCTGTATAAAAAATGTTTAATTGCTGGCAGGTTTGTATGAAAATCATAAATTAAAACACATCAGTTTCTTTGAGTCAGCTAAAATGTCTTTCAGAATCATTAGTCTTACTAGCTTCATCCTAATAGGCTTGATATTACTGAATATCCAAATATTCTCTATCACTTGTGATATTTTTCACGATATAAAAAAACCAAAACAAAACATGAATATCAAACAGCTGTCACAGCATCTCTGGGCTTTTATTTTGAAAAGAAGTTAATGAGGCTATATGTCGTCTTTGCTGCAAGCAGGTGATGACGAACAGGGCAATACTACAAATATGCAGTCTCCTCCCCACACAATAATATCGTTTATCATCTGGACAGGACAAGATCTTCACTTAAATTATCCATCTATAATGCATTATGAACATACTTATACTGCATTATAATGTGCCTATGATGCTGTATAATTATAGATATACGCAAGGTTAGAGTTAACCATAACCATAACCCTAACCATTACCACATATAATGAACTATAAGTGTGTTCATAATGTGCCATAATGTTTTTTATACCACAGTTAGTTCTGGCCAAGCAATTTGATTGGCTTAAGGACATAAAAAACGTGATGATAGTTCACCACAACATCACGGTTTCTTCACTCTGTATGTATTACTCCACATCAATGCTCATGAGTTGCCATGGCAACATTCTAATTTACAGCTGCGATCAACAGGTACAGGACTTGAAACGAGGGAGATCATGACAGTCAGTGGGCACCGGTAAGATGCTGTTTTAACTACGTAATATTACTGTACAGTTGCGATGGCGATATGTGATAGTAATTAGGCCTAATGATAGTCGTGCCCTTAAAAAACAATATTTGTCTTGCAGGTCTGAGAGCTCATTGAGAAGTTACCGGGATCCATCCATGGACAGCAGGAAAAGATGGAGTCACATACTGTCAGATCAATCCTCAGAATGGGCCGTGCCTGTCAAGCTACAGTCAACTATGCTTTCACACGACACTTCTTTCACGGGCTGCACAATCAACGACAACATGCAGATCAATTTGTATACTGATACAAAGTAGCGTAGTGCCTGCTGTGAGTGCCTGGCGCAGCAGCGGCCTGTGTGTGCTGCGTTGCCAAGGCAACAGTGAGCGTTCAGTCCTGAGGGAACTGTTTTTGTTGGCGGAGCCAAATAAAATACTTAAATAATCTATTTTGTCACCTTTCTTCAACAATTTCTTACTCAGCATCCCTATTTAAATTATTGTTGAACTTTTGTATAAAAGCAATATCACACTCGAGGTCTTGATGTTTAGTGGAATATCGTCATGGCTGTGGTTTGGTTGTAGGCATGAGGCCGCAGCCATGACGATATTACAGTACAACATCACGACCTCGAGTGTGACACTGCTTAAATAAAGACAGGCTTTATAGAAAGTGTTACTGAAACTTTGGATCTCCCCAAAGCCTAAATAATACATGTAATGTAACAGAAAGATGAATTTAAAAATTCATGAAGAAGTCTATCTTTCTTTTAAGGTTAGTGGAATTTAAAGTCAAGAGTTTAACACTTTCATCCTACATTGTCGGCATAAAAGTTTGCTATCCATCCTTTAGCTGTTGAGATATTCAGCCTGGACTAAAGCAGAGGGTTGAACTTCAGACTGTGAGACCCACAGACACTGGTTCATGCTGCCAGGTGACAAATGTAAAAAAAAAAAAAAAAAAGGGAAAAAAGGCAAATGAATAAAGTCTTACTCTTGCGTTTGAAAGTTGCATAAATGCACTGCTTATGTGAAATGGGAATAAAAATGGTAAGTCCACAGGTCAAATTACGCTCACCAGCTCAGTCTGCAATGATTCTTATTTGTGGTGTGCTCTTAGGACATTATGGAGAAAAAAGAAAGACATTTTCTTATAATGCACTCATGAAATTACTTCAAATTATCCAGTGTAAGAACTCCTCAGCACTGATTACTCTCTGTCCATTAGAGGTGTAAAAACTGACGTTCTCTCTATTAGTGTGAACTGCAAAACCAAGTTTCTGGCACAATCAACTACATCAATTTCAAAGTGACATTTTGAGAGTTCTGAGTGCAGGAAGAACTTTTTTTTTTCTTTTTTAATGTAAAAATTCACTGCAAGATGACCTACCCAGTAAATCACTAGTGTATATTAAGAACCCCATCATCACTCACAGATATTTTTAAGACAGTAAGAAACATTGTATTCATTACGGTGTTAAATACAACATTAACAACTGTGAGAAACAAATAATGGCCTTGAATGTTCTTATCAGTATTCATTTCAGTCACTGAGCCCAATTTACATCTTGACCAAACAGAGCAACACAAATAGCAGAAGCAGCCGAATCCACGCAGTATGAATGAATGAGCATGTGGTAAATAGCCATGTGTGACTCACTGCATGATTTTTCATCAGACAGATCCCCACAGTCATCCTCCCGGTCGCAGCTCCAGGCTTGAGGTATACATCGTCCGTTCTGGCAGGAGAACTGGTCGGCCTGACAGGGCTGAGCTGAGATAGAAGAGAGAAGCTTCAATCACACGCGCATAAGTCAATGCAGGACGTGCTGGAAAACAAGTCTAATGATCACTAAATCACCGAGGTGTCAATGTCAGCTCAGCGCAAACTTTTTATCACTCAATCACACAGTAGAGCACGGCAGGTCTGAAGGCCATGGGAAATGTGCTGTGGCTTGATGGGCCGTCAGTAACATGCTGTGAGGCCACGGTGCACACAGTACACGTGACGTCTTGCTGATGCGATGTGGGGTAGCATGTCGATCTGACCATGAGGGGATATTCATCAGCATGTGACTAATGCTCACTGATTGATCCTCTAAAAATAAAAAACTCTTGAGAGACACCGCTGAAGACATGAGAGGCAATTGGATGTACTGTAAGTGTTCCTGACGTACGGTTGCCTCTCGTAGGTGCTGAAGCTCTGTGACACTGACGAGAGTGCTCTCACACAATGAGACTGATTGCACTGTGCAGAAGCTTCTCAAGGTAGAGCAAAGTATAATGGTGACTGCCATGACAACAGGGGATATCGCTGCTCAAGACTCTGATGAATAAAGAGCATGTAAAGCAGGAGAAGTTGATCAAAATAAATAAATCTCTATGTACAGATGAGAGAGATGTGTTTGATCTCTAGAGTCTACATTAGCTTGATTGAAACGTATTACTAAATCAAATTAAAAAGCGCATAATTATCTTAACAACAGCTGATCATGAAACTATAATAAAGTTTTCTGATATCACCATAACACAAAATTACTCTTAGGGTGTTTTCATACTTTTAGTTCACTTCATTTAGTCCAAATTAGCATAAGAGTTGCGACTCATTTGCATTTTCCCCTCGGTTCAGTTTGGTTTCACACAGGCATACTTCAAGCGAACTAAAATGCATCAACAAAAGCTGTGCGGGAGCTGTTATTCAGTTCAATGGTCAGAAATCACATCGGTCAAATATCCTCTCCTTCAGCTGTTCACTTAACATTTGAACACATTATGATTTGTAAATGTTTTTCTTTTTCTGCTGTTGAGCTGCATGACTGTCCTCTCAAATATCAAGAAGGCAACGCATTTCATCGCTGCTAAGAGTCAAGGGCAAACTGCTAGTTGTATGTTTGTTTTTTTGTTGAACACAAAATAACAAGCAAGTATGTCTTGCTTAGCAACACTAACA
>JAQFJA010000005.1:19590084-19603684 GCA_029874485.1 Naso brachycentron
ACCAAGCAATAAAGTAACAAACAAGAGAGAAGTAAAGCGTGAGCAATCAAGTTCAATAACTGTGATCTTAATATTGACCCAAATAATCCTGATTATGATTTTTGCCATAATCAAACAGCCTTAGGAGCAGTCAGTATGAAAACACGTACCAAAACACATTAACATTAAGACTGTTTGGCAACGAGAAGACAATGATTCAAGTCAATATGAAATTCTCTGAAAGCTAATACAGTCGGCTGATCTTTGTGTTCAGACTGTTTTGTTACAAATGCCTTCAATTTTTTTAACTGTTACAAAAAGTATCAATCTATCATCAGAGCAGCAATGATTTAAATATAAATCGATATTTAATATGTTTATATTTGTGTTAAAGTACCTGCTTTATTGAATTTGTGTTTCAAACATGCATTTATCTCTAACAAGCTTTTCAACTATGAAAACTACCAGTTGTGTTCAAGAGTGCAGTGGTTTCTGTGGGCTAAAGTGGACGACTACAGAATGACGCCATGCACCTATTACCAGCATTGTGGTTCGACTTATTTCTTATCATGTTCACTCTCATCAAATTTATCATGATTCTTCAAGCTTCTTCTACAATTTTTGTGTCCCTCAACGGAAAATAAAAGATCATCTCAGACGGATCAGTGATTTTTGGTTCTCTGTGTGTTGCTAGGTTAGATTGTTTGTTCACACGCTGATAATCAGTGTTGCCTGGTGTTAATTGGTGACAGAATGCAAGGATGTAATTTACACGTAGGGCAGGGAGGGGCATGTTCCTCTTAGGCTTCCATTTTAAATATGATTTACACTTAAGAATCTCTGAAAACAGCCCTCTCTCGGATTAAAAATCTCTGAGATGAGAATAAACTGGTGCGCTCATCTAGTTTGCCTTCAGTCATTACCGTGTGCTCGCAGCACTGAGCTTTACAAGCAGCACTGAGTGCTTTATGGACTTTATTGACCTATGTTTTGGCTCTCAGGCAACAGACTAAAAAATTATTGTGACCTCCTTCTGAATGTTTGACTTCATCACAGTCAGAAGTGTTGAAATGCTAATTTGCTTTTATCCTTCAAAGCTGTAAATCAATATTTTTTTTTTCTCACTCCTCTGTTCTTGATCTGATTCGGCCACTCATGGCTAGAACATTTATTTATTTATTTATTTATTTATTCAGTTGTTTGTTTGGTTGTTTATTCAGCAAATATAGATAGCAGTAAAGAAGAGCATCCTTATAAGCTATAGCTAACTACAGCATGAGACTCCTGAGGAAGCAACTTTGCTGCATCCTCCCCTCCCTGTTTTTGTTTCGGTTCACGTTTTATTCATTTGTTGTCGCTCTCTCTTTTCAGGCCAGTTTACACTAAAGATTCACAACAAGACAAAACAGTTGCAGCAAAAGTTGCAGCGGTGTAAACTGGTCCGTCTCAGCTCGACTCACGTCAGCTGACGGTGTCACCTGCAGCTCAGCTTGTCAGATCACCAGAGGCCAGTTTTAGAACGTGAGGCATGTCACTTGTTTCAGCAGCCAAATTGGTTTGTAGCGACGTCACCTGTTGGTAAGGGTCAGCCAATAGGAACACATGCTCTCTGAAATGACCCCTGATTGGTCAAAAGTCCTGTCATAGTCTGAATACAGGGCCAAGGAGAGGTGCAGAAGTGTAGTGCTCTCTCAAACCACCTGATTACAATGACTCCGAAAATAAACTGCCTTCCCCAGCTTTAATAGAGGGTGGTATAATGTGTAGTAACACGTTCATGAATCTATCTTAGCCAAAAAAAAAAAAAAAAAATTAAAAATCACATTAATCAATCATTAAACCTTTTCTCTGAAGAGTTTTTGTTGAAAAGGATGTACTCTGGGCCATGCTTATTAACTTTGTTTGTTTCAAAATTAATGTCTCATCTAAGATCCTCCTTTCCTCCAGCCATAAGTTTATTTTCATAGAGCTTGTAGTGCTGCTCACTTGATTTGTATTAGTTCACAAGACCACCAAGGTATTTCCTCTGTCAGCTGTAATTATTTCTGCATAACCCTTTTAACAAGCAAGAAGTGAAAGGCAGCCCCCTCAGCTCGGGATGCACGCTGCTTAGTGTAACCTTTGTAGAGACATTTGATTCAAGGGGAATATCTCGGATGTTGCTTTACCTGACAGCAGATGTTAGCTTTATATAGCAGCCAAAATAATGCTTTCCTGTGTAAGAATATGACAGCATAACCAATTTTCTCTCCATGCAAAGCACCATTAGCCTTACGCTGCACATGAAACAGACGTACTCGAAATGTGCAGCACAGGCAAGGCTGAGATGAAAGAAAAGCCCTCCAGTCTTAACAAGAAAATGCAGCTTCAAGGGCAAATTAGCTATGAGCATCCTCAGAGGGATGGATGGAAATGGAATGATAGAGGACTAGAATTAATATATTCTGCATGTTTTAGTTAATCTCTAACTGTGGCAGTCCCGTGAGAAAACTCAAAGTGTTGCAACTAAAGTGACAATGTGAGAGTAATTGTTTTGGTGCGTATAAGAAATTAGTTTGAATGTTTTTCAGGGGCTAAAGGGACTCCAATTCACCAATAAAAGACTCATTTGGACAGTTTTGCACAGCATGAACGATGGGGTTGGTGGAGCGGGTCTGTCAAATGTGAAGATGAAATGAAGTGTTGAAACAAAAAAACACTTCCCAGTTTGGTAATCATCGACATCCACTCCACACAGACTTGATGAATGTATCTAATCAAGTGACATCCCCCTCTGAAATGGCTCCACACAGACCTCACCTAATAACACAGACAGCAAACAACTCCAAATGACATTATTTAACTCAACACTCCTCTGTGGTCTCACATGTTTGGTTGACAGCAATTGCATGAGCCTAAAATGCTTGTGTGAACTTTAAGCTCAAATTGAGATCGAAAATGTCTTTTTAATCGTTTTAAACCACAATCCATGCGAAATTGCTCTGGGCAATTTCGACCAATAATATAGGCTGCTTTCCACCTGTCCTACTCCAACTTTGCGACGCAAGTTCATATTCTCTTGCAGTTTAGCAATTTACTTTCAGAATAAAAGCTGTCAGACACAACTGTCAGGCAGACAGCTGCTGTCAGAGCTTTTATTCCCAAAAAATCTGGTCTTCTAAGGAAGACTAAGAGATGTTGCCCGCAGCTTGACACAATCTTCTGCTGCTAACAAGTCCCTAATTTTTTTTTTTTTTTTTTCATGTTTTGGATTTGACAGCGTGAGTGTGTGTGAAAAAGAGAAAATGTGTGTGTCAGTGGTCGAATCAAGTTCTCCCCAATGTTGGCATATATACTCAAATTGCTGTTTCAGATGGACTTTAAACACACAGACTGTTAGTCACTTATTGCAACTTGTAATACAAAGCCCAGACAAGTTCACATATGCGAAAAAAGGCTGATATCAATTGGCTTAAATCCATTTATCTATTTCCATGAGACAGGAGACAGCATTCAACTAAAGCAAATGGCAATGTGGCTGCCAGACAATGTCGCAGAAGAGACCCTAGAGTACATCAATGCCATTTTTGTAAGCTTGACACCTGTTTCTTAACATAGGAATGCACATCACCTCCCACATGAGGAACAAGTCAGCCCATCTGTCACAAAACATCTGGAACATCAGCAGAAGCTTATTCGCTGCTGCTCCCTGACTAACCCAGGTAAAATTTTAAAGGGGGAAAAAAAGGTTTCTAACCCAAACAAAACATCAAAATCTCAATACATAAATAACTAAAGCAAAGTCATAGTGAGTAAAGACTCCTCAGCTGTATGGTTAAACATTGCTAGAGGAAAAGCTCCAAACTCTTAAAAGACTCCCTTTGCATTTCTGACATACCCTGCCCGTTCCCCTCCACCAGCATCCACCATCTGGTGATGCATTTCCAGCTGGACCACTTGCCTACTTGGCAAAAGTTGTACTGTCCCCCTGTCACATCTGTCAGTGAAGTTTTTTCAAAGCTAATGTTTTAATAAACACAAAGGATGAAGTCATCTGCCCTCAGATGCCCTACCCTTGAAATGCATGTTTACTGACAAACAAACTTTGAACATTAGGATGTGGAAATCACATAACCTGTCAGCACACTTCACACGGCACTCTTCTTTTTCCCAGTGTAGCTGCAGGCAACAAAACAAGGTTCACTGTTGGTGAGTCCACTTTTCTTCGTATGTGCTTAGTCACAAAGGTTTATGAAATATTGTCGCTGTGGTTCTCAAAGTCACGAGGAAATGGCACATCAATGCCTTCCCCGCTGCCTGCTTCTATTCAACAACTCTGAAGGACTAAAACATCAGAATGTAAGGCCACAGTGTTCAGCAGTGGAGGAGATGGACAGGAACAGTGATGACTACAGTATACAGAATGCAAGCAATGCACTTACGTGGTTAAATGTGTGACCTTAGCCTGTAACAAATACCAGATTACTGAAAATGAATGGGTTCAGCTATCAGAACACACATACAGTGTCTTTAAAAGTAAAATACAGGTTTTCATATTTTAGGTGAACCATAAGGGAAACATTAACTTCAGTAAAAATTTGTTCCTTTTGGGCTGAAACTATTCCTGAAGAAACTCAAGTGACATAAAATCATCAGTACAAATCTTTGCATCTGAGTATCGTGTACCATGTTAAAAACTGGCATTTAAAAGGTTAAAATTCTGAAAATGACTGAATATTTGGAAGTTATGATGAGGTCTTAAATTTGTTAAAAGATTAAAAAAGCTTCAAAAAATATGAATATATAATATTTTTTTACAGCACTCTTAGGATCTGTACATTTTTGTACTCTTAAAGTCCTCTTTGATGCATGTAGTTAAGGGTGCATGAGGGTTAATCCATCAAACTAAAGTGGATTTGATGTTGCAGACTCAACAATGAAGGGAGAGAGAAAAAAAGAGAGATAGAAAGAGAAAAAGGCCATTAGAAGCAGTATGAAGATGTCCAAGTTTCTTCTAGGGCTGGCCTTGTAAGTTCCAATGGTTCAGAATTCATTCGGCACATAGGCATTTGAATTTCAATGAAGGGCACAGAGGGTTTGTTTAAGATAAGATAAGATAAGATATGATAAGATAAGATAAGATAAGATAAGATAAGATCAACTTTATTGTCCTATAAGGGAAATCTGTCTTGGGCACATAGTGCAATGTGGCTGCATTGCAGGTACATACATAATCACATATAACACATAGTAGACAACCAAGTGGTACAGCGAGGGACATAAAACAGTGACATTATGTGATCAAACAATGAAAACTACTGGGCGAAATAAATATTATTATTATTAGTCATAGTAGTATTAGCATTAGTATTAGTATTATTAGTATGATTATTATTATTATTAGTATCAGCTCAGCTATTAGTTCCCTTGCAACAAAGTTACAAGGGGTAGTGGTTAAAATCTACCCCTACGAAATAGGGCTGTCATGATGACTGCAGTGTTAATGGCAACTACTTTGATACCTGATGGGTATGTAAAATGGTGATGGAGATAAAATGGTGATTGTAACAGAGAGTGTGCAGTAATACCACATACCACGCTATTGAGCCACCTTGAGTCGCTGCGGTCAGATTTTCTTCACTGCGAGAGCCCTACTACAAAATCGGCCCCCCTCTTAAGAGTGTGAAACGTCATCAGTAGTCTCCAACGGCTTTCATAGAAGATGCAACACGTTTTTGCCGGAAAGGCACTTGCTAGTCCTATATAAGGAAGATGACTGGTTGAATCAAAATATGATTGACAAGTTGTTTGGGCAGCATATTAATGAAATCAGTATTTGACTGATAGATGATTATGCATCTATGATTAGCACAAGTAAAAATGATTGACAATTCTCCCGCCCACTCAAAGTCTCTGGTCTGCAGAGATACCCTTCTCCATATTGATAGCTAATTTAACAGATGGATAAAATGTCAACCATGGTGCTTTGTTTGTTCTTCCTATAGGATACATGTGTCACACACAACTGACTGGTCCTGCCTCAGACTGACTGAATAGAGAATAATTAAATGGCGATGAGGTTTTGACGGTATCGAAATTTTGATGCCTTTAAACCTTCCCCCAATTATAAACAGTATTAAGTAGACAAATTTTACATGGTAAGAGCGAAAGAGAGGAGCAGACAGCAGCGTTTGTTAGTGAGGGGGGCGGGGCTGTGTGCACACATCCACAGCCGCTATCATTAGTGCGGCAATGAGTACGAACCAGTTTTAAAATATTCAGTATTAATGTACTACAGAATGAAAAATCAAAGATGATTTGTTTGACAACTCTACCACAGTCGTGGTTGTTGTCCTCACTCCTCACAGCATCTTTAACCACACAAACACTCTTAATGCACAACATTTTTAAATGTCACGTTAATGACAGTAATGAAGCTGACATGTCACTGTTTTTAAATACCCCAGTATACCTTTTTACCGTAATACCACTCAACTCTAGAGGCGATTTAAGCTACAAATGAATTATTACTTTCGTACATCAAAACTTTAAAACCTGTTATTAGATCAAAATGAAACGATCTGCATGACCCATTTAAACCACTACTTTTAGCCACAGAGCTTAGCATTTTTAAAAATGTGATCCTATTTTCCTTCCTATCATCCAAGGAGCTGGAAAGACATATACTATAAAAATAGTAATATTTTGCCTAAAAACATAAATATTTCAAATGTTACATCTTTGATTACAAATATAACTGTCAGTGAAATTTTATAGGCTTTCTTTGACATTTTGCAAAATGAGCCAGGATGTAATTTATGAGCAGCATCTTTGTTTGGACTGGGCTTTGTGAGAAATGGGTAAAAACATTTTTAAGGTGCAGCAGATAAACTATGTTTTCATATAAAAGGTGCGAAAGTAATTTTTTCTGTAGCTGATGACTTGAACCCTTGACATGATAAAGTACATGATGTCGTGCTCATCAGAAACAAAAGGCGATCCCATCTCATTTAAATTATTATTATCACTTTATCTCAAATATTCTACAGATGCACGTTTAAAGCTTGAGATAACCTGTCTAGTTAGAAAATATCACCTTTGATAATTAACAATGCTAAAAGTGTCCTCACTTGCACTACTGATAGAACATACTTCAAACTCTAATTATTGTTATCTAACTCATTACAACTTCTCACTTATGTTTGATTAATAATGTTTATATTGCAGTGTGGAAAAAAAAACAATGTTTACTCAGGTAGACCGGTAATTAGCTACAGAAGATTAGTATCACCTGAAGGTCAGTTAAGCTGATGAGAATGCTGAAAGGAAAATTGGGAATAATGAGAACAGCAGTTGTAAACGCCCTGCTTCTTTTTTGTTTCTTGTGTACAAGGGAAACTGTTTTCTTCTTACAGATCAGAGCTTTATTTGACATGTCGCAGATAGGCTTAATTATATGAGGTTGTTTTGATAAGCACTTCTTCAGTACTGTAAGGACAGAACCATCCAAGACTTCAAAGAGCAGTTTTGTTATGCTGTGTTTCCCAAACCTAGGGTTAGGACCCAAAATGGGTCACGGACTCTTTGGGTTTTCAACTGAAAGATAATCTTTTTTTTTTGCTAAGCTTTTCTGTTCATCTAAAATCCTGAGACAAACAAAATTACATGTTCATATTGTATGAGATATTATGGCTCTGCCAAATGCCATTTATTCTGTCATTTGAAGGTTAAAGTGAGAATTAATCCTCTTTTTTATCCCTAAAATTTGAAAAACTTAAACCCTGAGCTTCCCTTCTGCCAGTAAACAGCTCTTGACTAGGATAGAATGGTAAGATTTAAAGGTATAGTTTTTGTTTGTTTGTTTGTTTGTTTTTTAATGGGGGATTGTAAGACACTGAAATGTAAATCACTAAAAATTGTAAACATGCAGTGTAACCCTAACCCATACATACTTTAGGTGGTTGCCTCATACAGTACATCCCCATATAAAAAAATGAACTATTTCTTTATGGCAGGGCTATTCAACTACTAACTAACTAAGTGTCCAGGGGCCAGACATTACCCCTAACTATTATTCTCATAATGAATGTATGTAAACTAGACACAACAATAGGGATAAGGATCACTGATTTTTATTGATACCGTCATAATTTCATCTCTATTATCTATTTACAGGCCTGTTGCTGGAAAAACAAACCCGTTTCTTATTCAACAACTGTTTACTCAAGTTTCTCATCCAAAGCTACATTTTCTTTTTCTTCACGTTACATTTGAACACATCATGATACCTTCTTATTTATTTTTTGCCTAATAGTCATTTCACTGACAGGACGTTGAACTCATCACAGTGTGTAACCTTGTGTCAAATCATTCAGTTTGATAACTAGCTCTTATCCTGCCGATTTTAACATGGATTTCAACATTGGATTACTATTTTTAATTTACTAACGGGACTTGCTATCATGTTTGTGTGCTCTTACAATGGCTGCTTTGAGTTTGAGAGCAAAGTGTCCTGCAGCGGCAGGAGACGGAGTATAGTGGAGATTTATTTATTTATTTATTTATTTATTTTAAAACTTAAGACGATCAAAGGTATCGTTACTGCATTTTAGCTTAAGCTGAAGCATAATGTGGAGGACCGAGGTTGTGTTTCCCTGTTACAAAAAAAAAAAAAATGTGCGACATTAATTGCATCTCGCTTCCTCCTTTTGCACATCCAGTTATTCTGGCAATCAACTCACTATGAGAATTCTTCGTTCAGTTTACTACCTGTTGGCTGAGAACTCCGTTTTAAGTTTTATTTGACAACTGTATTAGACAGGTGGTGCATGTTTGTGCGCAAGTGGTTTGATTGAAATGACACGACTCATTAAATTGTAGAACCCACTAGATAGCGGTAGGGGTATTGATAAGCTCAAATGTTATTGATTTTGGGTTTTTGGAAAACGTTGAGAAAAACAGATTTCGATCCCCATTCCTATACAACGCTAGGCTGCTACAGACTGCAGGGGATCAAAGATATTCTTTATGACAGGAGCACTCTCTGCCGTTTTGAAGGGGTTATTGTGGCAAAAATGTCAATCGTTCACAAGATTTATTTATACATTTTTAGATCATGATCAGCGGGCCAGTCTGACTTTATTCGCGGGCCGCCAGTTTAACAGGCCTGCTTGATGGTGTTTATTCCCCCTGATACTTATCATCACCAGTCTTGCAGTGTTTGTACCTCCACTTTATCCACCAATGAAACTCACACAACACTGTTTTTTGAAAGTTTAGGTCCATTAAGATATCAAATTTCTCTTTTTTTTTGGTGCCAATTTAAAAAAGAGTAGAAAACCTCTGACAGAAATAGAAAGACTGTGTCACTATTCAGCTGATTTTGTTTAGTCCTGGCTCTCCACAGATCTAGGGACACCCAACCGTGGTGCATGACAGTGCTCACCAAGCTGCTGCAATATTAAGCGATGTGCCTACTTGAAGGATAAACCCATTAGATGTGGGAAGAATGCAGGTCAGGTCTCAGTGTGTTAGCTCAAACAGCAGCTCTTCACAACTTTACCCCCCGGTGTGGAAAGAGAGGCAAGTTATGTTTCCCACCACACCGCCGAAACTCGCTGGCAAAAATCCAGTGCACACTGTTAGAAGCAGCTTTTAATGGAACCCAATGTCACCTTTCTGAGCTGATGTAACATAACCTCATTAAAATAAGTTCTTAAAACCCTTTTTGTCACTTTTATCTCACTACGTTACCATGATAATTGGTTATGCGACACTGAAACTGTCTCATCAGATACATGAGCCTCTTTTTTGTCTGTAGTCAAGACCTCAGATTTTTACTTTTATTTTTTTAGATAAAATGCAGAATCCTACATGTGAATCTAGACTAGAACCTTTTTTGTCTTTCTCTGCCCCTCTTCAAAGAATCAATCTTTAACAATTTTCAAACTATAATATAAAGGCCTTAAAACGCCATTACCATAGTGTGTGCTGTCTGTAACCATCACGCAACATTTCCATTTAGAAAGTCAGGCACTGAGCCATACATAACACTGACAACTGCAACTAAACCTAAAAAAAATGTGGGGTTTTTTTTCTTCTACAAGTAATGTGCCTGTAATTTAGTTAGTGGTAATTTTGCCTTAGGTCTCAGTTGACACATTAAAAATGCACCCCACGTCAAAAGGCATTTGCACAGCCCAGCAGGTCTTTAGGAATCAACAGAGCAGCAATCAATCCCTGCCACAGGGTTCTGTTATGGGGATGACAAAAAAAGAGAAACCCTGTGATGTTTTGGACCATGATGACAAACATGCTTTCAGGCATACAGTTCTACCTTTCGAGGTATTTGAGAACTGGACCCTTCCACGCAAAGGACAAACAGAAAAATGCTGAATAAAAGACTAAAAGCTAGGAATTGCAAAACTATTATGCCTAAGGATGAAGGTCAAGACGTTAATACTAATCCATTTAGTTCGTAGGTATTTAGTTTTCTAGATTTTGAGCTAAAATGTGACCTGCAGTTCTTGATTTCTATGGCTCCAGTATCAATACAGTAATGGAAGGAGAGAGGCAGTTATGTCGTAACACATTTCCTAATGCACACTCTTACTGCAGTAGGTTTCTGCATATGGTGTGATTAATGTGCAGACAGAGGTAGTCATTGAAAAATATATCTCTCCATTACCGGACTGAATCATTTCCTTTTACTGACGAACCGTTATACTCAAAGTCACATTGTCGCAGTGTCTAAGAAGAATACAGTTGTCACACCTCTTAGCGAGTCCCCCAGGTATATTGAAAGGAGTGCAGCGATGCCTCACGGGTGTGGCTGCAGGCTAGCTGGGTCTCTGAGGGTGCTTTGGGCATAAATGTTTCATCCTGGCCTCCCTCTGTGCATCAGCACATGATATCACTTTGTCTCTGGAATTGCTACAGCGCAATCTTGATGTTTGCTGCATGAAGAATTTCCATCTCTTTGATCTGAGATGAGAGCAGCGGTACTATGAGTTTAGCCATCGCCAAACACCATTATCCTGGGAAGTATCAGAATACAAAAATATCGAGAAGCTGATTAAACGCCATCTAAATATATGTAAAGTGCTTGCAGTTCTGCAACAAACAGCCAGAAATAGCTTTGGATGCTATATGGCCATGTGTAGCAAAGTGATGGATCAACAGTATTATCACTTGATATTGCAACGGAGAGGCCAAGTGGGCTCTTGAAGGGCCATTCAAACTCACTGCATTAAATTGATGTTTCTCCATATAACAGAAGAACCAGTAGATGCTATTATTGTATGAGGACAGCACTGCCAACAGACAGGGTCTCACTCTTTGTCCCTTTAGTTGTTCATTTATTCAGGGTTTGTCTCAAAATGTGTGCTGTGGAAACTATTCAAAGATGATCAGATGGCCTTCACATCATGCATTACTTCAAAAGAGAGAGGGGAGCCTATGTTGCTAGCAGGAGGGGAGGCAGCAACAGTTGCACCTTGGCACAACATCCTTCATTATGTCCACCGTTTATGCAGCAGTTGGCAAGGTGGGCAGGCCATGTGTTGGCTTTTAAGAGACTCATTAGTACAGTGTGCATCAATAGAAATAAGGTTCAAAGTGATTACTTCAAAACACCATACAGTCAATTACGTGCAGTGAAATGACACTAATGATAGCTATAGTGTAGAGATGGCAGTTTAACTACAGGGTCAGATGAGCTTAACACATTCACATTCACAGTTACATTCAATATAACAACTGTCTTTCCAGAGGCTAACTGTAAAAGGCGACAAGATCATTAAAACTTCAGTTTGAGTTGTTTTGAAAGCCCTAAAATGAATGGTGAAAATGACATCTATTTCTTCTTGCGTTAAAAGCGTAGAAACTAGCAAAAATATAGTTAAATTATTTAATAATTCAAGATATGTCAAGGATGATATAGGTATAGAAATCTGCTGTCACAAACTACATGAAATTCTCCTATACTTCTGCAATACAACCAAGGTCCCATGCTTCAGCACCATGGACAGCTCTTTTCAATGCAACCACCATCAAAAGGCTGATCTCTGTGCCTTCTGTGCCCGCTCCAGCTTTTATTTTCAGCAGTTTGCAAAACCTTGTTATGGTCAAACGTCACTCACATGCAACTAAGATCTTAAAAACACAACGTGATGAAAAGCCATAGAAAAAAATTAATAAGTGGCCAAAAGCATAACACTACAACAAAACAACAACATCAAAAATCAGCTAATTGGAGTCGTGTCTGAGTTTTGACTATTTTAAACTTGAACATTAGTCTGCATGCAAACAGATAATACAGTCATAATGTGAGTAAGATGGAGTGCATGTAAACATCAGTCTCTGATTATGTAAATGCAATTATACCCCTCGTTGGATTAAGCTTCGAGATACGTGTACTGTCATTATAGGCACATTACTGAAGGGCATTTTAACCAGGCAAGTAAATCAAGTATGACTCTTTATCTGAGTTTTTACCGCATTTTGTGGCACACTACAATCCAGCTGCTTAAGGACACATGACGAAGTGTTCTTCTTTTGTGACATTTCACTCTGCTGTGTTCCTAGTTTAGTCCTTTATGAACACCAAACAAAAAAATGTAATTGATGTACACTAGGGGATGGGCATAAAAACCTGATGATCGATAACTGATCATTCAGAATTTTGTTAATCACGTGAAATTTTATCTATCAAACGCTGGAATCAAATAGAGGTTGTGTTGTGTGGTGTCAAAGTCTTGCAGCAGTGCAATGAGTTTCACTATATGGCAGCAATGAGACATCTTACACAGGGCTACAGACTAACTCTTTTTTTTTTAATTTTTTTTTTACAAGGAGCGCTGTAGCCCCTAACTGAAAATTTTAGGAGTGCAAGCGGAAAATTTAGGGGCCACACATTGAATCAACCTGCTATGAAAATTTTAAGTTTCTGCATTCATCAGAAATACTTTTCTTTTCATGAGTTGTTACTTCCCACGTTAACTGTTATGGATTTGGACTTTTTAATGGATTAAAGTCAGAGGTGAGTCTGTTTGCCAGTTAAAAAAAACAACAAAAAAGTGTCTTTTAACTCTTTTGACCATTGAGCATTGATTGAAAGTGACCAAACCTTAATTTCCCTGAAACATTCAGCCTCATAAATAAATTCCAGTGTTCAAAAGACAACTATATTACTGTATTTTCTGGGTTATTATATAATGACTCCAAATTTAGAACATCAATAAAAACAGATAAAACCAATAAATCAAAACACAAACATTTCTTTTCAGTAGAAATTATTTGTGTTCCTCTGCTTGACACAGTGCACAGTTTAAACACAGCATGCAGCTTTTTATTCAGTGTCGATGTTTATTGATCAGGTAACATTACAGAGAGAGAAACTGATAACTGTGTGGCTAATATTACAGTACTGATGCACGCAGACACAAACAGCTGTTGAACTGACTGACACGTGATCCAGACGAGCTGATGAACACTGAAAACAAGACTAAGTTAAAACCTAGTAAATGGCTGGTCCTGTTTGGTGAATGCGTTTTTTTTGTTTGTTTTTTTTTTGGCCAATGTGTTTTAGTGATAGAGGTAATGTGTAACATGAGCATGTCTGGATATTAGTAGTTGTTATGCG